>OX246744.1:40940390-41382890 GCA_945910005.1 Isoperla grammatica
GAGGGGTAATTTGAAAAAGGGGTTATTATTTTAAAATAAATTTATACCCAAAAAATAAATTACCCCTTCTTCAAGTTTGCGGGCGATATTCGGTTTCATTTCATACGTTGGCTACTGAATCAACGTAGATGATTCCCCTTCCCTCCCACGCTGATTGTAGCATCCAGTAGGCTGTGTGCATGTTGCTAATGGAGAATGGCGTGCATAGACATAGGCTCTAGCCAATTCAACATAATTAAATTGATTTAAAACATAAATACGTACTATTTGAAGCATGCGCCTTACATAATTGGTAAGATACAGTAACAGGTAACATAAAAAAGTGATTTTTGTTAAATTTCGTTGAAAAAAACAAAGTCACATTCATTCCCCAAATACCATAAATAATAATGAAATGATTACTTTTTATATACAGAAAATGTAAGCGTTCTACGGATTTCGTTGCTAAACATAGATTGAGGACTTCGAAGTCAACTAAGTACGCGGAAGGCTTAGTTTTCGACTGATCGCTAAAATTCAAGTTATCCCATTGTTCACTAGTTGCCAGGAATACTATGTGGGCTACTCAAAAAATATATTCGATTGATTAAAACCCACATTTTTCTTTATCTTTGTGTTTCGTTTTCGGCGTTGCTCAAGATTACAGGTGTGATAACAACGGTGCCCCTCACGGCTGGCTCGGCTATTAGACCGCACATCTTAGAGTAATTGGCCGTGGTCGATTATCATAGCTTCGGCTTTAGAAGGCGACTGTTACGCACCCAAGCTACGTTCCTATTAACAATATTGTAGCGAAAATATAAACGAAGTCCAAATAAAACATTTCAGTCTTTAGGAGGGGCACAAGAGCTTGTAACGAAACGTGTGTTCTGCTTCGATAAGTTATCCCGACACATCCGGTACAATAAGCTGGTCAGGCAAAACAAAGCATTTCTCAAATATTTCAAGCAGCTAGCTATTAGCTTGGCATTTGCAGGTGGATATGACAAATCATGCAAGTAACGATACTACTGATGGTTCACTAGCAGCGGACGTATTGGATGTAATTGTACTTCGGTGTTCCGGGGAGGCCCATCCTACCTGTCAAATTAGAAAGGTCTACACTAGAGGAGGCGACATCCTAGTTTCTTTGAACCCACAAAACGCCGGGCTCCGGTTAAAAAGACAAGAGTTCAATCATTTTCTCAAGTTATGTTTCAGTTAGAAGAAAGAGGAAGAGGTTAGGAAAGAGGATATGGATACAGAGTGTTCACTGGGAGCAGTGATATTTGATTATTCTCGTTTTGTAATACATTTTGTATTCTGTTGGCAACAGCTTTGGCTGCTGAAACTATTATTTATTCCGTAAACGGTTTTTTACATGAAATTGTGGAGGATGAATAAATAAATTGCGAATCCAAATACCACGACAGCGGACGGTCTCGTCAATGAACCCGCGTTCCGGGAATTTTGGCGTTATCTGCATTCCACCACCTGTTCCGTAGCCAGCCAGCTTGCACTTTACCTTGTGGTCTTACAGTTTCACTGGGATTGTGACGACTTACCCAAAGTCTGCCACTGCCGCTGCCACGTGGGGGTTGATGGTGTAGCTGGGCCGTGGGTCGACTCCTCTATTCCCGGGATACTTAAAACGGGCTCCAGTTCCTTTCCTTTTTTTTTAAATTATAATGATGGTTATTTATATTAACAGACTGCTTTGGGGGAAAAGGAACAAAGCCCCAGCAGTGTTCAATTATTATAAGGAGGTGGTTGTTGAGGAATAACGTCGTCTTAGGATCGTAACAGCAGTAAATGCGAATATTGAATATATATATATATATATATATTATGAAAAGTATCCTCATTACTGTTAATAATAGCTTACCAAATAACATTGACAGAGTTGAATAACAAAATATTTAAATAATACAATATAATATGACAAACGTCGCAAATTTCTACAACTCCTACAAAGACGCTGTGAGTTTGTGAACAAAGTACTCGCGCGGGGCCCCTTACACTACTAGCTTTACTTCTGATGATTCCATTATACAAATAAAAATAATAATATATTTTATATAAACAGTGGATAGCGCTAATAAATAATAGTGTTAAACAATGGTTTGTGATAATCAGTAGTGTGTATGGTTATGAAAGCACGCCGAACGAATGGAGGATCTACCTCGTTACCTAGCGACACGATATGGGTTTAAACGTGCACTCAACAACTACTAGTAATTAATTATGGATAAGAATGTCCATCTCCAACAGAAACTAGATAATAGGGTGTAATATAATAGTATTCAAACATCGGTTACCAAATAGTTTATAAAGCAGCTGGCCGCCTATTCACTTCCCGCTAGTATCGGTAATCGGTTGGGCGATTGGTAAGGGCTAGGCTACATGCCCCTCCACCACCGTGGCTCAACAAAATGTCCAGACATAGCCGTCATTATATTCTAAGGATAGCTATTAAATTATATATTAGAATAGTATATGTCTATAACGTCTAACTAGGGTCTACCGTTATTACGGCACGGTACCAATACGGTGGCTTATTGTAACGCACTCGATCACTATCATACCGCTGCTCGGGCAGCTCACAGGCGGTGACGTAATGTGGTGGCAGGCTACACGTCAGCGCGCAACCTACTGGCACCCTGTGGAAGATACACACAAGAAAACTACAGCTACAACAAGACCTTGCTACAGACTGCTTTCCCGGTACTACCAACAGGGGCACTTAGCTTTACTCCACTGGAACGAGTGTCCCTGCGTCCCAGGAAGGCGAACCCAGTCCAGGACGGCGTCCGGCAGCGGTGGCGTCGCGACGTCTTCAGCACGATGTTCCTATGGCTTCCCCTGCTCCCTGCTCTCTCTTGCGAATCCCTGGATAGCGGGAAGTAACTGGTTCCCCACACACAAACGACGAGAATAGGTGTAGCGCTGAACTTCCGCCTCTTCGCGTTGCCCCCACTCCCAAATCGTGGACAACTGGCTGGCGAAGAAAAACTGTATGCGGCGGTAATTGCGGGATACAGCGACTGTCTCCAGTTAAACTCACTTTTCACCACCGAAATAATAATTGAATACTTATTTACCTCCGTATCAAAAATCAGTTAGTTCGGGAAATATATACCTGCATAGTTTGACACAATATGAGACGTTTCTTCTCCACGAAAAAATAACGAAATGACGATAATTATAAGCTTGATGCCAACAAACGGCTACTTAATCTTAATCCCTGTACACGCAGTATTGCCCGAACAAGGCCTCGAAAAACGCCCCTTTTTTCCTCAACGCAAAATCTGTCTCTACTCGTAACGAGTCTCCTGACCTCCCCTATGCGGAGGCTGACTCTCGACTCACGTCCCACCGCCGGTTCTCTTCTCTCATGGCCCCTCTCCCACCCCTCACGCATACCATCAGTATCGAGGTGATCTCGGTGACAGCAGATATCAGGGCGGGAGATTTGTGCGGCATGGTCAGGGATGCGGGGTGTGGGCCGAAAGGCGGTCACGGGCCGTGTGTCCGTGACAGGATGGACAAGCCGACAACGACCCACCATTATCGTCAAAATGCCGATAAGCTCGGATCGGGATGTTGTACACGTTATGACCCTACTTAATTGCATGCGTTCTGATACAGCTATATTACATCTTGTAAACATCTTACGTATTTCAATAAAACAAGGCGAAATAAAAAAATTCGAGATCATATCTTTGGGTCTAGCCAGTGCTTCCCAAAGTGTGGGTCGCGAGCTGAGTTCCAATGGTTCGCGAAAATATTTGGAACAGCGAACATTTTGAAATTACTTTTATTGAAACGAAGATCGAAAAAAGAGATCGTGTTGAGCATTCAGTTCCGATGTAAATAATAAATTTACAAAATGTCAGAAGTAGTAAATATAATAAACAAAAGAGACCCCCCCCCCCCCAATTTAGCTAGATGGGTCGCGAATTTTTGTTGATCTTACATTGCGTCACGGTTCTGGAAAGTTGGGGAGCACTGGTCTAGGCTATAAACTATTATTTTGTAACGTTGGCATTGGAGTATGTAAAAGAAAAAATAGGCGTGATGAAATAAGCTAGACGTGTAAAAAATATGGGTCTCCTGTCATGTTTTAGAGATGGGAATATATTTTAAAAACTATGTTTAATACAAATTTAAGAATATTAAACAAGGCTTAAAAGTAACGACATATGCGACGAATGGCCAATATGTTGCAATGAACGTCTACCGAGTGACCGGCACAACAACCCGCCCCTGCCCCTTGCTCGCTATTCGAGCTTTTCCAGGAACCTTTCAGCATTCTTCCTAGAAATATTCACGGTTGATTGCCCAGAGAGATTACAGCGCAGAAGACATGAGCCAAACAAAAACACATCACGCACTGGATGTGGCATTATGATGAATAGGTGTTAACTTCATTTTTAATCTACCGTGTTCATGTCCATGTTATTAATCTATATAAATATTATTTATTTTATAACTACCGTTATAGACTGGTAGCGTTGAGTAAATATCTGTTTGTGATAACCTGGTCCTAGTTATATAAAGAAATAAATGTGTGGGGTATAGTGTGCAGGAAGTTATTGGATAACAAGTGTGCTCAAGTATCCCCCCTCCCCCCCGCCACACAAACACACACACACAAACACAAACTCACACTGGCAAACATCAATACGAAATCAGCCCAGTGTCTATATTAATTCAATTTGAATTCCCTGTTCACTTTCGATGTATTTTAAATTATTCTCCGCGCTGCGCATCCTTCATACATCAAATAGTATTATGATAAATCCCGTCGTAAAACCAACAGTTTTCAAATTGTGCGCGTAGAAGCGTATTGAAGTAGTTCACTATACCCCCGCGCTGAGCGCTAGTGTCAACTTATTGACGGAGCAGAAGAGGCCGGCCTCGCGAGCTAGTAACCTATACCAACTGCAGAGGGCGAAATAATCAGTGCGCCGATCAACAACATCTAGCGGTGGTATCCCGATGGGCGCGCAGATTCAAACTGGTAGCGGCTGGGACTCTGCCTATATTTCAAACCCAATGCTGTAACTGTAACCCGTTGTAGGTATTTCAAACCCAATGGCCTTGTGAGTGTTTCAGATGTTGGGACTATCTCTGTCTGCACCTTCCTTGGGGGGCCGGCAAGCCGTTGTCTCGTCCCACAGCCTTGTGAGTGTTTCAGATGTTGGAACTATCTCTGTCTGCACCTTCCTTGGGGGGCGGCAAGCCGTTGTCTCGTTCCACAGCCTTCTGAATGTTTCAGATGTTGGGACTATCTCTGTCTGCACCTTCCTTGGGGGGCGGCAAGCCGTTGTCTCGTTCCACAGCCTTGTGAGTGTTTCAGATGTTGGGACTATCTCTGTCTGCACCTTCCTTGGGGGGGCGGCAAGCCGTTGTCTCGTCCCACAGCCTTGTGAGTGTTTCAGATGTTGGGACTATCTCTGTCTGCACCTTCCTTGGGGGGGCGGCAAGCCGTTGTCTCGTCCCACAGCCTTGTGAGTGTTTCAGATGTTGGGACTATCTCTGTCTGCACCTTCCTTGGGGGGGCGGCATACCGTTGTCACGTTCCAATGCCTTGTGAGTGTTTCAGATGTTGAAACTATCTCTGTCTGCACCTTCCTTGGGGGCGCGGCAAGCCGTTGTCTCGTCCCACAGCCTTGTGAGTGTTTCAGATGTTAGGACTATCTCTGTCTGCACCTTCCTTGAAGGGGAGGCAAGCCGTTGTCTCGTTCCACAGCCTTGTGAGTGTTTCAGATGTTGGGACTATCTCTGTCTGCACCTTCCTTGGGGGGGGGGGGGCAAGCCGTTGTCTCGTTCCACAGCCTTGTGAGTGTTTCAGATGTTGGGACTATCTCTGTCTCCACCTTCCTTGGGGGGCGGCAAGCCGTCGTCTCGTTCCACAGCCTTGTGAGGGTTTCAGATGTAAGGACTATCTCTGTCTGCACCTTCCTTGGGGGGGCGGCAAGCCGTTGTCTCGTTCCACAGCCTTGTGAGTGTTTCAGATGTAAGGACTATCTCTGTCTGCACCTTCCTTGGGGGGGAGGAAAGCCGTTGTCTCGTTCCACAGCCTTGTGAGTGTTTCAGATGTTGGGACTATCTCTGTCTCCACCTTCCTTGGGGGGGCAGCAAGCCGTCGTCTCGTTCCACAGCCTTGTGAGTGTTTCAGATGTAAGGACTATCTCTGTCTGCACCTTCCTTGGGGGGGAGGAAAGCCGTTGTCTCGTTCCACAGCCTTGTGAGTGTTTCAGATGTAAGGACTATCTCTGTCTGCACCTTCCTTGGGGGGCCGGCAAGCCTTTGTCTCGTTCCACAGCCTTGTGAGTGTTTCAGATGTTGGGACTATCTCTGTCTCCACCTTCCTTGGGGGGGCAGCAAGCCGTCGTCTCGTTCCACAGCCTTGTGAGTGTTTCAGATGTAAGGACTATCTCTGTCTGCACCTTCCTTGGGGGGCCGGCAAGCCTTTGTCTCGTTCCACAGCCTTGTGAGTGTTTCAGATGTTGGGACTATCTCTGTCTCCACCTTCCTTGGGGGGGCGGCAAGCCGTCGTCTCGTTCCACAGCCTTGTGAGTGTTTCAGATGTTGGGACTATCTCTGTCTGCACCTTCCTTGGGGGGGCGGCAAGCCGTCGTCTCGTTCCACAGCCTTGTGAGTGTTTCAGATGTTGGGACTATCTCTGTCTCCACCTTCCTTGGGGGGGGCGGCAAGCCGTTGTCTCGTTCCACAGCCTTGTGAGTGTTTCAGATGTTGGGACTATCTCTGTCTGCACCTTCCTTGGGGGGGCGGCAAGCCGTTGTCTCGTTCCACAGCCTTGTGAGTGTTTCAGATGTTGGGACTATCTCTGTCTGCACCTTCCTTGGGGGGGGGGGGGGCAAGCCGTTGTCTCGTTCCACAGCCTTGTGAGTGTTTCAGATATTGGGACTATCTCTGTGTCCACCTTCCTTGGGGGGGCGGCAAGCCGTTGTCTCGTTCCACAGCCTTGTGAGTGTTTCAGATGTTGGGACTATCTCTGTCTGCACCTTCCTTGGGGGGCCGGCAAGCCGTTGTCTCGTCCCACAGCCTTGTGAGTGTTTCAGATGTTGGGACTATCTCTGTCTGCACCTTCCTTGGGGGGCCGGCAAGCCGTTGTCTCGTCCCACAGCCTTGTGAGTGTTTCAGATGGTGGGACTATCTCTGTCTGCACCTTCCTTGGGGGGGCGGCAAGCCGTTGTCTCGTCCCACAGCCTTGTGAGTGTTTCAGATGTTGGGACTATCTCTGTCTGCACCTTCCTTGGGGGGCCGGCAAGCCGTTGTCTCGTTCCACAGCCTTGTGAGTGTTTCAGATGTTGGGACTATCTCTGTCTGCACCTTCCTTGGGGGGCCGGCAAGCCGTTGTCTCTTCCCACAGCCTTGTGAGTGTTTCAGATGTTGGGACTATCTCTGTCTGCACCTTCCTTGGGGGGGCGGCAAGCCGTCGTCTCGTTCCACAGCCTTGTGAGTGTTTCAGATGTTGGGACTATCTCTGTCTGCACCTTCCTTGGGGGGGCGGCAAGCCGTTGTCTCGTTCCACAGCCTTGTGAGTGTTTCAGATGTTGGGACTATCTCTGTCTGCACCTTCCTTGGGGGGCGGCAAGCCGTTGTCTCGTTCCACAGCCTTGTGAGTGTTTCAGATGTTGGGACTATCTCTGTCTGCACCTTCCTTGGGGGGGCGGCAAGCCGTTGTCTCGTTCCACAGCCTTGTGAGTGTTTCAGATGTTGGGACTATCTCCGTCTGCACCTTCCTTAGGGGGGGCGGCAAGCCGTTGTCTCGTTCCACAGCCTTGTGAGTGTTTCAGATGTTGGGACTATCTCTGTCTGCACCTTCCTTGGGGGGGCGGCCAGCCGTCGTCTCGTTCCACAGCCTTGTGAGTGTTTCAGATGTTGGGACTATCTCTGTCTGCACCTTCCTTGGGGGGGCGGCAAGCCGTCGTCTCGTTCCACAGCCTTGTGAGTGTTTCAGATGTTGGGACTTTCTCTGTCTGCACCTTCCTTGGGGGGGCAGCAAGCCGTTGTCTCGTTCCACAGCCTTGTGAGTGTTTCAGATGTTGGGACTATCTCTGTCTGCACCTTCCTTGAAGGGGCGGCAAGCCGTTGTCTCGTTCCACAGCCTTGTGAGTGTTTCAGATGTTGGGACTATCTCTGTCTGCACCTTCCTTGAAGGGGCGGCAAGCCGTTGTCTCGTTCCACAGCCTTGTGAGTGTTTCAGATTTTGGGACTATCTCTGTCTCCACATTCCTTGGAGGGCGGGCAAGCCGTCGTCTCGTCCCACAGCCTTGTGAGTGTTTCAGATGTTGGGACTATCTCTGTCTCCACCTTCCTTGAAGGGGCGGCAAGCCGTTGTCTCGTTCCACAGCCTTGTGAGTGTTTCAGATGTTGGGACTATCTCCGTCTGCACCTTCCTTAGGGGGGGCGGCAAGCCGTTGTCTCGTTCCACAGCCTTGTGAGTGTTTCAGATGTTGGGACTATCTCTGTCTGCACCTTCCTTGGGGGGGCGGCCAGCCGTCGTCTCGTTCCACAGCCTTGTGAGTGTTTCAGATGTTGGGACTATCTCTGTCTCCACCTTCCTTGAAGGGGCGGCAAGCCGTTGTCTCGTCCCACAGCCTTGTGAGTGTTTCAGATGTTGGGACTATCTCTGTCTGCACCTTCCTTGGGGGGGCGGCAAGCCGTCGTCTCGTTCCACAGCCTTGTGAGTGTTTCAGATGTTGGGACTATCTCTGTCTGCACCTTCCTTGGGGGGGCGGCAAGCCGTTGTCTCGTTCCACAGCCTTGTGAGTGTTTCAGATGTTGGGACTATCTCTGTCTGCACCTTCCTTGGGGGGGCGGCAAGCCGTTGTCTCGTCCCACAGCCTTGTGAGTGTTTCAGATGTTGGGACTATCTCTGTCTCCACCTTCCTTGAAGGGGCGGCAAGCCGTTGTCTCGTCCCACAGCCTTGTGAGTGTTTCAGATGTTGGGACTATCTCTGTCTCCACCTTCCTTGGGGGGCCGGCAAGCCGTTGTCTCGTTCCACAGCCTTGTGAGTGTTTCAGATGTTGGGACTATCTCTGTCTCCACCTTCCTTGGGGGGGCGGCAAGCCGTTGTCTCGTCCCACAGCCTTGTGAGTGTTTCAGATGTTGGGACTATCTCTGTCTCCACATTCCTTGGAGGGCGGGCAAGCCGTCGTCTCGTCCCACAGCCTTGTGAGTGTTTCAGATGTTGGGACTATCTCTGTCTCCACCTTCCTTGAAGGGGCGGCAAGCCGTTGTCTCGTCCCACAGCCTTGTGAGTGTTTCAGATTTTGGGACTATCTCTGTCTCCACCTTCCTTGAAGGGGCGGCAAGCCGTTGTCTCGTCCCACAGCCTTGTGAGTGTTTCAGATGTTGGGACTATCTCTGTCTCCACCTTCCTTGAAGGGGCGGCAAGCCGTTGTCTCGTCCCACAGCCTTGTGAGTGTTTCAGATGTTGGGACTATCTCTGTCTCCACATTCCTTGGAGGGCGGGCAAGCCGTCGTCTCGTCCCACAGCCTTGTGAGTGTTTCAGATGTTGGGACTATCTCTGTCTCCACCTTCCTTGAAGGGGCGGCAAGCCGTTGTCTCGTCCCACAGCCTTGTGAGTGTTTCAGATGTTGGGACTATCTCTGTCTCCACCTTCCTTGAAGGGGCGGCAAGCCGTTGTCTCGTTCCACAGCCTTGTGAGTGTTTCAGATGTTGGGACTATCTCTGTCTGCACCTTCCTTGGGGGGGCGGCAAGCCGTTGTCTCGTTCCACAGCCTTCTGAATGTTTCAGATGTTAGGACTATATCTGTCTCCACTTTCCTTGCAGGGCCTATAAGCCGTTGTCTCTCGTTGATTCGGAAGGCAGCTGGGAGCCGCCGTTGCCGCCCATACCCTCCGGCTCCCGTGACGAGGTACCGACTTTAGTTCAGTCCAGTATTTAACTCAATTCAAAATTACATGATTTATAAAAAAAAAACTTATTAAATTAACAAATTAAAAAATTGGTACCCAGTCCAGTATTGAATCCAAGATCTAAGTAGGCCTATTCTAACTTGGTGGTGGAAAATTTACTGTCACTCGGAAAAAACTTTTATTATTTACAAACAGATTTTTTTAAAAGCTTCTCCCTAAACACATTTACCTCAAACATAAACACTACAAAGTAATAGGTAGCAACATAAGCCTACTGATTGCATGTAAATGTATTAAAGACACCTTGGAGGCTAGTCTAGGATCAGCTACCAAGCCGAGAGCAAACCGCTAAACATGACCGAACAAGTTACAGGAGTTCCCGCTCGCATCCCTCTCGAGTTGGTCCTCCGAGCAGGTCAACGTTAAGAGCCATCCGTACTTAGAGCGGTATAGGGCGTTCCCGTGCTAATTGTTTCTGGTGATTGAGTGAGAACCGTTTGCCCTAGAGAGTTCCCGTTGTCTCAGTTTTCAAGTGGACAGTGTCCGATTCTTCTGCCGTTTTGCACTTTTTGATAATTATTTATAGTTTAGGCCCCATGGCAGGTGATAAAATCTTGCAATTATCGAATTTTTTGATACTCTACTTCATAATATGATTTCAAAACCGTCCACGTTGTCCTAGAAAAAAATTGAAAACAGGAAACGATTTCGATTAATAGTTTTCTCGTAATCAGGGGAAACAAATGAATATGTGTGCGCGCTGCTGATCAGTGTTTGCTCAGACAAGCCACTTTCACCCCCAACTCCTCCAACTTCCCCTCCGCTGAGAACCACGTGCACGGAACAAAGGAGGATCCATCCCGAGCGGCACAGTAAACTGACAAATTATTGCTACCCATAAATCTGACAGGTTTGAAGACTTGCCGATAGCTCGCAACTTGTTTTCACAGATTTGAGTGTTAATCTTTCTCGACTCGACGTTCCCGGTTTGCCCGACAATAATGCAGTTCCTAATTGCGTAGACATTGCGTCCTCATTACGTAGACTTCCTGATTCTGTTAGATTTTGATATTGGGTGGATAGTGGACAAATGTAATGTTCCCCGGTAGCCCAAGCGGCAACAACAGTCGGAGGTTCTGAGTTCAATCCTAGTCGTGCGAATCTGTCTACAATAATTGCTAAAATAACGATGATGGTGATGATGATAAAACACGGAACAGACATCGACGCCGCAACAAACAACAACTACGTTACACGTAACAGACAACAACGCCGCAACATACAATACGTAACACGTAACAGACATCGACGCCGCAACATACAATAACTACGTTACACGTAACAGACAACGACGCCGCAACATACAATACTTAACACGTAACAGACATCGACGCCGCAACATACAATAACTACGTTACACGTAACAGACGACGCCGCAACAAACAACAACTACGTTACACGTAACAGACAACGACGCCGCAACATACAATACTTAACACGTAACAGACATCGACGCCGCAACAAACAACAACTACGTTACACGTAACAGACAACGACGTCGCAACATACAATACGTAACACGTAACAGACATCGACGCCGCAACAAACAACAACTACGTTACACGTAACAGACAACGACGCCGCAAGATACAATAACTACGTTACACGTAACAGACAACGACGCCGCAACATACAATACTTAACACGTAACAGACATCGACGCCGCAACAAACAACAACTACGTTACACGTAACAGACGACGCCGCAACAAACAACAACTACGTTACACGTAACAGACAACGACGCCGCAACATACAATACTTAACACGTAACAGACATCGACGCCGCAACAAACAACAACTACGTTACACGTAACAGACAACGACGTCGCAACATACAATACGTAACACGTAACAGACATCGACGCCGCAACAAACAACAACTACGTTACACGTAACAGACAACGACGCCGCAACATACAATACGTAACACGTAACAGACGACGCCGCAACAAACAACAACTACGTTACACGTAACAGACAACGACGCCGCAACAAACAATAACTACGTAACAGACAACGACGCCGCAACATACAATACGTAACACGTAACAGACGACGCCGCAACAAACAACAACTACGTTACACGTAACAGACAACGACGCCGCATCATACAATACGTAACACGTAACAGACGACGCCGCAACAAACAACAACTACGTTACACGTAACAGACAACGACGCCGCAACATACAATACGTAACACGTAACAGACGACGCCGCAACAAACAACAACTACGTTACACGTAACAGACAACGACACCGCAACATACAATACGTAACACGTAACAGACATCGACGCCGCAACATACAATACGTAACACGTAACAGACATCGACGCCGCAACAAACAACAACTACGTTACACGTAACAGACAACGACGCCGCAACATACAATACGTAACACGTAACAGACATCGACGCCGCAACATACAGTAACTAAGTAACACGTAACAGACATCGACGCCGCAACATACAATAACTACGTTACACGTAACAGACAACGACGCCGCAACATACAATACGTAACACGTAACAGACAACGACGCCGCAACATACAATAACTACGTTACACGTAACAGACATCGACGCCGCAACATACAATAACTACGTAACACGTAACAGACAACGACGCCGCAACATACAATAACTACGTAACACGTAACAGACATCGACGCCGCAACAAACAACAACTACGTTACACGTAACAGACAACGACGCCGCAACATACAATACGTAACACGTAACAGACAACGACGCCGCAACATACAATAACTACGTAACACGTAACAGACAACGACGCCGCTACATACAATACGTAACACGTAACAGACATCGACGCCGCAACATACAATACGTAACACGTAACAGACATCGACGCCGCAACATACAATACGTAACATACAACGACGCCGCAACATACAATACGTAACACGTAACAGACGACGCCGCAACAAACAACAACTACGTTACACGTAACAGACAACGACGCCGCAACATACAATAACTACGTAACACGTAACAGACATCGACGCCGCAACAAACAACAACTACGTTACACGTAACAGACAACGACGCCGCAACATACAATACGTAACACGTAACAGACATCGACGCCGCAACATACAATAACTACGTAACACGTAACAGACATCGACGCCGCAACAAACAACAACTACGTTACACGTAACAGACAACGACGCCGCAACATACAATACGTAACACGTAACAGACAACGACGCCGCAACATACAATAACTACGTAACACGTAACAGACATCGACGCCGCAACAAACAACAACTACGTTACACGTAACAGACAACGACGCCGCAACATACAATACGTAACACGTAACAGACATCGACGCCGCAATATACAATAACTACGTAACACGTAACAGACAACAACGCCGCAACATATAATACGTAACACGTAACAGACATCGACGCCGCAACATACAATACGTAACACGTAACAGACATCGACGCCGCAACAAACAACAACTACGTTACACGTAACAGACAACAACGCCGCAACAAACAATACGTAACACGTAACAGACATCGACGCCGCAACAAACAACAACTACGTTACACGTAACAGACAACGACGCCGCAACATACAATACGTAACACGTAACAGACATCGACGCCGCAACATACAATAACTACGTAACACGTAACAGACAACGACGCCAACACAAACAACAACTACGTTACACGTAACAGACAACAACGCCGCAACATACAATACGTAACACGTAACAGACATCGACGCCGCAACATACAATAACTACGTAACACGTAACAGACAACAAAGCCGCAACATACAATACGTAACACGTAACAGACATCGACGCCGCCACATACAATAACTACGTAACACGTAACAGACAACAAAGCCGCAACATACAATACGTAACATGTAACAGACATCGACGCCGCAACATACAATAACTACGTAACACGTAACAGACAACGACGCCGCAAACTACAATACCTACGTAACACGTAACAGACATCGACGCCGCAACATACAATAACTACGTAACACGTAACAGACAACGACGCCGCAAACTACAATACCTACGTAACACGTAACAGACATCGACGCCGCAACATACAATAACTACGTAACACGTAACAGACAACGACGCCGCAAACTACAATACCTACGTAACACGTAACAGACATCGACGCCGCAACATACAATAACTACGTAACACGTAACAGACAACGACGCCGCAAACTACAATACCTACGTAACACGTAACAGACATCGACGCTGCAACATACAATAACTACGTAACACGTAACAGACAACGACGCCGCAAACTACAATACCTACGTAACACGTAACAGACATCGACGCCGCAACATACAATAACTACGTAACACGTAACAGACAACGACGCCGCAACATACAATAACTACGTAACACGTAACAGACATCGACGCCGCAACATACAATAACTACGTAACACGTAACAGACAACAACGCCGCAACAAACAACAACTACGTAACACGTAACAGACAACAACGCCGCAACAAACAACAAAAACACCTGTAAACAAACCGTGAGACCCGAAAAGAGATAATCTTTCTATCGACGTGAATACTGCCCCTATTGCGGGTATTATGATTATTGGGGGTGGGTTCTCAGACCGTGATTAGCGATAATGGTGGCCCAGTGTTACTGTTAGCACACGAGGCTCTAATTTGGGAGGTCGCCGGTTCAATACCCGACTGACTGAAGATTTCGCAGAGGGTTTTCTCAGTCACAATTGGCCAATGTTCGGATTGAGTCATAGTAACTGCCCTTAGACATTTCTTCCCCAACAATTCCAAAAATCGCAATACTGAAAAGGAGCATGAACTGGCTGTCCGTGGGCAGGTTTCCTACGAAACAATACTGTTATATGATTGATTTTATTAGAAGAACCCACTCATTGAACATGCCATTCATTTGCCATGGCTCATAGTCTAGAATCGTTGCTGAGGGTTGGAAAACACAGTGCCTCTCACCATCGTAATCACCGATGGTAGCTGGTCCGTGAGGTCATACGGAACGAATTACGTAACTCTGTCGGGAAAGTGCGCTTCTGAGTTAATATTTTGTGGATAAATTATTATGCCCACAATTACCGGTATGGGGCCCTGCTCTAACAATATGTAGTGTGACGAAGCTTTCTGGCAAACACTGAGTGGAGACTATAGGTACTAAATAATAAATATTGAAGTCGTTCTCCATTTGTGGGGGGGGGGGATGTGTTGACGTTCGTTGCATCATTGGATTCAATTAAAAGCATACATATTATTAGCAGGTACAAACCCAAATTCATGTCACTAGAAGATAGTATTGTATTTTGGTTGCATGGCCTCCTACAAGGTATGTACGTACAGAAAAAATGTATCGTGATGATGAGTTTGATGAATGAGATGGAGCCAAAACTATTCGTTTTGACGTCAACTGTATATTGCCAGATTTAGTAGATCTAGGATGTCCCGCTACATGAAAAATATGAAACCCTCAGTATAAACTAGGTGCTCAATAAATTCTAATTGAAAGCTAATAATTTTGAAAAAATAATAAATGGAAAGAACCCGAACGACGATACGGTTGTATAAAAAAACACCTACTTCACCAAAGCCAAAAAAATAGCACTTTCCCAGATCAAACAACTTCGATGTCAATGCCCTTCTGAGCCAGGGGAAGAAAACGCCCAGAGTGACTCTGCTAGTCGTAAGCGGCGACGAAAGAAGAACCTGACCATTCCTACCTCTGGCCTACACTGAAGATTTCTCCTCCCACTTGGCCAGGCCATCCCTTGCTGGACTCCTCTTATGACGACCACGCGATATAGATGGACCTGACTCGGAAGACGTCATATGACCAAGCTGTCGAGTACGTCGTTAAACACCACCAATAAATAATAATAATAATTTTTATAATAATAATAATAATAATAATAATAATAATTATACATTGTATTATTATTATTAGACTAATAATGTACCTGCCATCTGGTGATGTGATAAATAAAGATAATAATAATACTAATACTAATAATAATAATAATAATAATAATAATAATAATAATAATAATAATAATAATAAAAATAATAATAGTGACGGCATACTCGTGTTACAAAGGGATTTATGATCGCTATTCAAGATAAAGTAATCAAGACTAACAATTACAAAAAATACATAATGAAAGACGTCACAGTGGAAGATAAATGTAGAAAATGTAATATGAACGGCGAAACAATTGAACGTATCGTATCTGGGTGCAAAATGCTTTGTCAAACAGATTATCTTCATAGGCATAACCAAGTTGCAAACATTATACATCAAAAATTAGCCATGAAGTATAAACTTATAAACACAACCACTGCGTATTACAAATACAAGCCTGAAAAGGTATTAGGTAGTAAAGACTACAAATTATATTACGACCGCGACCGGGCAGTTATAACAGACCAAACCATACATCACAATAGACCGGATATTATATTTATTGACAAGAAGAAACAAGAAACGATTTTAATTGATGTTGCCGTCCCTTTATGCCACAATGTAGAGACAACTTGGCGGGACAAGATAAACAGATATAAGCAATTATCTATTGAAATAAAAAGGTTGTGGAAGCAGAATAATGTAACTGTTATACCGTTAATTATATCAGCAAATGGCATTGTTCCTCGTAAACTGCATGACAGTATTAAACTAATTGGTATCCAACCAAACATATACATCGAGATGCAAAAAGCAATTATTTTGAACACATGTAGGATAGTGCGAAAATTTTTTAACTAAGAAGAATGAAGACTTCAAGAAGTTCTCCATCCTGATGGTGGTTTTCGTGCTTTTCCACCGTACGAAAAGCAAATGCTGGATGAGTACAAATCGGCCACGACCGTACATAGCATCCACAGTTTGGTTTGGAAAAATAATATGGACAATGATATATTTAATTAGTTCTAAGTAGATTTTAATAAGGTAAACACATGGAAATACTTGACATTTATGTCCGTACAACATGTTTATTCGGGTTTTAACCGAGTTTGTATGTATTGCAACAATAAAATAATAATAATAATAATAATAATAATAATAATAATAATAATAATAATAATAATAATAATAATAATAATAATAATAATTCGATTTCAAGGAGACGAACTGCAATGTGAAAGCGATAGTCCTACAGACATGTTTGTGTGTATTGGTAAATTTATTTTTAATTTTAGAGAATTATTGACCAGACCATGGCACATGTCTAGTTCACTCCACTGAGCGGACATAATGCCTTTCCTAATGAGTAGGGAGAATGTTTTCAACATCCATCTGTTTTTCACTAAAAAGCGTATCAACATCGAGTATGCCGTCGTTATGAGATTTCGTATAGTTTGAGGATAGTGGCCTATTTATTCTGGTCATAACGTATGGTGTTTGCACAAAATGTAACTTGTTCATATAACGCAACAGCTATTCTGAATATTTTGTTTTTAGTGTAAGCCAATGCCAGTGAGTTCCTTGTCCGAATTGGGAACGTTACTTTGCTGTTTGTAATGCAGGTCTATAGTTCCTTACAAGAGATTTGTATTTACGTATTTTGTTAAGATTATTATTTTACGTACGTGTTGTTTCTAATGCAACTGTATGTACTATGTAGTTCCGAACAACAGAATTGGGCGCCACAAATTTAGTATTTACATACCTTATTCGAAAAGTTACTTTAATGTTGGAAATGTAGGTTTACCATAGTTCTGTCCAAGAGCATTGCAAATGAGGAATTACATATTTAGTATTTGAAGTTTCTTGTTCAGATTATTACTTCGCTGTTCCTTCTAACGCAAGTCTATATTTCGAGTTATTGCTCATTTATTTCTATATTATGTAATGGTATTATATCTAATAATTAAAAAAAATATATTATTATTATTTTATTGAATGTATCACAATCATACAATCTCGGTCAAAACCGGCGTTAACATGTTATACGGACGTAATGTCAAGTATTTCCATGTGTCTACCTTAATTAACTTCACTTATCACTTGTTACTAGTTTAAACAGTCATCAATCTCGGTCAAAGCCGGTGTTTACATGTTATACGGACAATACAGATGTAATGTCAAGTATTTCCATGAGGTACCTTGTTCAACTTCAGTCGTTACTGTCTTATTAGTACTTATTAGTACTTATTAGAAATAATATTATTATTATTATTATTGTTATTATTATTATTATTATTATTATTATTATTATTATTATTATTATTATTATTATTATTATTATTATTATTATTATTATTATTAGTAGTAGTAGCAGTATTATTATTATTTTATTTTATTTTTATTTTTATTTGGAAAAACGTATCTCACAGAAATATCATAGCATCCGAACCGAAGCAAAACCACTACCGACGTTTGTTGGCTGGTGGGTCTATTTACGAAAACTAACAAACTATCCGCCGAGACCACTTAGCGGATTAGTGGCGGCTCTATTGAGCTGTCGGTGCACAATAAGGTGCAATATTTCTGTCATCGTACAAAAGGCAGCTCTCTACGAACATTTGCCCCACACCACCATTTCCCCTACTTTGGAAGAGAAGGCCTAAAACGATTTTATTTCTAGGCACGGACCGCTATTCTGTTGGAGGACCTGAGTCCGAGGGGGGACGATGTACCGCCGATCCCACGGCATATCCTTATACAAATTGAGGGAGAAGGAGGAGAGTTCCCAGACTTGAATTTCGACCTTTAGAAGGTACGTGCACACACCCAGGGTGTTTCATGTGCGATATAGAGAAAGAAGACGGGCAGAACGTCTTGCCAGACCTAGAGTTTGACATGTCCTTTTAAGTGTGGCAGCACCGGGGGGAAGTGTGGCACCCTCATGTTTTACATAGAAATAATGGATATTGAAGCTAGGAGAAAGTGTGGCAGGGTAAGGAATACTCTTGTTATGCTTATGTTTTTTTTTCAGATTTTTATTGATTTTACTTTGCATTTTATAGCGTTATTACTGGAACACGGTCGATGAATACTACTACTAGTACTTCATGATTTGGCCAATATGTAAGAATAAGATCACTTTAACTACAGTTGCATTTCTTACCGTTTAACACTCCTCAAATAAAATTTGAAAAAGTGCTGTTTGGGTTTTTGGTCAACAACAACAACAACAACAACAACAACAAAGCATCTAGGTGGGGGATTTGCGTGCGATCTTAGGCGCACCCCCTTGAACGCGTCGGTGCCTGACTTGAAGTGCCAATAATCCAACCAAAATTGCGAATGTCTTTAGAAGCGGCTAATAGGGCGAAAGCAACTGGGAGTTGTGAAAATATGAAGCAACTGACAAGACCGCTGGACGGTCGGTTATGGCGTTTTCCACTGGGCCGCACTGAGTGCGCCCTGAAACGTCACAGTCACGTGATGCACCGCACCAGTGTTGCCCTCAGTGCATTTGCAACTCCCAGTGGAACATATTTATTTTTTCAGTGCAACAAATTGGCGGTAAACGTGATACAAATCAAGATGTTTAAACGATATGAAAGGCATTTTAGAGGATAACAAAGCAACTTCACTCAAGTTACTGTAGCTAGAAGGTACAGTCGTTAACTAGGCTACATAAGAAGTACTAGAAATTAAGTTCAATGAAATAGCCTAGGCAAAGGGTGAACATAACCTCAAACTTAATAACGCCGTACTGCGTCTATATCAGAATAGTGGTAAACAACATCTTCCAGTTGTGTTTTCATGTTTGGTTTAGATGTTTGTTCGATTTTAGCTGCACTATCTGACGAAAATACTTGGCAATTCCATTTCCACGTACAATTTTCCCGCGTCTATGGCCGCCATATTTGCACTGAAAACACCGCACTGACCCCCGAAGCCAGTGCGGCTCAGTGCGCACTCGAGTGCACTGCGTCAGTGCAAGAGCGCCAGTGGAATACGCGAAACCCGCACGAGTGCAATTTATCGTTACCAGTGGAACATGCGACTCGCACTGAGTGCGCACCAGTGCGGCCAGTGGAAAACGCCATTAGTTCGCGCACTGGTCACCGGGCGCGTGCCAAGCGCCAACGAGCGAGGCGCAATTTGGCGCTGGCTCTAAGTCACACGAACGCACACGTGGGCTGACGGGGATGGGGGACGACGGTCGCGGCCTTAAACACGATTTCTCAAACCCATGGCCACTGACACCAAAAAGTGCAACTCATAGCTACAGCCTTCTAAATGTTAAGCAGTGTTGCCAACGCCTATCCTACTGATTTCGTTAACAGTACCTTAAATTCCCGCCAGATAGCAGTACTTCCCGTTAAACCAACCAGATGTTATTTTCTCAACCAGCCAATCTTTTAAAAGTGGATCCTTGGTCCACTCACGGCGAAACTTCTGTTTATATTGGGGTTTATTTCGTTAACAGTACCTTAAATTCCCGCCAGATAGCAGTACTTCCCGTTAAACCAACCCCACACGTGGTAAACAGAAACTGCCGGCCGGCGACTTCTGTCAGCATGACTCAGCTACCCCAACAGACGCAAGACCGCGCAAGATCGCAATTCGAAACGCGGCACATTTCTCGCAGCATTGGTGCGGCTATTTATGTCGATAAGGTAGTAGGGTTACTTTTGTAGATAGTGGATTTTATTGGCCTACAAGTATTTTTTATGACCAACTGTAAAAAACAAATATTTATTTATGTAGCCTGTTCTCGTTGCACAAAAAAAACGGAATTCGAGATATTCAGAAACCCACTAGTTTCTCACTAGACACATTACCACTCCCACTAGATTTTCCGTTAACCGTTAGACAGAAAATTCGTCCGTCACATGGCATGTAAAAACCACCAGTTTTAGCGGGATTTCCGTCATGTTGGCAACACTGATGTTAAGCATTACTGTAATGCAAAAACATTGATGCCACACTTACCCCAGGAATAAAATTATGTGGGGCAAGTGTGGCACCATGAATAAAAGCTGCACTGCTAATTTTTTAAATTTTTTTTATCAATTTAGATGCCTTTAACCTTACTGTAACCAACATCAACAATAACTAAATATTACTGATACAATCATAGTGTTGGCACAAAACATTAGACAAGTCGGACGAATCGAGTTGGACAAATGAAAAACATAAGCTGATCAATATGCCTATATCTCTTAAAGAAGAGATAGTAGATGAGTATGAATTGAAGATGACAACCTCCGTATATCACTGATCAATATGTGTTTTTTTTTTTTTTTTTTTTTACTCTATAAACAAAAAAGTTATGGCCGGGTGCCACACTTACCCCTCTGCCACACTTACCCCGATTGACCCTAAATGACTAAGATTGATCCGGCCACTTGGGAACGATTGGGTGGTGAGGGGACTTAATAGTAATAGTAAGCAAACTATTTTAGAAAGTATATACAGTAGTTACAGTTGCATACCATAGTCAATAGACATGATGTCGTATCAAGTGTTATAGCAGCAAACATAATTTCCGTTTCTTGTCTCTGGCTAGGTAGGCTTCGCTACAACAATTTTCAAACTCCTCCAATGCTCTCTTTCACATTCTTCTGTTTTTCACTCTTCTACACGTCTCTGCCCACTGTCTTGTCCATCGCTGCAAACTGTATAATAATCCCTGCCTGTCTACTGTCCCAAACGTATTTGCCAACTGTTCTCCCAATCACTGAGCATGTCTTATCTCCCTAATCCCTCTCTATGTAGTCTCCCTCCAACCCTCTTCCCAGTTTCCCTTCATCCCTATATTCTTAAGTCTCCCCTCCACCCTAATTTCCTAGTATCCACCTGCCCTCATCTTCCCCGTCCTCGCTCTTCCATCCCCAATCTTCCCATCTTCCCAGTCCTCTCTCCACCCTATCGTCCATTGCTCAACCCCGTAAATATTTCCCTGTCTCCTCACTTCACTTCCCTAAATTCTCTGTCTCTCTTTGCCCCCGTCTTCCCTGTCTCTTCCCTTCCTCAACTTCCCTGTCTTCTCTCCTTGTAAGTTGCAAAGCTCTTCTCCCCATCTTCCCTGTCCCCTCTTCTCTATTTCCAAGTTTCCTCCCGCCCTCATCTTCCCAATCTACTCTCGACACATTTTCCAAGTCTCCTCCCACTCCATTTTCTCAGTCCCTTCTCCTCCCTAAATTTCCTTGCTCCTACTGCCCCATCTTACAAGTCCCCTCTCTTTCCTAACTTCCCCGTCTCTTCTAAGCCCCGCCTTCCTAGTCTAACCTACGTCCATACTTCACTGTCTCCTCTCCTCCCCTCTCCACCCGCCCTGGTCTTCCCAGTCTCCTCCCAATCCCGTCTCCTCCGTAACTTCCTAGTCCCAATTCACCGCCCTTACTTCCCTTGTCTCCTCCAACCCCATCTTCCATGTCTCCTTTCCTACCTAACTTCCCAGTCTACTCTCCTCTCCACCTTAACTTCCTCCGTCTCCTCTCCACCATTACTTTCTAGTCTTTTTTCTTCCCTAACGTCCCAGTCTCCTCCCCTCCCACCCCCATCTTCCCTATCTTCTCTCCTCTCTTAAATCCCAGTCCCCTCTCCTAAGCAACTTTCCAGTTTCCTCTCCTCCCTAACTTCTCAGTCCCTTCTCCTCAATAACCTCCCAGTCTCCACCCCCCCCCTCTTCCCAGTTTCCTCTCCTCCCCATCTTTCGAGTCCCCTCTCTCCCCGCCCTTGTCTTCCCAGTCTCCTCCTACCGCCTTTATCTTCCCAGCCTCCCCCCCCCTCTAACTAGGCTCCTCTTCTACCTAACTTCCCAGATTCCTCACCTTCCCAGTTCCTTCTCCTCCTTAATTTTCCCGTTTAATCTCCTCTTGCCCACGCTCGTCCTAACTTCCCAATTACCCTCAAGTCCCTAACTTCCACTGTCTTCTCCCTAACTTTCCTGACCCATCTCTTTCATAACTGCCCCCCCTGACTCCCACCATGTCATCCCAGTTTCTTCTCCTCCCTTCTTCCCAGTGTCCTCTACTCCCTTACTTCCACGTCTCCGCTCCTCCCTACTTCCCCGTCTCCTCTCGTCCTTAACTTCCCACTTTCCTCTCTTCTCTTACTTCCCCGTCACCCCACCTCCCTTCTTTCCAGTGTCCTCTCCTCCCTTACTTCTCACTTTCCTCTCCTCCCTCACTTCATCGTCACCTCACCTCCTTTCTTCCCAGTGTCCTCTCCTCCCTTACTTCCCACTTTCCTCTCCTCCCTCACTTCATCGTCACCTCACCTCCTTTCTTCCCAGTGTCCTCTCCTCCCTTACTTCCCACTTTCCTATCCTCCCTCACTTCATCGTCACCTCACCTCCTTTCTTCCCAGTGTCCTCTCCTCCCTTACTTCCCACTTTCCTCTCCTCCCTCACTTCATCGTCACCTCACCTCCTTTCTTCCCAGTGTCCTCTCCTCCCTTACTTCCCACTTTCCTATCCTCCCTCACTTCATCGTCACCTAACCTCCTTTCTTCCCAGTGTCCTCTCCTCCCTAACTTCCCACTTTCCTCTCCTCCCTTACTTCCCCGTCAACCCACCTCCATTCTTCCCAGTGTCCTCTCTTCCCTTACTTCCCCGTCACCCCACCTCCCTACTTCCCAGTCCCGTCTCCTCCCGACCTGTATTCCCAGTCCCCTTTCCTACCTAACTTCCCAGTTTCCTCTCCTCCCATACCTCCCCGTCTCCTCCCGCCCTGTCTTCCTAGTCACCCCTTTCCTACTTCACTTTCCAGTTTCCTCTCCTCCCCTACTTCCCCATCTCCTCCCGCCCTGTCTTTCTAGTCACCTCTTTCCTACCTTACTTTCCAGTTTCCTCTCCTCCCTTACGTCCCAGTTTCCTCTAATCCCTTCTTCCCAGTGTCGTCTCCTCCTTAACTTCCCCGTCTCGTCCCGCCCTGTTTCCCTAGTCCCCTCTCCTCCCTTCTTCCCCGTTTCCTTTCCTCCCTTACTTCCCCTTCTCCTCTCCTCCCTTCGTCCCAGTGTCCTCTCCCCCCTACTTCCCCGTTTCCTCACCTCCCTTACTTCCCTCTCTCCTCTCGTCCCTTCTTCCCAGTGTCCTCTTCTCCCTAACTTCCCCGTCTCGTTCCGCTCTGTCTCCCTATAGTCCCCTCTCCTCCCAACTTCATCGTTTTCTCTCCTCCCTTCTTCCCAGTACCCTCTCCTCCCTTCTTCCCCGTTTCCTTTCCTCCCTTACTTCCCCTTCTCCTCTCCTCCCTTCGTCCCAGTGTCCTCTCCTCCCTACTTCCCCGTTTCCTCTTCTCCCTTACTTGCCCGTCTCCTCTCCTCCCTTCTTCCCAGTGTCCTCTCCTCCCGACTTTGCCGTTTCCTCTCCTCCCTTACTTCCCCGTCTCCACTCCTCCCTTCTTCCCAGTGTCCTCTCCTCCCTACTTCCCCGTTTCCTCTCCTCCCTTACTTGCCCGTCTCCTCTCCTCCCTTCTTCCCAGTGTCCTCTCCTCCCGACTTTGCCGTTTCCTCTCCTCCCTTACTTCCCCGTCTCCACTCCTTCCTTCTTCCCAGTGTCCTCTCTTCCTAACTTCCTCAACTCGTCCCGCTCTGTCTCGAACGAGACGATATACTAAATCTATAATATAACAAGTAAATATATACATAAAAAATAAAAAATAGTTAAATACATATAATTAATAAATGGATAAATAAAAAATAGACAAAAGAATGAATAAAAAAATGAATGAATGACCATGCAAATAAACGACAGACAACCAGCTGAACTAGAGCCCATGTCTGGTGTTGCAGGCAAGCGTCTAACGTTCTCCCCCGACGTGCGGCAGCTCAACACCCCAGACAACTAAACTAGCTGAACTAGAGCCATGTCTGGTGTTGCAGGCAAGCGTCTGACGTTCTCCCCCGACGTGCGGCAGCTCAACACCCCAGACAACTAAACCAGCTGAACTAGAGCCCATCTGGTGTTGCAGGCAAGCGTCTGACGTTCTCCCCCGACGTGCGGCAGCTCAACACCCCAGACAACTAGACCAGCTGAACTAGAGCCCATGTCTGGTGTTGCAGGCAAGCGTCTGACGTTCTCCCCCGACGTGCGGCAGCTCAACACCCCAGACAACTAAACCAGCTGAACTAGAGCCCATGTCTAGTGTTGCAGGCAAGCGCCTGACGTTCTCCCCCGACGTGCGGCAGCTCAACACCCCAGACAACTAAACCAGCTGAACTAGAGCCCATGTCTGGTGTTGCAGGCAAGCGCCTGACGTTCTCCCCCGACGTGCGGCAGCTCAACACCCCAGACAACTAAACCAGCTGAACTAGAGCCATGTCTGGTGTTGCAGGCAAGCGTCTGACGTTCTCCCCCGACGTGCGGCAGCTCAACACCCCAGACAACTAAACTAGCTGAACTAGAGCCATGTCTGGTGTTGCAGGCAAGCGTCTGACGTTCTCCCCCGACGTGCGACAGCTCAACACCCCAGACAACTAGACCAGCTGAACTAGAGCCATGTCTGGTGTTGCAGGCAAGCGTCTGACGTTCTCCCCCGACATGCGGCAGCTCAACACCCCAGACAACTAAACCAGCTGAACTAAAGCCCATGTCTGGTGTTGCAGGCAAGCGTCTGACGTTCTCCCCCGACGTGCGGCAGCTCAACACCCCACACAACTAAACCAGCTGAACTAGAGCCATGTCTGGTGTTGCAGGCAAGCGTCTGACGTTCTCCCCCGACGTGCGGCAGCTCAACACCCCACACAACTAAACCAGCTGAACTAGAGCCATGTCTGGTGTTGCAGGCAAGCGTCTGACGTTCTCCGCCGACGTGCGGCAGCTCAAAACCCCACACAACTAAACCAGCTGAACTAGAGCCCATGTCTGGTGTTGCAGGCAAGCGTCTGACGTTCTCCCCCGTAGGCGGCAGCTCAACACCCCAGACAACTAAACCAGCTGAACTAGAGCCATGTCTGGTGTTGCAGGCAAGCGTCTGACGTTCTCCCCCGACGTGCGGCAGCTCAACACCCCAGACAACTAAACCAGCTGAACTAGAGCCCATGTCTGGTGTTGCAGGCAAGCGTCTGACGTTCTCCCCCGACGTGCGGCAGCTCAACACCCCAGACAACTAAACCAGCTGAACTAGAGCCCATGTCTGGTGTTGCAGGCAAGCGTCTGACGTTCTCCCCCGACGTGCGGCAGCTCAACACCCCAGACAACTAAACTAGCTGAACTAGAGCCATGTCTGGTGTTGCAGGCAAGCGTCTGACGTTCTCCCCCGACGTGCGGCAGCTCAACACCCCAGACAACTAAACCAGCTGAACTAGAGCCATGTCTGGTGTTGCAGGCAAGCGTCTGACGTTCTCCCCCGACGTGCGGCAGCTCAACACCCCAGACAACTAAACCAGCTGAACTAGAGCCCATGTCTGGTGTTGCAGGCAAGCGTCTGACGTTCTCCGCCGACGTGCGGCAGCTCAAAACCCCACACAACTAAACCAGCTGAACTAGAGCCATGTCTGGTGTTGCAGGCAAGCGTCTGACGTTCTCCCCCGACGTGCGGCAGCTCAACACCCCACACAACTAAACCAGCTGAACTAGAGCCATGTCTGGTGTTGCAGGCAAGCGTCTGACGTTCTCCCCCGACGTGCGGCAGCTCAACACCCCAGACAACTAAACCAGCTGAACTAGAGCCCATGTCTGGTGTTGCAGGCAAGCGTCTGACGTTCTCCCCCGACGTGCGGCAGCTCAACACCCCAGACAACTAAACCAGCTGAACTAGAGCCCATGTCTGGTGTTGCAGGCAAGCGTCTGACGTTCTCCCCCGACGTGCGGCAGCTCAACACCCCAGACAACTAAACCAGCTGAACTAGAGCCCATGTCTGGTGTTGCAGGCAAGCGTCTGACGTTCTCCCCCGACGTGCGGCAGCTCAACACCCCAGACAACTAGACCAGCTGAACTAGAGCCATGTCTGGTGTTGCAGGCAAGCGTCTGACGTTCTCCCCCGACGTGCGGCAGCTCAACACCCCAGACAAGTAAACCAGCTGAACTAGAGCCCATGTCTGGTGTTGCAGGCAAGCGTCTGACGTTCTCCCCCGACGTGCGGCAGCTTAACACCCCAGACAACTAAACCAGCTGAACTAGAGCCCATGTCTAGTGTTGCAGGCAAGCGTCTGAGGTTCTCCCCCGACGTGCGGCAGCTCAACACCCCTGACAACTAAACCAGCTGAACTAGAGCCCATGTCTGGTGTTGCAGGCAAGCGTCTGACGTTCTCCCCCGACGTGCGGCAGCTCAACACCCCTGGCAACTAAACCAGCTGAACTAGAGCCCATGTCTGGTGTTGCAGGCAAGCGTCTGACGTTCTCCCCCGACGTGCGGCAGCTCAACACCCCAGACAACTAAACCAGCTGAACAAGAGCCATGTCTGGTGTTGCAGGCAAGCGTCTGACGTTCTCCCCCGACGTGCGGCAGCTCAACACCCCACACAACTAAACCAGCTGAACTAGAGCCATGTCTGGTGTTGCAGGCAAGCGTCTGACGTTCTCCCCCGACGTGCGGCAGCTCAACACCCCAGACAAGTAAACCAGCTGAACTAGAGCCCATGTCTGGTGTTGCAGGCAAGCGTCTGACGTTCTCCCCCGACGTGCGGCAGCTCAACACCCCAGACAACTAAACCAGCTGAACTAGAGCCCATGTCTGGTGTTGCAGGCAAGCGTCTGACGTTCTCCCCCGACGTGCGGCAGCTCAACACCCCTGACAACTAAACCAGCTGAACTAGAGCCCATGTCTGGTGTTGCAGGCAAGCGTCTGACGTTCTCCCCCGACGTGCGGCAGCTCAACACCCCTGACAACTAAACCAGCTGAACTAGAGCCCATGTCTGGTGTTGCAGGCAAGCGTCTGACGTTCTCCCCCGACGTGCGGCAGCTCAACACCCCAGACAACTAAACCAGCTGAACAAGAGCCATGTCTGGTGTTGCAGGCAAGCGTCTGACGTTCTCCCCCGACGTGCGGCAGCTCAACACCCCAGACAACTAAACCAGCTGAACTAGAGCCCATGTCTGGTGTTGCAGGCAAGCGTCTGACGTTCTCCCCCGACGTGCGGCAGCTCAACACCCCAGACAACTAAACCAGCTGAACTAGAGCCATGTCTGGTGTTGCAGGCAAGCGCCTGACGTTACCATTATAATAATGTGTCACGTTGGCTAAGTTGGCAACAATCCACTTGCAGCTTTTTCATTCTTAGACCGATTTTAAAGCCTTGCACCAATTTGAGACAGACTGGGTAATGAAAGTGGTTTGTTTTACTTTTTGGTTTACTAACATGCTCACCTTGTATACAGAATAGCTGCTTGATATTGAAATAATTAACTTAAACTATCTTTTTATATTGCAGAGTGGTTTGAATGATTTGCGGGCGTTTTGCATCAAGTCACCCGATAAGACTATTTTGTTCAACACAAGTCTACACAATCGTTGCGGTTCAGAAAATCGAATCAAATGGTCCAGGCATATAAATTTGAATAACTCACAAACAAATGTACAAAAATTCATTGCACTCCGTGCACAAACGTCCGGAGAAGGACCAACGCTTTTTGAAATTCAGAGTCGTCTCTACAGTACCGCTAGCGGTAAAAAAATCAAATGTTAGAAGGCCCAGAAGTACTCGCGTAGAACCCTGCTTACTAGAAAAAAAGGAACCAGTGAAGAAGGAATCAAAAACTGGCCTTTGCAAAAATCCATCAAAAAATCATAAAGAAGACGTTTGTGGTAAATAATCCCAACCAAGTAATGTTTGTGGAAAGAAAAGTGAAAAAAATAATGATCGTCAAAAGAAAAAAAAAGTTGATTGTAAAAAGAAACCAGAACCGAAGAATGAGTGTAAAGAGAACAAAGAACATGAAAAGAAATCTGACGAGTGTAAAGAGCACCATGAAGAAGAAGACCCATGTATACCGGTAGAGCCACCTTGTCGGGAGAAAACCGAAGAGGAGAAAAGTTGCGAGTATGATCCAAAAGATGCGACTGTGCGACCACCTGGGGTGGTTCCGTGTCCGCTCCCTACGGATCATTGCGATGTAAAACCCTACAAGCCCGTTTTGTTTTGTTTTTGAATATTGTTTTTTTTCAGTTTGAAATAAAAGTACATACAAAACTTGTGTAGAAACTTTACTGCAATCAAAATATTATTTGTATGACAAATCAGCATAAATAATATTTAATTATTACATTAATAACTGATACAGTTACATATTTGGACATAGGCAATATGGGTATCAAAAGAAAGCTGCTGATACGTTGATTTTAATACCGATGCTCTCAGGGTCATGCAAAAAAAATCCCAAGTTTTTTAGGTGGGTGGAACGAAGTGGGGGGGAGGGCGGGTTAAATAAGGAATATCGTCAAACGTATCAAACGAAAGCTATTAATAGGCTGTTATCAGTAGGAATGTCAAACGATATGAAATTCCATAACGATAATCGCAACAGTAATAAAAAATTATCGCGATAATATCGGTGCAAAAAAATATCGTCTCGATATTGCATTTTCAATTTTTATCGTGATATATCGCCGCAATATTATGAAATAAGCACTAATACTACTTTTATCATTGCGTCATATGTGGGGGGGGGAGGGTTGTGGCGAATGGTTTTCCTGCGGCTACATCGAAGGAGGGCACTCGGCGGCTGGTCGGTGGTCGCTCGGCTAACGTTGAGCAGGCGCCAAATTCAAATATGAAATTAAGTCGCCGCGATTATCGGGATATCGCAGAGAATTTAATATCGTACGATTATCGCGATATAGCTAGCCATATTGCGATAATATCGATATTTATCGATATGCTATTATCGTTGACATTCCTAGTTATTAGTAAGAATACTTTTAGTGTGATAAAAGAAAATATACCCTAGTGTTTGGCTGAAAAAGGGTGGTGGGGGGAGGGGGGGCGGTAAAAAGTGTCCTTATAAGTCAATTTTTCTTCTGGTTTGACACTCATTGAGTCATTTATGTTGATAAGTTTAACACAATTGTTTTGTGATTGATAGATAGCATTTACTGCATCGTATATATTCGTCTAGACTCTATAGTCTAGAAACTATACTCTAGAGAAATCTTATAAAAACTCATGTATATAATAATGTGGAGCACATCAAAAGCAAATATCGTAAGACCACTGTAGCATTTGATAGCTACAATAGTGAGCCATCACCAGAAGACATTACATATTTGAAATTAAATGGTGTTTACAGATGCACTACAATCCAGTGTGAGTCAAACATTCATTGTTAGTCAATACAGAACATAGAACAACTCTCAACCCAATTAACAAAAGAAGATTCACTAAGCCTTTTACGACGAGACTTGAAGCCAATAACATCACAGTACTTTAAGCACAAGACGACGCCGATTTGTTAATTGCAATTGCAGCAGTAGAGTCGGCTAACCATGAGAACAGCACCCTCACTGGTGATGATGCAGATTTGCCAGTAATTGTATGCATTTCAATCACGAACATTCTGTTTATGATTTCATCAATGAATCAGAGTTGAAAGTTGGTAAAAGCAAACAGAAAATATGGAATATGCGTTACATAACAACCAAGCTAGGATCAAGAATTTGGTTTATTCTTTACCCTTCACCCTTTACCCTTCGCGTAATAAGTGGATGTGACACTACTGCAAGAATGTTTAGAATGGGTTAATATTTGCCATTCAAGACATTTGCATAAGATTTTTTTAAATTCATCTATTTCCAACAATCCCACATAGATTGTTGAGTGCAGTGAACAAGCAATCGGCCTGTTGTAAAATGAAAAAAGAAAAGTTTACACACAAATTAATAACTGCTAACACATTAAGCATGAGACTCTACCACCTAGATTATCGGCATCTCTCCACTAAATTTTATTATTAGTATCGTCAAGTACATGGTTTAGCTTTGGAATAACTTTTAAAACATTTTTGTCTTGGAACAACTGACAAGTCACACTACATATTTACAAATTCTATGATGTAATCGTAAAGTGGACTGTTCTAACTTACGTTGCAATTGCAAGAAGCTGCATCCGTTTTAAATGCCTACCCGTTGTTAGTTGAAAATTAATGTGTGATGTGTTTAGTTAATGACCGATTACCGTAGCCATCAAACACTACAGTGGTTATGATATTTGCTTTTAATGTACTCCACATACTACACAACTCCTCAAAGATTTGTCTCTAGAGACCTTCAAGGTATGAGATGCATAAAAATGCCCTTAATCAATCACAAAGCAAGACTTGCTTGTAACAATGTTTCTTATTTCATATCCTTCCCTTAAATATTATTTCTGTACCATCTTCTTCGTGTATTTGCAAACGTAATATCCCCAGGAGCCGACTTTTCAGCTTACCTTGTAATGCCCAAATAGTGAAATACATCTTGTGGTACTGTGCTTAATTTGAAGATCATACAAATGCCTAGGCTACGTAAAAAAAATTAACGTTAACATATTATATCATTATGAAACTCATAAAAAAAAACTAAATTAGCTGTTGCTAAATCATCCTCTGATGACTCTCCGACGATCGAGAGTCGTTGGAAAAGCAGCATAGGATCAACTTCGATTGTATCTCCATCAACGTTCGGGGTTTTAAAACCATTTGTTCGATGCTACACTATCGATGTTATCCTTAAGAAGTTCTTTATAATGTCCATAGGCGTGCCCAGACGTTGATCAATGGGGGGGCACAATTAATTACCAATGAAAGTACTTCACGGCGGCGACAATGGGGGGTGTGGGGAGGGTGCCCCCCACAAAAAGCTCCGCAGGAGATTTTTCAAAGACATACATTATTAACCGGGTTTTTAAGCGTATTAGGAGGAGTACAGGTTGTCTGTTCAATGGGTTGATTTCACACGATAATTTGTGGATATCAGTGATATCATTGTTACAAAGTGAAGGAAGTGGTCAGTCCCACAGCCAAAATCTTGGCGGTAAGGCAACAGTTGATGTTGAGGCCGGTCAGCTGATTCCAATGTCATTCCAATCTAGAACTTCAGGTAAGATTTGGACCATTATGTCAGGCGTCAGCATTTTTGTCGCCCATTACGACAGGCACTATGCTGGACCTATTCTTTCCCGAGTCAAACGGGCAAGACAGTTAGGGCAAGAGTGACAGTTTGAGGAATATATTTAATATGAGGAAGGTGCTATAGGTCCTTTTCTCGTCTTTTACGATCGGCAGGCGTAAACAGTATACCCTGGGCCAAATTCTATTAAAAAAAAAAAACTCTCCTACCCTAATGGGGGGGCCGCTGCCCCCCTTGCCCCCCCCCCCCTGCGCACGCCTATGATAATGTCTGCTATGTAACGTCTTTTCTGATATTCTGACCTCTTTTGCTGTGTCAGAATTTAGTTTTTGAAGCAAGTTTAAATTTCCGTCATTTAAACTCAGGGGAGAAAGCGACTTCTCTGCCGATACTATAGCTCTATAAAGTTGTGAATGTGGGCATTTTGTATAAAAGTACTTTCTTAGAATTTTTAATTTTTTTTATTTAATTTATTTTTAATTATTATTATTATTATTATTATTATTATTATTATTATTATTATATTATTATTATTATTATTATTATTATTATTATTATTATTAATATTATTATTATTATTATTATTATTATTATTATTATTATTATTATTATAAGAAATAGAGAAGGCAGTCAATAAAGGCAAGAACTATTGGCATGTCGTTAACAAAATATTGAAAGGCAAAGGGCACGAAGCAATATCTGAAATAACAATTGATGGAGAAAAGACGCTTACTGAAGATGATCCTAGTCGAGTAGCAAACCATTTTAACGATTATTTTATAAATGTTGCTAATATTGCGGCTAGCGGCGGCGAGCAAGCAGGAAGTGAGGACGCAACGAGGGAGAATTTTAAGAAGCAGTGGGTTAACCAGACCATTGATTAAACAGGTGGGAAGATGTTTCGTCTTTATGGGCTAATACTAATAGATATAATCCCCACTCTTACCCTCACTCCAGTATCCCCTTACGTCTCAAACCCCTTGCCCACAAGTTGATTTAGTACTCGTTCCATCCTGCAAGTTGCGCTAGTGTCGCTTGTAGTTCCAACGAGTCGATCAACCAGATCCTGCTTTATCGACTCAAGGGAAATGAATGCGTTTACGCGTCTCTTCAAATACTGTGATCTCATTGTCTGTTTGTGACCTTCACATCGGTTGGTATGTTTGAGCGAGGGGGGTTTCGGGTGTCGAGACCGCTGCAAGTGCGGGACATGGGCGGGATCAAAGAAAGCACATGTTCAGTGGCGTAGCTATCGGGTGGCAGAGGGTGCAGTTGCACTCGGGCCGGGGCCCGGGCTCTCTCTCCAACTCCATGTTTGTCCCAATAATCGATGTATGGTTTTGATTTTCTATTGTTGCAAAATTATTACCAATTTACAATTATTATTTCGCGCTCCTTACGCAAGAAAAATTAGGCATTAGACTTGACAGTTCAACATGCAAGAACTGACAGGTGAAAAGAGTTTCAACTAAGGAAAAATGTGAAGCAATTGTATCCATAGGGGAACAAAAGACAGTAATCTTCCTATTCAATTCCACAGAAACGACTCAAAGAGTAATCTTTGCTTGACTGCACTTACAAACGAATTTGGCTATTGTTTTACTATAAATAGTAATTATCAAATTAGCTTTTCTTGGAACTGAATAAATAAGTGAAAAACAGACGGATTTGCCATGGTCAGAAAAAGCTGTTTGGACTGATGGCTTCTCTTATAGAAGAGGGTTGGTCATCAATTCAGTATTCGTTGATCCCTCATTGCCCATTGGGTGTGGGCGCGTGTGTGAACTCTGAGTGTCCCCGTTCATCTTAGTGCTTTTACTGCGGTTAGTTCTACATATTTTAAAAACTAATATTTGTTGGGTTATTGTGTATGATTGTGTCGTGTGGTTTGAGTTATTGAAATATAATAGGTCTATTAGGTCTATATACAGTGAGCTAAAATTTAAGTTTCAAACATGAAGAGGAAGAACTACTAGCCAATATTAAAACCCGCAAAATTAACGTATTTTCGTCATTATCTCATTAACGCCACACAATATCGAAACAGTGACACCTACGCATATTTTGGATTCGTGAGAGCTCAATACCAAATGAAAAAGATTTCGTAGATTGTTGTAATTATAGTTGTAATTTCAAATTAACTTTTAAATTAGCTAAATTACAAATAAAAATTATAATTACTGCAAACTAATAAATCTTTTTCATACGGTATTGAGCTCTCACGAATCCAAAATATACGCAGGTGTCACTGTTTCGATATTGTGTGGCGTTATTGAGATATGACGAAAATACGTTAATTTCGCGGGTTTTAATATTGGCTAGTAGTCCTTCCTCTGAACGTGTATAAACATGATTGTGGCGCCATGAAAAGGGAGTAAAAAAAGAAAGTGAAAAACGAATCAATCAGCAATTAAAACTTGACACATTCTTTCAAGTACGTACTAGTCGTCCATCAGGCAGTGCAACTGACCAAACCGTAAGTAAAGATACAACAGACTCAATAGCTATAGCCGATCCTGAAGATAATCAAGAGCAACAGCAACTTAGTTGAAGAGTTACAAAATGATTATTTACCGGTACGATTATTTGTCCGCCAACTTATTGTATTGTATTGTACCTACTGATATCCCTGAGCAGACCAATACTAGCTACTCTATAACCCCAGCCATCGTACGGCAAGTCGCAATGCTAGTAACATAGCCCAGCCAATCGTACGACAGTTGCAAAGGTTTACTGTTCGAATCAGGGTTAGTCAGAGTGGTAAAACCCCAGCCATCGTACGGTAAGTCGCAATGCTAGTAACATAGCCCAGCTAATCGTACGACAGTTTCAAGGGTTTACTGCTCGAATCAGGGTTAGTCAGAGTGGTAGAACCCCAGCCATCATACGACAGTTGCAAGGCTAGTAACATAGCCCAGCCAATCGTACGACAGTTGCAAGGGTCTACTGTTCGAAGCAAGGTTACACAGAGTGGTAGAACCCCAGCCATCGTACAGTCAGTCGCAAGGCTAGTAACATAGCCCAGCCAATCGTACGACAGTCGCAAGGCTAGTAACATAGCCCAGCCAATCGTACGACAGTCGCAAGGCTAGTAACATAGCCCAGCCAATCGTACGACAGTCGCAAGGGTCTACTGCTCGAAGCAGGGTTACACAGAGTGGTAGAACCCCAGCCATGGTACGGTCAGTCGCAATGCTAGTAACATAGCCCAGCCAATCGTACGACAGTTGCAAGGGTCTACTGTTCTAAGCAGGGTTACACAGAGTGGTAGAACCCCAGCCATCGTACGGTCAGTCGCAATGCTAGTAACATAGCCCAGCCAATCGTACGACAGTCGCAAAGCTAGTAACAAAGCCCAGCCAATCGTACGACAGTTGCATGGGTCTACTGTTCGAATCAGAGTTACACAGAGTGGTAGAACCCCAGCCATCGTACGGTCAGTCGCAAGGCTAGTAACATAGCCCAGCCATCGTACGGTCAGTCGCAAGGCTAGTAACATAGCCCAGCCATCGTACGGTCAGTCGCAAGGCTAGTAACATAGCCCAGCCATCGTACGACAGTTGCAAGGGTCTCTGTTCGAAGCAGGGTTACACAGAGTGGTAGAACCCCAGCCATCGTACGGTCAGTCTCAAGGCTGGTAACATGGCCCAGCCAATCGTACGACAGTTGCAAGGGTCTACTGTTCGAAGCAGGGTTACACAGAGTGGTAGAACCCCAGCCATCGTACGGTCAGTCGCAAGGCTAGTAACATAGCCCAGCCAATCGTACGACAGTTGCAAGGGTTTACACACACGTACACTACACTATACTCTCATAATACACGATACTGAACCGTCCCGAGGAGATAAGTTGTTGTGGCTAATCTACGTGCTGCAACTATGCCACTACTAACACTGTTCTCAATTTAAAAACAGATTTTGATTTCCATTCACTTTTCAATGATATTTTAATTTTAATGTAGTTATGTCTCTGGATATTTTTGTACCTGTAATTACTTTTTATGTAACACACTATCTTTGTTTTGTATTTTACTCCGTACATAACACATAATCCTAATCTTAAATGTTCTGTGTACATGTAATTGTATATTGTGTAAAACGTAAGAAAATAAAATAAAATTTGAATTGAATTGAATTGAACCATGGACAACATCAGATACTCGCTCACCTAAGCATTGTGTAAGCATAGGAGATAAGAGTGCTCATTTTTTCTTGGTTTTCACGGATACTTTCTTTCATAGAGAAATAAAACAGCTTTTTTTTGTTCATATTGCTATTTTTTAAATTATATTTTCGCGGCGTTATTTGAGAAATTAAGTCGATGTTCTATCGAGTTTAGGATCGAGGTTTTTCTTTAGTACCTATTCGACTATCGATTAGCGGAGAAAATGTCGTCTTATGTCCAATGTTTTGACGTGAGAATATCCTGCATCTGTAAAAAGATCAAATTAATGTGATAAAATGTGTCTCTCGAAGTTCTACAATCGTATTTTTGTACAAAAGGCATGGGCCTAGGCCTTGGCTCTTGTTGGAAGAGTTGTTGAATAATTACGAAAGAGGCTAGCCTAGGGCCTAGCCTAGGCGTAGGCCTAGCGAGGCCTGAGAACCAGGTTAGAAATTTCAATTTAAACTGTTATCTTTGCAAAATTACGCTAATACGACGCCTAGGCCTAGAATCATTATTAGCAGCCACGTATGTTCTGCCCGCCCTCAATTAGGTGTAGGCCTCCGCCTAGGCAAATTTACAAAACAAAATGCATTGTTTTAGGTTATGATGGCTTGTCTACGGCAGATCGTAACAATTACTAGGCCTAGGCCTTAGGCCTACACACTATTATAAAGGGAAATGATGTAGGCCTAGGTCTACACGGAGATGCAACTTTATAAAGACGTTTAAAAGGTTAAGGGGAATGTTGATTTTGAACCAAATGAAGGAAAATGAGGTAGGCCTAGGCCCCTAGGCCTAGGCCTAGACCTACACGGAGACGCAACTTTATAACGCAACTTTGCTGGTTTTGAACGAAAAAAAGTGAGTAGAACACCGGATTAGCTGTGCGCAAGTTTTACCGAAAATAATGTAGTAGGCCTAAAGGGTATTTCTTGCACATTAAAGCCTACCTACCTAATTCTTACGTTCAGGGGTGCTGAAGGTCTAGCTTAGGCCTATTCTTACGTCCTGAAATGAAAATAATGTAGGCCTAAAGGGTATTTATTATTCTTACAATATTCTTACGTTCGCGGGTGGCTTCTTACGTTCTAACGTAAGAATAACTACACACTATTCTTACGTTAGTGGTGCACGCGCCTGTCGAGTCGATTAGTCACGTGATTAGACAACCATTAGAAACACAAAACGTAAGAATAATTTAAATAAAATCTTACGTTCTGCCGTAAGAATGTCCACTGCCAATATTAAAACCCGTTCGTTTTCGTGGCTTAAAATAACCTACAATTACTTTCACCGATACAATACTAGTCAATTACTTTTTTTCTTTTGTCTTTAGTTTCGGGTATTTATAAGAAATGAGTTGTAATAGGCCCCAGGCTCATGGTGTGAGAGGTTGACATTAGGGAGACTGGCCTATGTATGCCCTCAATACAACAGAAGCTACAAGTTCACTTAACTGAGACTGCTATCAATCTTTCTTCACAGGTGCGTACAAACAAAATTGCGATGAAGATACCGGCCGCTGTTTATCAGGAGTTTCATCCGGATCAACTGTACGCCAGGAAAGCCAAAGTAGGCTGCGTAACTTTTACTCTTTAACAAATTTTTTTAACAATCACTGTTCACCTCCAAAGACCCGTTTGAGCAAGGTGTATGATTTTGTTTAATGAAATAGAGTTATTTTAAAGTAGAGTGTTATTATAAGAAGGAATGACTTCGGGTCTAAAAATCGGAACCGGTTCTTTCATTTTTTCGAATCGATTATTTTTCTTACAAAATAAAACGAAGTGTGTCAACTTCCCTTTGAAGTTTGAACAATACCGGACATGCGTCCTTGAAAACTGTAAGCAGCTCTGCTGCCTGGAGGTAAGTATTGACTGCAGGATCACTGGAGTGACTCATTTTCGAAGTATTTTGGGATGCTTGGGTAAACTAGAAGCAGCACTCTTGATTTCTTGGAAAAACACATTTTTTGCGAGGCGAAAGACACAGAGCTAATGCCGCAGGCTAGGGTGGTCTGGTCGCACCGTCGGGCCAACAAGCTCCAGCTTGCAAACGACACTGCGTGGAACGTGGTGCGCGGGGGGCTCGCGGCTATTTTGTTGACGTAGGTAGCATCAATCGTAAAGCTGGCTTATGGAAAAAATGACCAACCAGTTTTCAAAATGTGAACCGGTTCGAAGTAGAACAGGTTTCCGGGTACCCGAAGTAATTTCTAATTATAAATTTTGTTTTGGGGAAGATGCATGTGGTACCTTTGTCACACGTTATAAAATGTATTTGATACAAATAAGATTCAAGATGCTTGAATTGTGGGACAAGCGTTTCTCTTTATGGACTGGTAAATTACGTAGAAAAGTCACTCGTCCAATGGGCAGTGGTCTTGTGTGTCTAAATTCCTTTACGATGTATCTATTGCACATTCAGATACAATGACAACATATTAGTTGAGTCTTGACTATCAGGCATCATTAAATAAAGTAGGCCCTAGCCCTAGGCCCACTGCCCATTGTCCATTGCTACTATAGTGTCTCGTTCGATTATGATCGCGCTGTTAGTTTACACGTTTTCACTTCCAAATGAGATATTTAATTTTGAATGCCCTACCATCATATAATATTGGTATTTTACAATAATTCAATGTGTCCGTATTTCTGTTTTGAAAAGTAGTTATTTATCTCCACCAGATACTTTTCTAAGTATGTATGTATCTTCTTTTCTTTATGTATACCTAAATCATTTTGAACCAAAGTACTTTTACCATTACTTGGCCAGTGTTTCTTAAAGTGTGGTCCGTCAGTCTGTCTGTCCGTCTGTCTGTCTGTCTGTCTGTCTGTCTGTCTATCAATCTGTTTGTCAGTCTGTCTGTCTGTCTGTCTGTATGTCTGTCTGTCTGTCTGTCTGTCTGTCTGTCTGTCTGTCTGTCTGTCTGTCTGTCTGTCTGTCTGTCTGTCTGTCTGTCTGTCTGTCTGTCTGTCTGTCTGTCAGTCTGTCTGTCTGTCTGTCTGTCTGTCTGTCTGCCTATCTATCTATCTATCGGTCTGTTTGTCTGTCTGTCTGTCTTTCTGTCTGACTATCTATCGGTCTGTCTGTCTGTCTGTCTGTCTATCTATTGGTCTGTTTGTCTGTCTGTCTGCCTGTCTATCTATCGGTCTGTTTGTCTGTCTGTCTATCTATCGGTCTGTCTGTCTGTCTGTCTTATCTATCGGTCTGTCTGTCTGTCTGTCTATCTATCGGTCTGTTTGTCTGTCTATCTGTCTATCTATCGGTCTGTCTGTCTGTCTATCTATCGGTCTGTCTGTCTGTCTGTCTGTCTGCCTATCTATCTATCTATCGGTCTGTTTGTCTGTCTGTCTGTCTATCTATCGGTCTGTTTGTCTGTCTGTCTATCTATCGGTCTGTCTGTCTGTCTGTCTTATCTATCGGTCTGTCTGTCTGTCTATCTATCGGTCTGTTTGTCTTTCTATCTGTCTATCTATCGGTCTGTCTGTCTGTCTATCTATCGGTCTGTCTGTCTGTCTGTCTTATCTATCGGTCTGTCTGTCTGTCTATCTATCGGTCTGTTTGTCTGTCTATCTGTCTATCTATCGGTCTGTCTGTCTGTCTGTCTGTCTGTCTGTCTATCTATCGGTCTGTCCGTCTGTCTGTCCATCTATTGGTCTGTCTGTCTGTCTGTCTGTCTGTCTATTGGTCTGTTTGTCTATCTATTGGTCCGTCAGTCAGTCTGTCTGTCTGTCTGTCTCTCTGTCGGTCTGTATGTCTGTCTGTCTGTCTGTCAGCCAACACGATAGAGGCGCCACCGAGAACGTTGAGAATCTCGAGTGCGTCAGGGACGAGAGCGGAAGGATACCTCTACGTACAACAAACACCGCAGAAAATTTTAATTTTTTAATTATATCTCAAGATCGAGGAAACACAAAATCAAAAATCTGAGAAATCACGGCGCTGTGGTTTGGAAAGCCCTACCGACAGAATGATCTACATGTTTCTTACATTATAATCAGTATGACTGTGATACTTATTTCCTTAGTAATTTAATGAAATAAAAATCACAGTCATACTGATTATAATGTTTCATACATGTATCATTCAGTCTGTAGGGCTTACCAAACCACAGCGCTATGATTACTCAGATTTTCGATTTTTTGTTTCAATCCTGAGACTAATAAAAAATGAGAATTTTCTGCGGGTTTTGACGTAGAGGTATCCTTTGCTCTTCACAAGGTTTTACTACTATACCTTTTGTTAGCTGCCACTGGCAGCTAACAAAACTAACAATTCAAAACAAAGTCGCAACGTAGAAAGTCAGTAGAAAGGAGCCGGTAGTTGATATTGCCGACCATCTAAGACAAGTAGAGCAATGCTGTGAGTCAACCATGGCTGAACGTGGGAGGCTGCCGTGGGTCGAGGAGTCTTTTCCACCGCTGATGTTATTTATTTATTTATTTATTTATTTATTTATTTATTTATTTATTTATTTATTTATTTATTTATTTATTTATTTATTTATTTATTTATTTATTTATTTATTTATTTATTCATTTATTTATTATTTATTTATTTATTTATTTATTTATTTATTTATTTATTTATTTATTTATTTATTTATTTATTTATTTATTTATTTATTTATTTATTTATTTATTTATTTATTTATTTATTTATTTATTTATTTATTTATTTATTTGTTTATGTGATGTATACAGATGACAGGCCTGTTTGTGTTGATAAGTTTGTAAATACTTGGCCGATTTTTTTTTTTTTTATACCTTTTAAGTGTACTGGTACTTGTGCTTTTAAACTGTATGGTCATTGGCCATCGATGCCAATGTTTGCTAGCAGCCTTTAAATGAGAATATTGTCCCTCCAAACACAAGAGTCGATAATTAACTATATCCATATTATGCTCTAAATATATCTAACTCATTAGACTAGGGGTAACAAAACAATATATAGGTAGTTTGATAGAGGCAGTAGTTGGGTTGTGTGCCTGTTGCCGTCCAACCCCCCTTGTTTTCGGTATCTGTCAAAATGGCGTACATTACAACAACAAATTACATTATTTAATCATTATCACTTATGTGTCATTGTGAATTATATAAAAAAGTGAGTATAACAATAATTGTTTACAAATGCATAGTTATTTACTAATCTAGGCCATACCTACACTTCTCTGCTACGTTACTAAAATGTGTTTATAAGTAGGCTAGGTCTAGGGTCCTAGGCTAGACAAAGGGGCTAGGCCTAGGCGTAGCGTAGGCAGTGGCCAAGCAGAGCGTTAAACACCCACACCTGTCCACATAGGCCTAGGTCTACGTGTTACTAGGCCTAGGTAAAATGTTTGTAAACATTTTACCACTACTATGTAGGCCTAATAGAAATTAATATAATAATCCAATGTAAATACTTTTCTACAGGATCCCTGCTTGCGATTAGCAATAGGCTACCGCAGCTACTAGCAATCTGCAAGTTTGGGTTTTGGGTGGAGGTGGTATTTTCTGCACGCACGCATTGGTCGGCGGTGTATAGGATCGCAGTTAAAGGTGTATGTATGTTTGTACACATATATTTTCTTGCGGGCGTTTACACGTTTAAACGTTTACACGACTCATCCCTAGTAGGTACCTCTTTAGGCCTAATTGCCGCCTGAAGGTTGCATGATTTTCATGGTTCTTGATTGAAGTCGACAGCTTGTTCTTTTACCCGCCTGCATCACGCTACTGTGGGCAGTAGACGTGAGCAATGTCTTGGGCTTGACTGGTGTGATGGTTGTGGCGAGAGCCGTCCTCGAAAAGTGCCAGATTATCTCATTGTAAAACTGGCACACTGCTTGAATGTATAGACATAGACCTGGAAAAGGCAGGATCATTCTGTATCCAGTCCAAGGGATTGGATACTCAATGGCAGGATGTTAAGCTATTTGAATCCTAGCCTGCAGGGCTCGCGAGGACATGCCCAGCATGTAGCGGATAATTCTTTTCTGTGCTTTAAATGCATCTATAGGCCTACTTCTTGTAGCAGCTCCTGAAAAAATCACTCCGCGCTCAAGTAGTGATTGTGCTTGTGCTAAATAATAGGTGTAAATGACAGGTGAACGTATGTTAGGTGTAAATGTGTAATTATACAATGTCTATCAACTTCAAAGTTACAGTTTATTGTGCATATACTGTGACACAGGGATTAAACTTAAATAAGGCCTAGCCATAGACATACAAGCTCAATCAGATTATGCCCATAAATTGAAAATAGGTTGATCTACCGGCTTTATATAGGCTTGCTTTGGCCACAGCCACGCGTTAGCAATTCAACTAGAAATGTGTGGTCAAGTTGTCGAAGCCAAAATAACTTCAAATGTTATTATAGGCCTACGTATACTATATTGAGAAATTGCAATTGTATTACAACATTGCCCCGACTTGGAATCGAACCCAGATCCTCCGACTCTACTGGTCTGCCGATGCGGTTAAGAGCTAGATTTGATTTCCCCCCGCGTATTGTTTAAAACGTTGTTATTGCTTTTGTGCCTATAGCTTCACATTCTATCTAGATCTGTTACCTGAAATTAAAGTTCCAGGTAATAGGTCTTGTTCCCTAGAGCATCATTTGACAAATTTGTTTTTGCTTGTAAAAACATAAGTTGATTTGTGCAGTCTTCATGCGCTGCAGTCTTCATGCGCTCTATCTTCATGCGCTGCGTCTTCATGCGCTGCGTCTTCATGCACTGCAGTCTTCATGCGCTGGTGCTTCATGCGCTGCGTCTTCATGCGCTCCATCTTCATGTGCTGCGTCTTCATGCGCTGCCGTCTCTTTCCTGCCAAGGCGCCTCAGAGAACGCATCTGGATCCAAGAACTAGCTGACAACATTTCCTTCTTCGTCTTTGATTGGCCAACGTCCGTACACGTGACACGTTGTGTGGTAGGTATTCATACATGGGCTGTCAATACCTGCGTACACGTGACACGTTGTGTGGTAGGTATTCATGCATGGGCTGTCAATACCTGCGTACACGTGACACGTTGTGTGGTAGGTATTCATACATGGGCTGTCAATACCTGCGTACACGTGACACGTTGTGTGGTAGGTATTCATACATGGGCTGTCAATACCTGCGTACACGTGACACGTTGTGTGGTAGGTATTCATACATGGGCTGTCAATACCTGCGTACACGTGACACGTTGTGTGGTAGGTATTCATGCATGGGCTGTCAATACCTGCGTACACGTGACACGTTGTGTAGTAGGTATTCATGCATGGGCTGTCAATACCTGCGTACACGTGACACGTTGTGTGGTAGGTATTCATGCATGGGCTGTCAATACCTGCGTACACGTGACACGTTGTGTGGTAGGTATTCATGCATGGGCTGTCAATACCTGCGTACACGTGACACGTTGTGTGGTAGGTATTCATGCATGGGCTGTCAATACCTGCGTACACGTGACACGTTGTGTGGTAGGTATTCATACATGGGCTGTCAATACCTGCGTACACGTGACACGTTGTGTGGTAGGTATTCATGCATGGGCTGTCAATACCTGCGTACACGTGACACGTTGTGTGGTAGGTATTCATGCATGGGCTGTCAATACCTGCGTACACGTGACACGTTGTGTGGTAGGTATTCATGCATGGGCTGTCAATACCTGCGTACACGTGACACGTTGTGTGGTAGGTATTCATGCATGGGCTGTCAATACCTGCGTACACGTGACACGTTGTGTGGTAGGTATTCATGCATGGGCTGTCAATACCTGCGTACACGTGACACGTTGTGTGGTAGGTATTCATGCATGGGCTGTCAATACCTGCGTACACGTGACACGTTGTGTGGTAGGTATTCATACATGGGCTGTCAATACCTGCGTACACGTGACACGTTGTGTGGTAGGTATTCATACATGGGCTGTCAATACCTGCGTACACGTGACACGTTGTGTGGTAGGTATTCATGCATGGGCTGTCAATACCTGCGTACACGTGACACGTTGTGTGGTAGGTATTCATGCATGGGCTGTCAATACCTGCGTACACGTGACACGTTGTGTGGTAGGTATTCATACATGGGCTGTCAATACCTGCGTACACGTGACACGTTGTGTGGTAGGTATTCATGCATGGGCTGTCAATACCTGCGTACACGTGACACGTTGTGTGGTAGGTATTCATACATGGGCTGTCAATACCTGCGTACACGTGTCACGTTGTGTGGTAGGTATTCATGCATGGGCTGTCAATACCTGCGTACACGTGACACGTTGTGTGGTAGGTATTCATACATGGGCTGTCAATACCTGCGTACACGTGACACGTTGTGTGGTAGGTATTCATACATGGGCTGTCAATACCTGCGTACACGTGACACGTTGTGTGGTAGGTATTCATGCATGGGCTGTCAATACCTGCGTACACGTGACACGTTGTGTGGTAGGTATTCATGCATGGGCTGTCAATACCTGCGTACACGTGACACGTTGTGTGGTAGGTATTCATGCATGGGCTGTCAATACCTGCGTACACGTGACACGTTGTGTGGTAGGTATTCATGCATGGGCTGTCAATACCTGCGTACACGTGACACGTTGTGTGGTAGGTATTCATGCATGGGCTGTCAATACCTGCGCCAATAATCTTATTTTAGATAGGCTACCTAATACCGGTACCTACATGTTTTCACTCTAATGCCCGGTATTACGATCTCGGGATAAGGTACTAGATAATGTTATCCTCTGGATAAGCAACATTTCAAAGCTTCTGATTGGTGGTTGCCATAGTGAAACAAGTTATCCCAGGATAAATATTTATACCGAGATCATACAATCAGGGGTAAGTAATATGACTACAAAGACTACGTACAGCCAGTGAGATTACATTCGCTTGCAAGACGCTTTCTAGACAAAAGGAGCTTAGGCCTAATTGTGTCGGAGTGAGTTTTGTTGTGCATTGTACACATATACATGTATGCATAATCCATTTTAATAGTTAAAAAAATCGTAACGAGACAGAAATGTTGACTGGTTCCTTTTTGTCTACTGTAAACTTCTTGCCAAATTGCTCATAGTTTGTGCAAAATTGAAGTTTTGTTATTATTTTCTGTACTGTTAGAAAAAACAGACAAGAATAGGGAACACACGTATGAAAATTTTAATCGATTTTTAAATACCTTGGCCTGGATTCACAAAGATGCCTAACTCTAAGTTGTCCTAAGTTAGGCAAATCCTAGATAGATAAATCAAGATAAATCATCCTTGGGTATTACTGCACAATCACAAATACAATATTATTAGTTAAATTGTTGTTATTATACTATATTGTACCTTTAGGACATTGCAGAGCGATATATACGTGATTAATTTCACTAAGATTTGCCTAAACTAGGACGTCTTAGCACTAGGCACTTTTGTGAATCTGGGCCCTTGACTCTGATTTAATAATTTTGTGTCTTTGAATTTTGAAAAACATGTCAGTCTATGCCTCAAAATAATTGGTTTGGTAACGATAAATAAAAGGGCGCGAAAAAACGAGCCGCCGCTGCCATGTTGATGGGATTTGACGTCATAGTTTGTGTCTGTGTACGCTCACCGCCTCAGCGATTGGTCTGTTACGCCACGTCTACTGAATTATGACGTCACAGCCATCTGTACGCGTTTCAGATCCCCGAGTTTAAACTTCAATAAATGCAACCACATTAAACCTATTTAAAAATTTCTTTTGTATTTGGGACTTGCATTAATATACTTTTTGTATCTGATACTGTTAAACTAAGTGTTTGGTTTAACAAAAAAATAGTACGGGTGTTGCCTTTTATAGCCTACTTTAGTTGCTATAAGTGCAAATTTGCAAAAACGACTTGTTTAAGTGATGATCTTAAGTGATCGTGTGCAGACAAAACCTGTAGAAAGTTTATTACATTTACTCGAAATCTAATATTTTCCCCCATTCAGCATTTGTGGTTTAACTAAATGTTTGGAGTCTAGTGTAGACTACATTTCACCTTCCGAGTGACGTCGGCTCGAGGGTTCCTCGCTTCGTGTTACGTCTTCGTTGTCATCTCTTTGTTCTCGTCCCGGCATGTTGAAGGTGATCTCGCCGCCGATCGTCCAAGGCCACGTTTCATAATCTTCTCCATCTTCGTCATACGTCAACACCGTTTCCAAGCCTGGTTAAAACACACAAGCATGCATGGAGAGTATGCAATAACTTCATTTCCGGCATCGCACTGTGGCCACACTGAGGTGGTACTCTATAAACATTTGTTTACGTTCTTCCGACACTTCATTATTGCAATATTGCAGATGTCTTTTGATTGACATATCAACTGTTTTCAAACAAAGGTTGCGTATTATGACTGAAAACAAAACAAGAATGCGGCGTTATCTCTGTTTGAAGACAATCATTTGCATGTGTTATCATTTTCTTGAACTTTTACATGCACACGTGAATCTATACGGCTTAAAACTGTGATATTTCCTAGCAAACCTATGTGTCTTCTATTAACAGAATGAATGTAAACAAGCAATGAGTATCTTATAATGGCCGCCACGTGACGTCTATTGAATATTACCTGTTGATCAGCGTATGTTTCCAGACAGGTAGAGAGGTAGGAACATGCTGGCTCGTCGGTTGTGCGGGCTTGTTCTTTGCTGCGATGCAGAATCCACGGCTGCCACCGGGATGCTGGCGTTTCCTCTTCTGAAATGGATTTAGATCTGTGGATATGATGCAGTAAAACTTCTTTATAACGAACTCTTGGGGGCCAGTTTATTATTTTGTTATAAAGAACATTTCTTTATAAAGATTAACCTTTTGGGACCTCTAAAACAGTTTGTTATAGTTATAGATCATTTTGATTATTAAGAGGTTTGTTATAAAGAAGTTTCAGTGTATTTGCATATGTTATGTATAGGCCCACCTAAGTGGTGGTTTTGGGAGCTGTTTCAATTAGGTAATGTTCCCCACTGCAAATAAGTAACTTGTAACTGAATGGTTTACTGAGCTTCTTACCTCACATAGCATTATCAGTAGCCCTAGTCTAAAGTTTTGCAGAATATTGCTCGTACACGTATACATACCTTGCAATAAATATTGGATTGGTTCAACTTGTTTTAATTTGGAATACATGGGAAAAAGCTAAAAATCAATAGCTGAATACACACCTAACATCTTCTCATACCGGTATTTGACCCAGTGCCAAACCAACTTTCAAGCTATTTTAATCATACTGAATTAAAACTTATGCACTTACATACAATGAGATTAGTCTGTGGTCTTTTGCAGATGATTGCTCGACTGGGTGGCCAAAATACTCGTCGCCGAAACGAACCCCTGGGCAGCACGTTTCCTGCTGGCTGCATTCTCTTTGCTGCAATTGAACACTTGGCGTAAGTCAACTAGAATGGAGAAACTAAGCGTTACATATCGGTGAGACAAAGTGTGTTTAAAATGATTTTATATGCACGTAAATAAAATAAATAAATAAATTCATATTTAGAGTCTACCCACTCAGTAATGAAACTGATTTTCAGTGGGGGACTTTACTTCAAAGCAACTAAACCAACCCTGTAGGTTCCGAACCCCATCGACAAGTGAGTGATGATAACCAATCAAAGATCTATAGGCCTATTTCAAATACGAAACATATGAATCAGTGATTGGACAGTGCGAACACCTGTGGACAAATGTCAGAATCAACAAGGCCGACTCATAACAACTTTGAATTTATTGAGTGCTCCGTTGCTAGGACGGCTCCAAAGTCATCGTTTACTTATTCCTAAGACAAGAAGTAATGAAACTGAATACGTACGTAACTGAAATTAAAAAACTTCTGCCTGAACCGGGATTTGAACCCCATTTATAAACCGGGACCTTTGCACTGAAAGCAGGGATGCTAACCACTGAACCAACGAGCCACCTGAAAATCCCAAAAAATCCACCCATAATCCAATTTATCTTACTCGTTAAATGATCAAAGCTCGGTTGCTTGGTTGGCAATCAATGATTTTTAACACTTTGAACTATTCTTGTATCAAACACCTAGACGTGAAACTTATATATTTCTCTCTGTAGATGGCCAGATAAATTTTTACACGTACCGCTCGCTCTGTATCCAACAGTTCCCTGTCTGTTTCCAGGGAGATTTGTTGTGTCTTGCATTTTGGCAAAAGGAGACTCCATCACTCTACTTTATGAATGTGGTGCTGGAGATAGTCGTAGCCTCCCATTGCTTTCTCTTGCAATTCCTTAGTGTGTTGTCATGAAGTGTTCGGCGCATATTAGCCACGTTCCACATACGAGAAAAAAAAACATTCGTTAAACTTGCTGTTCAGACAAATTCAAATAGCATTTGAACAATGTTAACAGCCAAGGTTAGTCTTGCTATAAAATCCTCCCAAAATTAACGTTTTTTTCCCAGTAATATCTTGAGAATGCTACACAATACTAAAAAATTAATAAATGGGCAAACTGTGTAGATTAATGAACTAAAAATAAATTTAAAAAAATAAATATTTTAAACATTACATTTGCTATTGGTAGGTCCAATAAAAAATAATTCGTAATCTTTTCTTATTAGGTAACGATAAAAATAGTTGAAACTTCTAGAATTAAGTTTTTTAGTATTTACAAAAACAAATCTGCTCATAAGAGTGGGTTTACAGCTAAGCATTGGAAGCGAAGCGAGGGCGCGAGCTCCAATCAGCGGCCGAGTTTCACGCGAAGTCGGCCAATGATGGTGCTCGCGCCCTCGCTTCACTCCCAACACTTAGCTGCAAACCCACCGTAAGTATTGTGTAGTGTTCTGGAGCGTACTACAAATGTTAATTTAGCCCGGGTTTTATAGTTACAATGTTTACCACGCAAGCAACCTGCGTACAATTCGGTACGTACCTACGTGTTTATCAGGGTCTCATACGAACCCAATGTGACGTACCAAATGGTACAGACTTGGCCCGCGTGGTAAACGTAGTAACTGAGACTTTCCTCTCCCGTTAACAATTAGTAATGGAAGGAAATACTTACTGGTTCGAAGCTGTCAGTCAGCGTCCGCAGCGACGCCTAAAGGTTGTCCTTGGCCCGCGATCTTATCCCTCCGGGTCACCCCAGGGGCCTCATTCTAGTACATTTGCTAAGTTAAAGGGGGGCTGTCACTAACGTCGAATGTGCTCATACACGCAAAAAGCCGAAAACGCGAAGTCCCTACGATTTCACGTCAGCGAGTTATACCGATGTCTCGCCCAGCAGCTGAGTTTGTGACGTCATCGCTACCCAGTTATTCCCGCACGAAGCTGGTTCCACGCGCCCACCGCCTGGGTTGTGTTCATTCCACAACCTCCGTTCATTCTTCTGACGACTCAAAGTATATTGAATATGAGCATGGTGAAAAATCATCTTCAACCGTGACACCAAACCTTTAACCCCGGTATTAGTCAATAGCCAATCAGGATTAAGGTTATCAGATGCCGATCGTTGGAATACATTGTTGAAGAAAGGAGACAAAATAAAAACAAAAACTGTCTAATAACCTCAAAACGTTGACAAAATACTTAATACTACTCTTAATATTACTTAAGATAACTCTTCTTAACCCAACTATCTGACAGGTTCACATGTGACTCCATGTTATACAGAGAAAGCCTTGGTAGGAGTTGACCCCGGGAGTTAGCGAGAGTTAAAGAGAGTTATAAAAATGTACCGGCATGAGGCCCCTGAGCGTTAACCAATCGGGGCTGCGCATTTACTTTGGCCGGCAGGAGAGATAAGCCGTCAGAAACCAAGCTCAGACACGCAGACAAATGCGGTTACCATAGGACCTCTGGGCAACCACGGTGACATTAACGCACTCTACCGTAGATGTTAGACACGGCCGTCAGCGGAGGGCAGGGTCAGACGTCTACGATAGAGTCGTTAATAGTCGAGATCCCTCCGGTAACAGGTTGCCTTGCTTCTCCTAGGACTTCATGACGCTTCCCCACAGGGTTCCCACTGACCTGGAAAACCTGGAAAACCTGGAAAAGTCATGGAATTGAAAACATGGCTCAAAATGTCAGGGAATAGTCAGGGAATTGAGGAAAAAATTCAAAAACCTGGAAAAGTCAGGGAAATAGGGAATTTATTTAAATCTAGGCTTATTCGGTTTACTCAAAAATATATATTTTCACCAAATCTATGAAAACGTTTTCCCGACTCCAAAGTCAGAAAAATTAAAAAAAATTAATCATGAAGCACTGTAAAATAACTTCCGGTTAACTTAGAATTTTAGAGCGTATCGGGGGGGGGGGGGGGGTGCTCCGTTTTTTGGCGTGTATCACACCTGGAATTAAGCAAAACTAGACCTGGAAAACCTGGAAAAGTCAGGGAAATTGATTCTAAATAATAAGTGGGAACCCTGAGTTATTACCTAGTTAGTTTGTACCCTCTACAGTACACAAAGCTACGAGCGAGCCCACAGCCGATCACTCGCCCAACCCAACGTGCCACACAACCAGTTCTAACGGACTTAGAATAGTCTGGGCGAAACCTGGGGGCCGGGCAAGGTTCATACTTGCGCAACGTTTATACCGGGGTTCAATGATTGTCGAGAGGGTCTTTTGTCGTGAGCAGGCTGGCGTGGTTGTCACCCCTGGCTGTTGTAAGTCCGCTACGGCCCGACCATGACTCCGCATTTAAGATACACTACGCGTGTGCACCAGCAGAAAGCCGATAGTTTTGCCCTCGGGATCTATTTACTAACTTCTTCTAATCCCTAAGTATAGTGAACACGCCCTTATTCAAATTGTGGAAAGCGACTACGAAAAGCATTAAAGGTATTAAATTGCACCTAGGCTAATGCAATAAACGTTAAGCAACTATTCCTAATTTTCACTGTAAGCAGTGTCGATTAGGTTTTTAGAAGTATAAAATTCCGGTGTCTAGATATTTTTTTTTTTTAACAATTGCATTATATTTAGCTCAGCTCCTATGAATAATGTGATTGTTATTTATTTATTTATCACAACTAAAGTGTATTTAATAAATTAATATTGAAGGAAAGAAAATTATGAAGACACTTTTGGTCAGCACATGTGCCCATGCTAGGCTACTTATAATGTAAATATTGCATCAGTGCTGTTGATTCTTTGATAGTCGATCAATCGATCATGACCGGCAAACATTTAGTGTACTGTGTCATAGATGGAAGTCTACCGCGCGAGCTAGTAGCTACTAAATAGACCCCTGACCGGCAACCACCTGTTAGGACCAGCATCTTCGAGAGGGCACTGACCCCAGCGAGCGGCAACCACCGGGCAAAGCATCGTCATGCCACCGGGGCGGGTGAAGCTGGTGATTCATGGAATGGATGATCTTAAGATATTTCACAGTATGAATCTGATGTATACTTATGGTAGGCCTATGATATAGGCTTTTAGTTAACACAGAATGTTTGTGACCGGTCAATTATAATCTCATTAACAGTCAATCTTCTACTTTGATCAGTGTGACTGGTGCAGTTCTTGTGGGCTTCACTGTTTGTTTTCAGTTCTGTGCAACGGCTGTTAGCCACTTTACTTGTCGACATCTTTCCTGTTGAATGGTGAAATTGTGACAATTGATTCTCCTTTATTCAATCAATAGCATGTTGCATACTACTGTATTATTATTATTTTTATTGATTTATTTACCTTTATCTTGATTAGTTCATGTTCCGTCTAGGACGTATCAATTTGCTGCCAGTGGGCGAAGTGGCGGGCGGACAGTGTTATTGATTGTAATGCGCCAGTGCTTTCACTCTGTCTCCCGTACCAGTACGCTACTAGGATAGTAGATGTGCGCCAGTGCTTTCACTCTGTCTCCCGTACCAGTACGCTACTAGGATAGTAGATGTGCGCCAGTGCTTTCACTCTGTCTCCCGTACCAGTACGCTACTAGGATAGTAGATGTGCGCCCGTGCTTTCACTCTGTCTCCCATACCAGTATGCTACTAGGATAGTAGATGTGCGCCAGTGCTTTCACTCTTGTCTCCCGTACCAGTATGCTACTAGTATAGTAGATGTGCGCCCGTGCTTTCACTCTGTCTCCCATACCAGTATGCTACTAGGATAGTAGATGTGCGCCCGTGCTTTCACTCTGTCTCCCGTACCAGTATGCTACTAGGATAGTAGATGTGCACCAGTGCTTTCACTCTGTCTCCCGTACCAGTATGCTACTAGGATAGTAGATGTGCGCCCGTGCTTCACTTTGTCTCCGTACCAGTTTGCTACTAGGATAGTAGATGTGCGCCCGTGCTTTCACTCTGTCTCCCGTACCAGTATGCTACTAGGATAGTAGATGTGCGCCCGTGCTTTCACTCTGTCTCCCGTACCAGTATGCTACTAGGATAGTAGATGTGCGCCCGTGCTTTCACTCTTGTCTCCCGTACCAGTATGCTACTAGGATAGTAGATGTGCGCCCGTGCTTCACTTTGTCTCCCGTACCAGTATGCTACTAGGATAGTAGATGTGCGCCCGTGCTTTCACTCTGTCTCCCGTACCAGTATGCTACTAGGATAGTAGATGTGCGCCCGTGCTTTCACTCTGTCTCCCGTACCAGTATGCTACTAGGATAGTAGATGTGCACCAGTGCTTTCACTCTGTCTCCCGTACCAGTATGCTACTAGGATAGTAGATGTGCGCCCGTGCTTCACTTTGTCTCCGTACCAGTTTGCTACTAGGATAGTAGATGTGCGCCCGTGCTTTCACTCTGTCTCCCATACCAGTATGCTACTAGGATAGTAGATGTGCGCCAGTGCTTTCACTCTTGTCTCCCGTACCAGTATGCTACTAGGATAGTAGATGTGCGCCCGTGCTTCACTTTGTCTCCGTACCAGTATGCTACTAGGATAGTAGATGTGCGCCCGTGCTTTCACTCTGTCTCCCGTACCAGTTTGCTACTAGGATAGTAGATGTGCGCCCGTGCTTCACTTTGTCTCCCGTACCAGTATGCTACTAGGATAGTAGATGTGCGCCCGTGCTTCACTTTGTCTCCCGTACCAGTATGCTACTAGGATAGTAGATGTGCGCCCGTGCTTTCACTCTGTCTCCCGTACCAGTATGCTACTAGGATAGTAGATGTGCGCCCGTGCTTTGACTCTTGTCTCCCGTACCAGTATGCTACTAGGATAGTAGATGTGCACCAGTGCTTTCACTCTTGTCTCCCGTACCAGTATGCTACTAGGATAGTAGATGTGCGCCCGTGCTTCACTTTGTCTCCGTACCAGTTTGCTACTAGGATAGTAGATGTGCGCCCGTGCTTCACTTTGTCTCCCGTACCAGTATGCTACTAGGATAGTAGATGTGCGCCCGTGCTTTCACTCTGTCTCCCGTACCAGTATGCTACTAGGATAGTAGATGTGCGCCAGTGCTTTCACTCTGTCTCCCGTACCAGTTTGCTACTAGGATAGTAGATGTGCGCCCGTGCTCTCACTCTGTCTCCCGTACCAGTGTGCTACTAGGATAGTAGATGTGCGCCCGTGCTTCACTTTGTCTCCCGTACCAGTATGCTACTAGGATAGTAGATGTGCGCCCGTGCTTCACTTTGTCTCCCGTACCAGTATGCTACTAGGATAGTAGATGTGCGCCCGTGCTTTCACTCTGTCTTCCGTACCAGTATGCTACTAGGATAGTAGATGTGCGCCCGTGCTTTGACTCTTGTCTCCCGTACCAGTATGCTACTAGGATAGTAGATGTGCACCAGTGCTTTCACTCTTGTCTCCCGTACCAGTATGCTACTAGGATAGTAGATGTGCGCCCGTGCTTCACTTTGTCTCCGTACCAGTTTGCTACTAGGATAGTAGATGTGCGCCCGTGCTTCACTTTGTCTCCCGTACCAGTATGCTACTAGGATAGTAGATGTGCGCCCGTGCTTTCACTCTGTCTCCCGTACCAGTATGCTACTAGGATAGTAGATGTGCGCCCGTGCTTTGACTCTTGTCTCCCGTACCAGTATGCTACTAGGATAGTAGATGCGCGCCAGTGCTTTCACTCTTGTCTCCTGTACCAGTAGGCTACTAGGATAGTAGATGTGCGCCCGTGCTTCACTCTGTCTCCCGTACCAGTATGCTACTAGGATAGTAGATGTGCGCCAGTGCTTTCACTCTGTCTCCCGTACCAGTTTGCTACTAGGATAGTAGATGTGCGCCCGTGCTCTCACTCTGTCTCCCGTACCAGTGTGCTACTAGGATAGTAGATGTGCGCCCGTGCTTCACTTTGTCTCCCGTACCAGTATGCTACTAGGATAGTTGATGTGCGCCCGTGCTTCACTTTGTCTCCCGTACCAGTATGCTACTAGGATAGTAGATGTGCGCCCGTGCTTTCACTCTGTCTTCCGTACCAGTATGCTACTAGGATAGTAGATGTGCGCCCGTGCTTTGACTCTTGTCTCCCGTACCAGTATGCTACTAGGATAGTAGATGTGCACCAGTGCTTTCACTCTTGTCTCCCGTACCAGTATGCTACTAGGATAGTAGATGTGCGCCCGTGCTTCACTTTGTCTCCGTACCAGTTTGCTACTAGGATAGTAGATGTGCGCCCGTGCTTCACTTTGTCTCCCGTACCAGTATGCTACTAGGATAGTAGATGTGCGCCCGTGCTTTCACTCTGTCTCCCGTACCAGTATGCTACTAGGATAGTAGATGTGCGCCCGTGCTTTGACTCTTGTCTCCCGTACCAGTATGCTACTAGGATAGTAGATGCGCGCCAGTGCTTTCACTCTTGTCTCCTGTACCAGTAGGCTACTAGGATAGTAGATGTGCGCCCGTGCTTCACTCTGTCTCCCGTACCAGTATGCTACTAGGATAGTAGATGTGCGCCCGTGCTTTCACTCTGTCTCCCGTACCAGTATGCTACTAGGATAGTAGATGTGCGCCCGTGCTTTCACTCTGTCTCCCGTACCAGTATGCTACTAAGATAGTAGATGTGTCGGATCCAGTTACCCGACTACAACGTAATGTGTGTGCTTGTGATCCTACCTTGTTTCTGCGCACACCCACCAACAATAGACTCCAAATGTGCTGAATGGTCTCCGTGTCTTAGCTGTTTCTTCCTCTGGAGGTGTTCGTCCCTCTGAGAAAGTAGAGTGGAATGTATAGTTAGGTATGCAAAGTAATACAGTAATGGTTTCGTACACGGTATAGTCCTTTATCAAACTGTGATTTTTGATGCTTCATGGAATTTGAATTAAAGCAGGACTACTGTCTAAACTACGACGTCAGACATAAACCTAGTAACGTGGTAACTAATAACTGCAATGTTTGTTAATCTTGCGAAATAATCATTGGGGAACAACATCGAATGACTTGTATTGGTGGAGGTGTAACAGTGTTTAGCGAGTAGACATAGTAAAGTAACGAACAGCCCATCATACGACAGCTTGAAGCAAACTAAAGGGTTTTCAGGTTCGACTTAATACTATAGAAGGTTTTGTAGCAAACATAAACATACCTTTACCTTCTGTGTTTATTATTAGGCCTAGTACATATTTATTACTGTACGTATCTGTTTTTGCATGGCGTACTCGACAGCTAGTTCATACAATATTGATCATTTAGGCACCTCTTATGACAGGTAGAGCTACCCTGTACCAATTCTACCCTGAGCCCAAATGGAGAGCTTACTACCCTAAGCCAAGTGTTGTATAGTGTATTGTATACTACAAAATTTGCCGTCAACACCCATGTGGATACAGAATAGAGTGGACACTACACAACAAAACAATCTGTGAGAACTTTTGGTCTTTGCATTTCTTTGAAAGTTAACGATTTGAAGTGGTGTTCTTAATTACGTGCTCAACCGTTAGTATAATATCACATAGCCTCACATGACCCATACGGTGTACTAAAAAAAAAACTCTGGTTGTTATGAGATCCATCATGACAATTTTTAATCTCAAGCGTCGACAACTTTACTTTGCTCGGGGCAATTTAGCGGACCTTGAGAAAAGATGTGTTTTTTCACAGAATACCGTGACCACTTTACATTGTTACTTGTAATTCTTTTGTTTTTCTTTACTATTTTTTAAAAATGTTTCTTATTTTTTGTTAATAGCTCACACCACCAAACTGATGAGCGAACCAAGACAGTGGAGAGAAACACATCCACATGCAGCAGTGGTTCAGTATTATTACCCTGTGACCCACACAGTTTGGACTGGAACACCAACTATGTGAGTAGGCCTAAAGAGTAAACGTTGAAATGTTCTGTCTACATCTTATTTGTTTGATATTTATAAATCTATTATTTATTCAGTCTTTTTCCTTATCAGTGTCAATAGGCCTACTGATTGGAAAAAGGACATAGTAGAACTAATGCTTTCAATGCTGCTAAATGCATCAAACAAAATATATTGTCGTGGCCTATAAAAAAAAAGTAAAGCTTAATATCGATTGAAGTGCTGCCCTTTGTATTGATTTTCTACAACCTATATTATGTTTTAAACAGTTAAAGGTATTTTATCGGTGCAAAATCGTCAAAGTGACAGTAGCTTCACTATCTTTATATAGGCCTAACATGTTAAGTATAGCCAGTGCTTTTACCTTTCTTATACTGTTTGGATGTGGGTTTAGGCATGTTAAGTATTCAACTTTTCCAAAAGTCCAGTTATGTACTAACTAAGAAGGCTTGCAGAAATGTGTGATTATATATACAGTATATATATATATATATATATTACATATACAGGATTAAAGAGAGGCCAAAAGGCTAGCAATATGATAGGTAGAAGGACAGACCCCAACAGCTTACCTGAATTGTAGACCGTGGTGGTATAGAGATAAAGACAACATATATAAAGGACAACACAAGTTTTCCGAGACGTTTCGGTACAAGACCTTGATCACTCGGGATATATATATATATATATGTGTGAGAGGGAAAGAAGGATAGGAGCCAACAGCTTACCTGAAACCATTTGGCAGGCTGCGTAGCGTAGATGACACAAAACAAAACAAAAAACACAACACAAAAACTTCTGGACGTTTCGACGCTTCGGTCTTGGTCACCAGAAGGAGAATGCTTAAACTAAAACTATTTACAGTATATACAATGGTTGAACACCAGTGCTGTTGGGGGTGGGGTAAGGAAGGCGGTGGGAGGCGGGGCTACCTGATGTTGAGATTGGGAGGGTCTCGGGACAGGGTTACCGCGATATGGGCTTGTTCCCACCGTCTGAGGTCACTGGCGAGACAGCTTCTAGGCAGGGCCTTGATGACTTTGGTGTTAAAGCAGCTCTCAAGTCCAAGATTGTGTGACATAGCATGTCTCGCCACAGGTTTTTCTTCATCTTGCAGTGTGATGGACTGCCTGTGTCCTGTCATCCTCTGACTCAGGTGGTTAGTAGTCAGGCCCACATACTCGGCCGGGCAGTGCTTGCAGTCCAGTTGGTATCTTCCTAATTTGGACTCATGGGGCTGACGAGCTGGAGGTGTTCCTCAGTGACCTCAACATCACATCGCCACTGAAGTTCACATGGCATACTTCCCCACATCAAGTGACGTTCATGGACGTAGACATCACCCTCAATGCTGGTCTAATCAGCACCAAGGTCCACTTTAAACCGACCAACAGCCTACAGTACCTGCACCAAGACAGTTGTCATCCCACTTACACTAAAAGTGCTCTGCCCTATTCTCTGGCCGTGCGTGGCCAAAGAATTTGCTCAGACCCGAAGGACTTGGACGGGCTTACAAGACATGGAGAAGCCCGTGGCAGAACATGCAGCACTACATGACTTACCATTCCATTCATGCTTCACCACCAGGATCATAAAATCTTTTCCTGCCAGCTGCAATCCAGGAGAGCTACGAAGATGGGAGTTGGCCCATCAGTGGATAACTAAATCTCGCACTCCACCCAACTTAAACATCCGGTGAAGAGGAACTATGTCCCTGCTTCCCCCACCACCTTCCTAGCCTCCCAACCCCTTCTTTCTGCCACTCTCCCCCTCCCCCCCCCCCCCAACAGCCAATAGGGCCAGCTAGTTTAGTTCATAGGTTAGGTTAGTTAGTCAGTAGTCTTCTTATTCCCGAGTGATCAAGGTCTTGTACCGAAACGTCTCGGAAAACTTGTGTTGTCCTTCATATATGTTGTCTTTATCTCTATACCACCACGGTCTACAATTCAGGTAAGCTGTTGGGGTCTATCCTTCTACCTATCATATATATATATATTGATATTTATGATTATAATATAACTTAACATATTTACTAACTTAAAAAACTGCGATCTTAAAATTGACATGCACACTGGACATCCACTCTACTGCATTATGAGAAGTGCACGTCGCCTAGCGCTAGACATCCTAGCATGGGACAACAGAGTGGTCGGTACAATGCAGATGACAATGAACATGTGATTATTATACAGTAACTATTGGAAGAAACAAGGAACAGTATGTGCATCCAAATTTCCAAATCAGAAAGTGTTATTTATGGGAGAGGGGTTTGTTTTTCGTAATTTGCGATAAGGCGAAATACTATACTAAAAGTCAAATTGCTTGCATTTAAAGTTTTCTTGACAGGACTGTTCCTCTATGCTGCCTTAACAATAACAGATGTATGTCTTTTTTTTTTGCTAAAAGACTACTACACCTAGTTTACTAAATTAACCACAAAAACCGCCGTAGCGTGATATAAACCTCGAATAACAATGATGTTATATATTCTCGTGATCTTTGTATGGTTTATTGGATTTGATTTGATTTGATTTGATCAAATGTTTGCGTTTCGTGGCGGGATGAGTCAAAAAGTATGCATTTTTTTTTTTTCCTCTTATGCGATAATGACTTTTCAGCCATTCATTTTTCTTGCTATCCAATACAAATAAGCTTCTTGATCTGGCCTGCTCTGAAATTTTGTCTGAATTAAAACGCGAAATTGGCGTATGATAGCACCGAAAGTTGCGAGTATTTAAGGACGTACCTAACCGTTAAATCGTACGATTTTTTTTTTTGCCGATTTTTAGACAGGTACGCACAGGTTTTTTATGCATAATGGTGGGTTCACAAGCCTTTACGATGGCATAAGAAATACTCAGCGCAACGTAAGAGCAAATAGAAATTAATTCTATTCTAAAATGGGTGGCGTCACATAAAACATTAGGTATCCTGAATGGCAAACGACTTTACGCCACCCCAATAACTTTTATAAGGGTTATTTTTTCGAACTTGCACAAAAATCATTTTGTTTGCAGTGACGAGCATGAGTAGCTAATTTTGTCTGAAACCAAATTGATCTTCTTCTTAACATATTGTATTCTGTCAACACTACATTACAATTGCGAGTAATTTGCTTTCAGCAATCAGCATACACCGACAAATATAATGTCACAATAACGAAATTCTTTATTTTTTTATTTATTTTTTTTACTTATTTGGAAGAAAATGCCAGACTTTCATGCAGATCTATTCATAGATCAATCATACTTCTCATATCTTGTTACAAAGCAGTACAGTATTTACAAAAGCTAACCTACTTACGGCTCTTACCTTGATGTAGGCCTACAGCCTGGAGATGGGTTAAAAGTTAAAACAGTAATTTAGTTAAACTTAGTACTTAGTGGGGAGGCGTACAACAAATGCCAACACCGCAGCGCTGCGAGCATTCCGGCCACTGACCACTGCCTGCTAGAAGTCACCAAAAACCCCTAGGGAAGTCTCATGTATTTTTTGTATTATTATTAAGTTGGAAACAGGAGCCAGAGATATATATTATTCTATATCAGGATCAACTGGCAAAACACAAACATATTTCATTTGTGTAACTTAGAACAGATTTTCATTGATAAAAACGAGGTTAAAGTTTTTCATATAATTTTGGCGGGAAAAACGGGCCATGACGTCAGTACTTGTATGATGCAATCAGCCAATAGGCAACACGCGTACGTTTTTTTTTGTTAAACCAAACACTTATTTTAATAGTATCAGATACAAAAAGTATATTAATGCAAGTCCCAAGTAAAAAAGAAATGTTTAAATTAATATTAAGATTTGTAACAACAATGAACAAATTTTAGTCGAAAATAGTATATATTTTTATAAAATGTTACATGTACAACAACATTTTTTATTCTTTTTTTTATTCTTTTTCGTTCCAACGATGGGATCGTTGTGCCACTCTGCGCCGATGCTGTGATCACTTGTAGGAACATCCTCCGCCTTCGATGTGCTAGTGGTCGCAGCTGGTATCGTGGGCCTCGCCGTCAAAACACTGCCTTGTTCAGGACTCTGCGTTGACACGAGTGGTAACGCCTCCATCCCCCTAGGCGGTGTCTCGAGGTCGTTGACGGTAGCTTCATCCTCCCCCGCACGTTCTGCCATACTTGTCTCGCTCCGGCGTGCTGCCATCTCTCCAGGTTGCTTAGAAACACCTGTCTCTTCACTCATTTCCTGTACAACTGTAGACATAACCTCACTCTTTATGTTAACTATTTGCATTTCTAAAACTTTTACTTGATTTGTTAATCGACCACTTTTTTCTTCCTCCAATTTAAGTCTTTTCTCCATTTCACTTATTACCTTCTTTGCCATTTCCAACTCACCGTCACTTTTCTCTTCCTTTTTAACCCATTCATCACACTTTGTACATTCCATGTTTACACGTGGTTTCTGAACACGAATCTCAGAACTATCCATATTATCTTCTTCTTCTGTATTTAGCACTTGTTTCAACCTTTTCCGAAGCACGCTTTTATTTCCCGTTTTATTTTCACCTCTTTTCTCAAGTTCACATCTCAGTTCATTGCCATTTAATTCTTTCAAAACTTTCCTCTCGTCTTCTCCCCCCATAGCACTATAGCACCCCCCGACACTGGGCCGGGCGGCACTCGTTGAATGCAACAGGTGCAAGTCTTGTTTCCATCTTCCAATCGGTATCGCTTTCTGAAAAGAAAGAAGAAAAAACAATAGAAAACAAACAAGAGAATCGGAAGAGTAGGTGGGGAACAGAAGCGGAGAGGAGCAAGGAGAGCAAAGCTAAAAGTAAGAAGACTATAAGTAGAATGGAAATAAGACTCTCTGTAGAGAATTCCTAGCTCGATGGAAAAAATGTATCAGTATTAGGTCATTAACGAAAGCTTAGCGGATATAGGTACACGTGTATACAAGTAAGCATGGGTGGCGTGGTATAGTTAAATGATTTAGTGAAAACAAAAAAGTGTCTCTTTTCCTTCCACGTGCACTCTGGCTCCGTGCCGGAATGAATGTAACTAATCTGTGTTCTTATTTAAAACATGAATTACCTGTGAATTCATAAGAAACACTATCAGGAAGTCTTTAAGCAATTGTCTGCCGTCCTCTCCCAGTTTGCTCCGTCCCAATCTTCGCAGTATCTCCTCGTTGGCGAACTGTGCTGTGCACTTTATGAAACATTGGTCGTGGACAGTGTAATCGTTAATGAATATATGTGGTCTCCAAAAATATCTTCCACAAAGAATACAATAGTATGAGATCTTGTTTTTTCTTATAAATGCGTATTTGGTCGTTATCTTCGGCACATTTCGGTCGTTAATGTTCGTCTTTCTTCGACCTCTGTCTGGATTGTTGTTGATTTTCTTCCTCTTGATTAAGAGCCGAGTGTGTCTGGCGGTTGTCAGTACAGACGTCATCTCAACGCGGGGCGCCTCACCACCGCTTTGGTACTCCTTCAAGAACCCCTCGAGGACTGGTCTCAGGTTCTTCCCGCTGCCCGCGTCTCTACGCAGTATCTCGTCGTAGCCAAACTTTGCGACGCAATACTGCCAACACTGGCGATGCACCTTCTTCCCGAAGATGACTTGGTGTTGGTCCTCCAACACGTTGTTACAATAAATACAAGTTTGTTTCAAATATTCCATAATTATTCCCACGAGAATGGACGAAAGAGCGGTCGACCTACGCGGTGCGCCGTACACAGGCAAGGCTATCTATCCCCACTGGGGCGCCAAGTCCAGGGTTAAGGGCCTACTCATGACCACACAGTACTCCGGTGGCCTACTGCGACTCATCGGCATAGGCCCGAACCTTAAGTATAGAGGGTTTAAAGTTTTCCTTCTTAGGGATCGGCCAATCAAGGCAAGTCCCCACCCGGTTCTTAGTTCAGCCGGCGTAAGGATTTGGGGGATCATGTGCACTAGCCAGCAATCACCCCCGCCTCCCTCGTTGTCGACCTTAGCAGCCGCACCACGTGAAGGTGAACCATAGGCTAGGAGGGTAAGATGCATCGTTAAGGCAGAATGACTTCCGAGATCTGCCCGCAGGGGCGCCCTCCCCTCTTCAGGGTTGGAACTCCCCCGCCGGACAGAGCCCGGGGCCACGCTAACCCCCGTAGCTCCCCCTCCTGACCGAGAACTAGCTCAGTCGCGACCGTTTGGAGAAAGGGTGTGAAGAATGTTGTACTTCAACTGGAAGAAACAGCAAACGACACTGCAGGACCCATAAAATGGAGATATCAGCATCCAAAATCAAATGTATGATGGTCAAAGAGAAGTTTTCCCAAAATAGACGCTCTAACATAACAGTGAATAGTCAAGTTATTGGCTTTGTAAGGTCCTACATGTTTTTGGGGATTATTCTGGAAAGCAAATTAAACTTCTTGTCCCAGTTAAATTACTTAAAAACAAAGTTCATGAACACGTTTGCCAAAAACAAAGGCATAATGAGGAGGAACTGGTGCTTGAATCATACCACGATGAAGATGTCATACGAACGTGTTTCTGTTCCAGTAATAAATAACTTGCGAAGAGTCGGCGTTGATGGAAGTGGTAGAGAAGACGAAGCAACAACAATATTATCATCAAAGCCACGTTATCTGTTGCCACAGATTACACGAGCATGTAGGACGGTTCGGACCCATGCCTTGCAGATAATAGCTGGAAGAATATCACTGGATCTACAGGGGTTCTAGTATTTTGTAAAGAACAATATCGTTAAGACAACTACAGGTTTAACTAACAATACCACTGAGCAGCTCACCAAAGAAAAGCTGGTGTTTATCAGGTGTGAAAATAGAAGAATGTGGCAAAACGATCGGGACGAGTCGGATAAGGTTAGAATTACAAGAAGCTTTCTCCAATCTATTGAAGATAGACTTGTATGTGATGACTGGTTCGCATCTGGACTACTAACTGGTCATTATTAGGGATGTGCGAACCGGGACGAAATTCGCACCGAACCGAACCTTGAGCCCGGTTCGGTTCAGTTCGAACAACTATTTAATGCGTCGAACCTCGAACCGAACTTTTCGAAATTCCCCCGCGATCGAAACCCCGCCTTCCGGAGCCACGCCTACAGTCGCGACCGATCGATATTCAATAATCGAGAGTCGAAAATATAGTTGCGAGCGACGATCGAGTGCGAGTGTGTCATCATGGCGTCTTGACTAGCGAATTTGTGTGACTTCTTTAGGCGTTTTATGATGTTTTAGCAAGTTTGACAGTTTGTTTTACTTTCATTCCACCAGTGTTTAGTTTTTGCTCTTCAAAATGAAACGCCGTGTGCTGGTGTTCGATGATGATGATGATCACGCGGGCGAGGTAGTGGACCACCCAAGCCAGACTGATAGGCCTACCGGTACTGTGACTAGGCCTAGGTCCGATTGGGTCCGATGCAACGTGCGCCGTAGGCCTAGCGGTACCAGGTACTTCGCAAGACCTAGGCATTGGGTTTGAAAGATAGGCCTATATTTAAAACCCAATGACCTAGGCCTAGGCGTGGGTACAACCCCACTTTTTTACCAAGCTTGCAGCTACGCTAAGCGAATGCAAACATTGTAAGCGGAATTTTCAGACACCGTCAGGAACCACGACTAGGCCTACCCTGATTCGGCATTTGATGCGGAAACATAAAAAAAAATATACAGTGAGTTTTTAGAAGAAAAACTCAACACTAACCTAATAATACCTTTTGAAAAGTTTCGGTTCGAGGTTCGCGAACCTTTTTAATGCAGGTTTGAGGTTCGGTTTGAGGTTTAAAAAAACTGGTTCGCACAACCCTAGTCATTATCCCTTGTGGGCCAATCTTAAAAGACTGGGGCTCGAAGAACACTATGTTTGTCATTGCTGCGACTGCAAGTATGATAGTATATATGGCTCGTGCTAGCAGGATGCAATGTTACTCGGACTTCAGGCAGGAATATCTGGATGTGGAAAGTTTGGAAAAGGCACAACAACATGGAGATCTAGAAACTATGCTTATAAGCAAGGACACATCAAAGCCTAGAAGAGTGTTCCATAGAGTATAGACTCGGCATCAACAAGAGCTAGAAGAAGATAAGGAAGAAGCTGTAGACGAAATTGGAGGTTACACTTCAATGCAGAAGGGAATAACCTTAGATAGAAGTAAGAAAATAAACTCAAGGAGGGGAGAATACTTAGGAATTGATGATGAAGATTGGACCTAAAGGAATCGAGATGAAAAGCATACAAGCTCAAGACATCCTAAGAGTACCTCAACAAGCATTTAGAAGAAAGGAAAATTAGTTTTAACCTGGACAAGAAGCTAACCAGACAAGAGAGGCCCAAGAAGAGAAACCTTGAAGAAAAAGAAGGCAGACAAGGAAGATAAGAAAGAGTGCAAACAGCAAAGAAAATTCGAGGGCACGTTTCAACATTGAAAGGAAGGGCTCTGGATCAGACAGGAGGAATACAGAGAGAAAAGGAAACGTAGAAGATTATGAAGAAGAAGCGAGAGCGGTCGAAAATCTTTTAATGCAGGGCCAGAGTTCTTTTATGCACTTTGTCATGGGTAGTTAGTTTATAACTTTCCTCCCGTCGACTGCCTTGCAAACATCGTCTTTGCATTCCTCCACGGCCACCGCCTCTTTGATGATATCTTCCACGAAGATACATTGTCCCTCGAGCGTGTTCGTGACGCTAATAGTAAGCAACTGTTGTCATATATCCTTCAAGTACGTCTCTTCGTAGGGATCGTCCGTCTTTTCGCTACAAATACTTCCGCCCTTATTAACCACCCTGCACTGGTTCGTGTTGTCAACACTCTTGAATCCGTTGGTGCTCGCGATGTTCGGCAATGACGCGTGTTTCTCGTTGGACACAACCTTGTTGATAATATCAAAACAGAACATAGTGAAACAGGTGTGGGATTAATGGCAGACCGTTATTGGACTATACACTGTTCATCGTCAAATGTATTATAATCTCGAATGCTCTTCAGCACTCTCGACAGGCAGTCAAATACTATTTGACTTATGACCTTTTCATATTAACTTTTGACAATTAACAGTCTTTAGTCCAATAATGGTTCACGCTCCTCCTCGCCCTTCTTCCCACTGACACTCCTCGACGCCTATCTTCTCCGTGCTCAACTTCTCGTCCCAGTCGCAGCCCGCGTATCTACGCTGCCCTGCAGTACTGCCAACACTCTCGGCCCACGCATGCGCGCGCTTCTGCCATCCGGGCCTGGCGGGAACAAGCATGCAACCAACACAAACTATTTAATATAGGCCTACATTTTTATTTTATTTAAATATGCATAACATACAAAAGTTTAACTTTGGAAATTGAAACATTAACCTCGGAAAGTACCAAACTTATTTTTTTCTTAAATAAATAAATAAAATAAACTCACATTTAGAGTCTATCCACTCAGTAACTAAACTGATTTGCAGTGGGGGACTTTAATTTAAAGTGACTAAACCAACCCTGTAGGCTTCGAACACCATCGACGAGTGAGCGTAAAATACGTTATTGTGAACAACAAAGATCGATATTTCAAATATGAAACATATGAATCAGGGCAGTGGTTGTATACATTCAAATTTTGATTATTTCTATATACTAACTAAAAAAGCTTCTAGATTGTCGTGATTACATATTGATATTAATTATTGCATACACCTAAATATATGTACTTACTTTAGAAACTGCGAGCTATAAAGGTGTAAGCGCACACACTGCATTATGAAAAGTGCTCGTTGCCTAGCGTTTGACAGCCTAGCATGGAACAACAGAGAGCGTGGGTGCAATGCAGATGACAATGAAGGTGTGATTGTTACACACTGACTATTCTAAGGATCAAGGAACAGTAGTGCATCCTAGTGTCTGAACCACATGGGTAGAGACAGAGTCGATAAAGAAGTTGGCTCTCTTTGGAGGAGAACTTCTTTATCGACGCAATTTGTGGAAAATAAATAGGTTTGTTCGACCGACGTACTCTACTTGATCCGGCTGCTCTAGATCACGAAAATGCGTTCGTTCGTGCCACATTCCTACTCGAGTTGTGTTCGCCCGACCAGAGTAAAGTGATCGGAGCAACTTCGATCAGATATTTTTACTCTCGTTTTGAAGTCAGATCAAGCTAGAGTAAGTTACTCGCGCACGAAGATGGCCGATGAAGTGTTCTGTGTAAACATGGAAGAAAGTGTCGACGGATGTTTCCTGTACAGGACAGTTGATAAGAAAGTTGTTAGTTGCCGTAAGTTATTATTATTATATGCCTAGTTAGTTTGTTTACTCTCGGCACTGGAAACCTTTGTAAATCAAGGTCCTCCTTTGTAAATCAGTTTTTATAACTGAATAGGATAGACATTAAATAAATAAATAAATAAATAAATAAATAAACGCGTTCGTCCGTAATCAGTGCTCGGAGTTGCTCTGAAGTTTCAGAAGCCTTCTCTCGGTTGCTCGGGTCTGATTGAAGTAAAGCAGGGAGTAAGTTAGAGTACGTCGGGCGAACAAACCTATTGTCTCTTCCTCTACTAGAGTTGATAAAGAAGTTCTCCTCAAAGAGGAAACTTCGTTATTGGCTCTTGGGGAGATTAAATAAAAGAAGAGTTATTTTGTGTATTGCTACTTGAAGTTTCAGAAGGAAAGTTCAGTTAACCCTCCAAAAATAAACTTTATATAAAAGTTCAATTCATTTTTGAAAATTCTGCATTTCAAGTTCAAGTTCACTTCAAGAAATGAACTTTCTTTTTAAAAGTTCGTTTTCGTTTTGACATATAGGCCTATTCGGAAAAAATAATGAATTGTCCATTGCACATTGAATTTAAAATGTAATAAAATAAATCCGCAGACTGCCTACGAGTATGCTCATGCAAAAACATATTAGGCTATGCACTACGCAGCATGCCCATACGTCCAGTAGGCAGCTTGCCAGCTACCGTTTGATTAACCTACACCTTCTACACTCCCGGCACTGTGCCATATGCTCTACCATGGGGAGAGAGTGAAAAAGATGCAATAAGTGTATTTGTAAATCATACATTCTTCGATCAGATTCTACATGGAAGGTTCGCTCAATCTCATTGGTGCTCAGTGATTTCCCGGGTAAACTACGAACCAATCGTAGATTTTGAGCACAATGTTGATAATATGTTTGCGTATTTGTGTTCTACAGACTGCCAAAAGAACACAAATATAATAACCGTTTTCAAGTAAACGTTCATACTTGCCAAAAATAAATGCGATCGTTCAAAAGTTCATCATGATTCGAATGCATTTATTTTAAAAGTTTCTTCCCCAAGTATGCCTCTATTTTATGATTGGTAGATTGCTATCATCTGAATAGTGACATCATACCAAATACTGTAAAATACAACCTATCCGTTTTTTTGAAAATCCGTTCAAAGTTATTGAAATTTCACTATTATTGTGTTCATAGAATCCTAATCTAGTAAAATTATAAAAATAATGTACAATCTACCATTTAGGTACTGGTGTTAACTTTTAAATGACGCTTAACAAGAACTACGTTTACATATTAGTGCTTGTTGTCCTACCTTGTTTCTGCCACACCCACCCACAATAGACTCCGAACATGCTTAATGGTCGCCGGTCCCCGTATCTTGGCTATTCCTTCTCTGGAGGGGTTTGGCCCTGTGGAAAGATAGAGACAAATGTACAGTATGGTTATGCAAAGTAATACAGTAATAGTTTCATACTTGGTTTTGTCCTTTCGAACTGGGATTTTTAGGGCCCCGTTGTGTTTGAATCGAAGTGCGACTACTGCGTACGCTAAGACGCTGGACATAAACATAGCAACGTGGTCAACCAGCAACTGCGTAAGCTATGACGCTGGACCTAAACATAGCAACGTGGTCAACCAACAACTGTGTAAGCTATGACGCCGGACATAAACATAGCAACGTGGTCAACCAACAACTGCGTAAGCTATGACGCCGGACATAAACATAGCTACGTGGTCAACTAGCAACTGCGTAAGCTATGACGCCGGACATAAACATAGCAACGTGGTCAACCAACAACTGCGTAAGCTATGACGCCGGACTTAAACATAGCAACGTGGTCAACCAGCAACTGCGTAAGCTATGACGCCGGACATAAACATAGCAACGTGGTCAACCAACAACTGCGTAAGCTATGACGCTGGACATAAACATAGCAACGTGGTCAACCAGCAACTGCGTAAGCTATGACGCCGGACATAAACATAGCAACGTGGTCAACCAGCAACTGCGTAAGCTATGACGCCGGACATAAACATAGCAACGTGGTCAACCAACAACTGCGTAAGCTATGACGCCGGACATAAACATAGCAACGTGGTTAACCAGCAACTGCGTAAGCTATGACGCCGGACATAAACATAGCAACGTGGTCAACCAACAACTGTGTAAGCTATGACGCCGGACATAAACATAGCAACGTGGTCAACCAACAACTGCGTAAGCTATGACGCTGGACATAAACATAGCAACGTGGTCAACCAGCAACTGCGTAAGCTATGACGCCGGACATAAACATAGCAACGTGGTCAACCAACAACTGCGTAAGCTATGACGCTGGACATAAACATAGCAACGTGGTCAACCAGCAACTGCGTAAGCTATGACGCCGGACATAAACATAGCAACGTGGTCAACCAACAACTGTGTAAGCTATGACGCCGTACATAAACATAGCAACGTGGTCAACCAACAACTGCGTAAGCTATGACGCCGGACATAAACATAGCAACGTGGTCAACCAACAACTGCGTAAGCTATGACGCCGGACATAAACATAGCAATGTGGTCAACCAACTACTGCGTAAGCTATGACGCTGGACATAAACATAGCAACGTGGTCAACCAACAACTGTGTAAGCTATGACGCCGGACATAAACATAGCAACATGGTCAACCAACAACTGCGTAAGCTATGACGCCGGACATTAACATAGCAACGTGGTCAACCAGCAACTGCGTAAGCTATGACGCCGGACCTAAACATAGCAACGTGGTCAACCAACAACTGTGCTGCTTTGGGAACATTTGGAAACAACATTGAATAACTTGAATTGGTAGATGTGTAAGAGTGTTTAGCGAGTGGGCATAGTTAGTAAAGTAATGATCAGCCCAACATACGACAGCTTGAAGCAAACTGATAGCTTCCTAGATTTCATTTATTTAAGAAGGTTTTGTACCAAACATAAACATTTATTTACCTTCCGTATTTATCATCAAGCCTACACATTTATTATTACTTGTTTTTCATGGCGTACTCGACAGCTAGATCTTACAACGTTAGCCTTGGAGTCATCTGTTAGGACTTGCAGGGGTATTATAAGTTATTAATTGTGGTACAGTGAAACCTCTTTATAGCAAACTCTCAGGGACCAGAGTATTTTTTGTTGTAAATAATATTTCTTTATAAGGATCTTACATTCTTATGTATAAGAACCCTCTGGGACCTTAGAGCAGCCTTGACTTCAAAAACAGTTTGTTATACTGATCTTTGTCTTATAAAGATAAAGACGTTTGTTATAAAGAAGTTATACTATATTATGAAGTACTCAACACCTAGCTTATACAATGTTGACCATTTAGGCTCCTCGTATGACAGGTAGAACTACCCTGGATTCATTCTACCCTGGAACCAGTCGGGAGTTTACCTTACATAGCCTAGTGGTGTATTGTATATTACACTCTAATAGGCAGTATCTAAAATACATATATTTAAAAAACACATTTGAGATACTTTTGTAAATCAAATATTGTGTTGCAAAGTATTTGTATCTTGTGTTTTTTTTTTTTTTTTATATTTTTTTTAAATATTTGTATTTTATTATATATATATTTTTTTCAATATTTTTAATATTTTAAGAATAGTTTTTTTTTACACATTCACACCTCCTTGCACCAAATCACCCAATAGTCCTAAATGCACCAACGTCGTTATTAGTGTGTTTGGTTTCAGCTTTCAACAAACATCACATTAAAAAAGCATGGCATGTTTGTTTGTCGAGAATCTCGGCTTACCAGTAACCAGAGTTTAAAAAGTTGGTGAAACCTGCCCAAAGAGTGAGTATTTTTATTTTTTCAAGTACTTAAGTAAATTATGTTGAAATTCATATTTATTGATTTACTAGTTTAGCTTAGGACTATGCTTTTCAGCAATATGTATTTTGCATTTTGAGTATTTTCAAAATACATTTGTATTTTTATATGGATTTGAAATACAAAATTGCCAATGTATTAGTATCTTGTATTGCTAAACGTTGTGTTCTACAGTATTTTGTATTTCAAATAAATTTTGTTTCACGTCTGTGATTACATTTGCTACCATAAACCATAGACGAATGTAAAAAAGCAATCTATGAGAGCTGCTGCTTATGATCTTTACGTTTGATCTTTATTTTCAAAGGAAACGTTTTAAAATGGTGGTCTTTAATGACATGGTTAACCGTTAGTATAGTATTACATGATACTTAAATATTAACTCAAGTTGTAGCGGGATGCATTTTGGCAACTTTGGGTCTCAAGCGTCAGGAAAAAAATGGAAAAAAAGGAAAAAAATCAAACCAATGAGCGAACCAAGTCAGTAGGGGAAGAAAAGCATCAACATGCAGCATTTTACATTACAAATTAACACTATTATTAACACTACAAATGAATGACACCTTTATGTATCAATGCTATGAATCAAATCCATTATTTTGAGGTACGCAAAGAATCCCAGTCCATTTAGCATGTGTGTCATGGCTGTGAAATGGAAATTTGGAGGAACTTTGACAGCCAAATTAATTTCGATGACTAAAAATAGTTAAAATTGTTCATAAACATTTACTTAATGCTGAAACATAAAGAAAGTGGGTTTTCGGTGTATTTCTTGGAAGAAATGAGTTCAAAAAGTGTAACAGCACACTCCATAAATACCAAAAAAGAAGATAACAATAAAACTAATGCCTTCAATGCTGCTTAATGCATGAAATGAAAAGATATTGTCATACAAAAAAGTTAAAGTCAAATTGAAGTGCTGCTCTGCCCCTTTGCATTGATTTTCTACAATCTATATTATGTGAAACAGTTAAAATGTACTTTATCAGTGCAAGATATATACTAAATTTGAAAAAGTTTTTACTTTGGCCCTAGACAGGTTTAGCATAGCCAGTACTTTTATCTTTCTCATGCTATTTGGAGCTAGCTTTGTACACAACTTTCGCAAAACTCCAGTTACTAACTAAGAAGGGTTGCAGATATATTATGTGATTATATATTCATATTATAAATATTATAACTAAACATATTTATCTACTTACTTTAGAAACTGCGAGCTATAAAAGTGACATGCCCACTGCAACCCCACTCACTGCATTATAAGAAGTGCACGTTGCCTAGCGCTAGACAGCCTAGCATGGGACAACAGAGAGGGGTCGAAACAATGGAGATGACAACTTCAACTTTTTTAAACAATTAGTGACAATTGCTTACAACAATTGTTAATTGTTGCTGTTATTCGATGAAGTAGGCAAAGCAGGCCAAATATTCTAATTGAGATATGCCCAATGTGTGATTGATGTGTGATTGATGTGATTGATGATTAATAATTATGCAACTTTGGTGTTTTTCTACGAAAAAAATGAGTACAAAACCTGATCACCTATACGGAAGATATACGGACTTTGTTTTTTGTAAATTGAATTAACCCGAACATCTATATTAGTAGAGTTGCTCAAATTTAAGTTTTCTCAACATGAGTGTTTCTCTATGCTGTTTTACATGGGAGTATGCCATTTCTTTTTACATCAACAATTACGCCTAGTTTGCTAAATTTACCACAAAATATAAACCTCGAATAACGATGATGTTATAAATTCTCATGATCTTTCTAATGTTAAAGCGCCATACGTTGTGCCCTATCATTACCTTATTTATAATGTATTTATTTACTAGGCCTGGTATTTGTAAGGAAGACAGACTTTATGTTTTTTCTAATAATATGTCTACAAACCTCACTGTTTATGTTACCTATCATTGTATCTTTCCAATTTAGTAAGGTGCATGCTTCAAATAGTACGTAATAATGCTTTACACCACTTTAAATGTGTTATTTTCGCTACGGCTACGCACGGATTTGTAGGCTTCCATCCTTCTTTGCACAGCCTGTACATGTCTCAAGCATGAGAATCAATGGCGTGCGGTCCATAGAAGCAAGGAAGGGAAACAGTTCCCCTTTTTAAGGCTTGAATATTTTACCTCGTCATGCAAAATAGCATTTACATGTAAGTATACTGCTACTCTTCTATGATCTTAATACCAATAGATATTAATTAAGACATGGGTGACCAGTAATCGTCAACCTGTGAGTTTTTAGAATCATCATAGATTTTATTGTTTCATTGTGGATAGATCTTGCCAATTTTTCTTGTCACTCCACATTGTGTGCATTACGGAAAACACACGCTCGACGGCCGCATTCGTTCCGGACAAAGCGAGTCAAAATATAACAACTTCTTTTATGTTTCCACGCAAGATATATAAGTGATAAGGAATATTATTTGTAATTAAAATAACAAATTAGAATTTAAATTTTAGGGGCCTATAAGAGAATTTTAAAAGACTAGGACAGCTCAATTTTGTTTAAAAGGCTATACTTAACATTTAAATGTAAACCCTTTCTGCCTAATGTAGGTAGTGCCCAGTTGTTATGATGAGCAACAACTGACACTAGTTACAGAGCTGCAATTTGATGCAGAGGATTGAATGGGAAATCTCAGGTGGATCTGGCAAGACAGAAGATTAATTTCAGTCACTAATTATTACACGCTTCAACGCACGTCGGAACATGTCGGCCCTAGTTACGAACATTTCATAGTAAAGACTATAAACTAAATTATAGTTTTAAAGTTTCTACTTTCATTTCCTTTTTTAGTAATTTAAACAACGTGACTTGATACTCAAGAGTCGACGATAACTAGCTTGACTTGAAACAAAGAAGTATTAGCCTACACGGTACACCCACCTCCTGAGTACAGTACATATTAATTTACAATTACAAAAGAGGAAAAAATATAAATGCTGTGTAGAAAATCTGACAAACACATGAGAACTATAAAGACTTATCTTATCAATATGAAACCCTTTCTTTATGCGGTATGATCGTTCATAGTGGCTCAATTGGAATTTCTTTAACTCAGTTCCTATTCCACTGGTAGGATTACTAAATTAAAGAAAGCCCTAACTTCGGCCACAAAGTATGGTTCAGTGGTTCAAGATTGCCAAAAGTAAGGATTGAGTTGAAGTCTCCGCTCAAAGTTGTTATACCATCCTTGTAGCGTTGACAGAGGAACATAGGTGTCATTAGGATTGGGTGCCATGCAGGATTGAGTGATAGCAAAACTTGATGCATAATTTAGAAAATTCTCCAACATCTTGCGGCAAAACTGGATGAAACTGTCTATCTTTTGTTTTTCTACCACTTCTGCCTGTGCTTGTATGCTCATGATTGGCTCCACCGATATCCCGATCTGGGCATTGTGTGAGAACTTCTGGTGTCCAGTGGGTAACCAACTGCCCATAGTCTCCCCATCACCATTAAATGTTTTATGCAAGTTGCTGACTTTGAAGATAGCAGATGGTTTTTCATTTGACAGATGTCCCAGAAGTTGCCATGATGGTGGTGCATTGATATCTGGCCAACTGAAATAAACTTAAAACAACAATTTGTCAATGATTTTTCAAGAATAGTTATTACTTACATTATTACATTACAAATACAATACTTCAATACATATGTGTGTGCACTAGGCTAATGGGGACGGGCGACGTTTAAATGTGGAAATGACTAACGACGGGTACCCGCCCGACGAAGTCGGGTACGGGTTTGTGTTTTCTCTACCCGTTTACCCGACAAAACCCGGTTCCTGAAATTGAGAACCGCGAATTAGCTAAATGTTTTGAATTTGAACTGATTTATCCGTCATTATTTTTTTTATTTTTGTGCTTGGCGGTATTTCCCTTAGAAATAGAATCGCGTCTATAAATAAACTGTCCACTTTGATAGTTTCTTTTGTTCATGCCGCCCGATTCCTTGTTCACGTAAGAACGCCCGTCGGCAATCTTCTATCACCCCCCCCCCCCCCCTCCCAAAGCACACAACCATTCGACACTTCAACGGGCGGTCTGCCCGTGGCCTTGAGCTTGAGTGGCAGCTGTGAAGCATTATGTTTCATCCCGCTCCGATCCTCGACCCCCGCGCTGTTGTTCACTTTCCCTTGTCATGGGTGTTCAACTTTTTATCACGAAATATAATGAAACATCCTAATCCCTGCTACTACAATACACTATTTGTGGTGTTATTTTCGACGAGAGCGATATTGAGCGGTTGATTTGACACCTCACACCATTTTTTTGTTTTATTAGGCCTAGGCCTACCCGGGTATCCCGCGGGTATAGTGAACGGGTACCCGGGTCGTAAAAGTCGGGTTTTTTCATCCCTACTTTAAACATTTTACAATTTCTCTCAGAAAAAAATAAACACGGAGGTGGGCTATCTTTATACAGGGTGTAGCCGGCATGTTCTTGTTTCATTTGATTATTTGGGACCAGACAAAATGTATTGACTAAATTAGCCAAACCGACCAAACTTCAATTATAATGTTGTAAATTTAATTGTTACCCAATCCTCCAGAACCAACTGGAAAAGGTTCACTCCCGGTCAGGAACACCACAATATGATTGATATTATCAGCATCCAGAATAGTTGTGAGGAACTGTGTAGCGCCAACTTGTTGGAAATTAGTTTCAACCTAAAGGGACAAAACTAAAACAAATTAAACAACACAGCCAAGCCCACTCTCATACATTCGAGTATGTAGCCATGGGCTTTGATAGCATTAGATAACAATGAAGCTTGCTTTAATATATGAACGGTTTGGTAGTTAGGCCTATCCCTATAATAAAAAAATGTGTTTATATTCGGTTGTGCCTAAAATAACTTTTTTCTTCTGATAGTTCTAATTTTTATTTTTAAAACCTGAAATGAGAAAACAAAAAATCAACTAAAAGGAAAACGTATACGCAGTCAAAGGTCAAGGTTTGTGAGTAGCAATGGGTGCATGCCTATGACTTCTATAAGTCAAGGTTTTTGAACTATTTTCAGCCATGCATGGCTCCATCAATTACAGTAGAACACCTTCTTGTAAGCCTACTGTGCTAACCAAAGTACCAACTTAGCAAATTCTATCCTCCAACTTGCTTGCCAAAGAGTATTGGATCGGAGCCGCCTTGAGGTAAATTAAGACATGTACCGGTATAACACACTCTGCAACCAATTGGAACAAGGCACCTTCATACAATGCGCATTAAACTTGCGTGATATATACGTATTCACAGACTCCTGACTCATGACCAATTCGCCAAAACAAGTGATAACAGATGGCAGCACTACAAAATCAAAATGGCGGATAATTGCGGTATAAAGTGATCGTACGCCCCCTCATGGCCCCCTGCACACGTGTATTTTAGGGTTTAATTTCTTAAGTATTATTGTTGTTATTATTGTTGAATAACTGTCTGCAATGGAAGAAAATCCTAACGTTAGGTGGGCAGTAGTTATTAGGTTTGTAGGTGACGGCCTACGGCCGTATAAGGAGGGGGAAGCTGTTTTGGAAGCAAATCACGTCATATGCTGCAGAATCAATGGTAGAACCAAAGACATTTGCGTTGTGCTTACAAACCTCAAAATTGACCGCCTCACAAATTGGAAGTTATGCTTACAGTACGTGATGAAGTCACTAACAACAGGTGCCACTGCCTAGGCTAGGCCTACACCACAAAAATACCTAGGTCCTAGTGTATATATATTTATATACACTTATATTTACGCTTATATTTAAATGCCTGCCTAGAATTAGAATTAGAATTAATATTTCGATATAAGCATCTTGACGAAACCAATATTTGTATCTTGTACAAGTCGAATGGTGAATAAATATTATTATTATTATTATTATTATTATTATTATTGTCACCTTGACTCGGGCCTAGGCTAGGCCTAGCCTTACTTTACAATTGTACTTATTTATTGTCTAGGCCTGGGGCCTATCATATTCAATAATACAGTTGTTAGTATGTAAATAGACAATCAAACTCCTCATAATCACATTGTCTAGGTAGGCCTAGGGGTAGGCAAAAGGGTCTAAGTAGGCCTACTTATACGTTCTTGGTGCGACTTCTTTCATTGACAGCTAGGCCGACTAGGGACAAGGCCTAGCTACCTAGCCCTAGACGTTACACCACCCATTTTGACAGCTGGAAAGGCCTAGGCCTACTCTGACTTGGGATTGGCATCTCTGCTAGGGCCTTGGCATAAGACATGTATCTATATTTCCTCATTAATCTACCTTACCAATGGTAAAAAAATACTTGGTAGGCCTAGGCCTAGTGGTAGCAAAGTGTCTTATCTTTGGTGGTAGGGAAAAGGGTTTAAGTATACGTTCTTGGTCTAGGCTTATAGGCTTACGACTACCGTACTTTTATGACAGCTAGGCCGACTAGGACATCGAGTTTAGGGTCTAGGCTTAGCTACCTAGCCCTAGACGTTACACCCATTTTGACAGCTAGATAGGCCTAGGCCTACTCTGACTTGGGATTGGCATCTCTGCTAGGGCCTAGACATAAGCCAAGGATCTATATTTCCTCATTAATCTAGCTTACTAATGGTTTAAAAATTCTTCTTGCATACCGGGCAGTATATAGTCTTGGTTTGTAAAGTGCAAGCCACACACATACATAAACTTTGTTACAGGTTTCCCGATTTTCAACACGTGTGCCTATCTCTTTCTAAACGTAATATCTTTAGAAAAAAGGTGAAAACATACACCTTTCCCTTTACTGTTGCATTGAGGAACGGAGCAATAGCGATTACAAATATTGTATTTGCCATGGAGACTGAATCAAGAGGTCAGCGTGCCTTGTTTACATATGGGAAAATCGCCGCCATTGCCCACCAATACCGCAATGAGTAGTTCACGTGAAGGCCGCCGCAGCGCTGCGATAGACTTTTTTTCGCGAATAGATTTGCCACGAATCACTCGTCTATGAGGAAAGCATCGGTCGGTAGGCCTAAGGATGTTTTTGTCTACATGTTGACAACCTAGTTTGCATTTTGCACAGGGGCGGCTCGTGCGTAAGGGCACACGGGCACGTGCCCCCCCTTTCCTCCCGCCAACAACCACTCACATTTAATTCCGAGTTGTGGACTTGTGATATATTTACAAAAAATCGAAGTTTGTATTTTCAAAATGCTCATTCAAATAAAAGCGCGCTGGGCGCTTCTCCAGGCGGTGCCCGAAATCTGCGACAGAGTGTGATAGTATGCAGAGTGCAGATAGTGCGCAGAGTGCCATTAGCCGACGACAAATGACCTTGCGTGGCTTGCAAAGAGTCAACTACCCGGCGCAGGCGCACTTTCATTTTTCCAAGAAAGTTTGAGGGAAACCCCCGAAAGTAGATGTTAACTTTAGGCAAGGTGGAGCCTGGTTTTCACTGGCCCAAGTGATTAGAAAGTTTTACTTTTACCGACTACGACTACCTTTACCACGCGAGCCGAGTGTGTGTGATTGTGTGCCGATTGTGTACTGACACTGACAGGTGGTTGTCTTTGTGTAGGCCTACATTAGTGCAGTGAGTGATTTACGTGGATTTGACTTTGTAGTGTGTGAGTGACAGTAGTGTAGCCTCATCACATAATTATGGACAGTGATAATATTCCGTGTTACACCAAAATAAAATGAATGAGGTAAGAGATACTTGAGTTACGAAGATCGACTGTTAGCTAAGACATTAGGTCCAGACTTGTGCATTAGTCATGCCGTCCTGTAGCTAATGCATTCTTCTGTTTACATGCCTTTTGTTTGGCGGTGATTATACATGCGTAGGGATTTGTCACATAGAGCCTACATAACCTTACATTAATAACTAGGCTAATGCTCCTGTAAGCATGCCACTCTAAAATCTAAACCTGTTCACAACCTACCAATACCTACCCCTTACTATGTTTCCATTTTATACTTATAAATGGTTAACCGTAAGCTTTAGTTAGTTATTAATAACCATTTTTAAGATTAGTTATAGTTCGCTGTATGTAGTTCAATGTACATTTATCTATTTTACGACAGAAATGACTAAATCTACACGTTACAAAATATTCCTTAAGGAGGGAAGCCACAGCAAATCTGCTCGAAATAAAAAAAAAAAATCAACTTTTTTCAAAATTTGATATGAATTACTTTGAACCTTAATGAATTAATATTTTAACCCAAACAAAGAATATAACTTATGTAAGATGCATTTATTTACACTTGAATGATGCATGTACAGCGTTTTTGCACTGAAATTCAAGCACATGCACAGTTATTATTGAACGTTTCAAATGATGAAGGTGGTGTTATGTTGGATTGGTTTGTTATTTTCCAGTCGTATTTTAAGCTAAATGTGTAGCCCAGCTACATATATGGTGCTGGGGCAATTTAGACTATGAGCCGAAGCAAGATATACTTTGTTGACAGTCTTAAGTGCCTGAAATACATTATCTAAACTTTAAAGCCTCTTTCTGGCTTATCTTTTTTTCATACACAATTTAGTATGGAGAAAATCATATCTTGCAAACTACTTGTCCCACAAAAATAATTTTTGTGTGTGTTATCCTAAATAGATTTAAGATGAAAAAGTGTATTATAAAATCTGCATGATCATTAGTACTTAAGAGAAAAATAACTCATGAATTATAAATTTAGGATTTTGTTTCTTTATAAAAAATGGAAATTCAAAAGCTAATAGCTTCCATAATATTAACATTGTCTTACTGGCGATACACTTATTTGTTGCATGTCTAGCCATATTCAATTTAAAATTTAAAACAGTTGTTTATCTTTATTGGTTCCCTTGTTACAGCTTGCCCCATGTGTATTGTTGTAATAACAATGAAAATTTAAATAAAAATGGAAATATGTATATATTTTTTTATTTTTATTTTTAATCTTAGTTTTTAAAGTGTCTGAACAATGTCTGCAAGTTTCAGCGTAATTGGTCCCATACATTAAAAGTTGATTTGCTGTGGCTTCCCTCCTTAAGTGTTATCTTATTGGAGCATACAAATTTCATAATGTATCAACCATGTATAGTTGTCCCAAGACTACCTTACGAAACAAGCGATGGTAATCCCAATATACAAAAAGAATGAGCATAAACTTTTAAACAACTACAGGCCTATCAGTGTCTTGCCAACCTTTTCTAAACTCTTAGAGAAAGTTGTAGCTGCACGCCTTGTAAACTTTTTGCAAAAGCATGAACTTCTTACTGAATTCCAGCATGGATTTGTGAAAAGCAAGTCCACTACTTCGGCAGCTGCTGTTATGCTCGACAAAGTATATAATTCCCTCGACCTTGGCTATGAAACGTTGGGTGCTTTCTTTGATTTAAGTAAAGCATTTGATTGTGTAAATCACAATATATTAAAGAGTAAGTTAGAGCACTATGGAATTAGGGGGACAGCGGGAGATTGGTTTACTTCATATCTGTCCTGTCGGAAGCAAAAGGTAGTAGTCAATAACAACAGGGACGTGCAATCTAGCTGGTTAACGAACGATTGTGGAGTGCCACAAGGCTCTGTGTTGGGTCCTATCATGTTCTTGATTCTAATCAATGATCTACCAGCCTATTGTAATAGCATAATGCTTCCCGAGCACTGTCTGGCTGTTTTACATATGATCCTTTTTGCTGATGATACGAGTATTATCTTATCTTGTCCCCATCCAGGTCTAATAACAGCAATCACAAATAGAGTTATAAGAATTATATGCACCTGGTTTGAATCGAATGAACTTTATCTTAATGGAAGCAAAACACAAATTCTAAATTTTAGACTTAAAGGCAAGCAGGGGAATGCCGAACTCCCACAAGATCAATCCGTATTCCTGGTAAACAATAAGCAGGTGGATCCGGTGGAACAGGGTCAATTCTTAGGTTTGACGGTTGACTGTCAATTAACTTGGCATCCCTATGTCGATGGTATTTGCAAACGACTAAATTCTAGTCTGTACGCTCTTCGAGTCCTGGCAACCCTGGCCAACCCAGGTGTCCTAAGGACTGCATATTTTTCAAACTTCCACTCAATTATGACTTATGGTCTTCTTTCATGGGGCTCAGCTTCTAATGCTGCCCTGCAACGTGTATTACTTCTTCAAAAAAGGGCAATAAGGATACTCTGCAAGAGCAATAGTCGGGAGAGCTGTAGGGCCAAATTTAAGGAGTTAAAGATTTTGACCGTTACCAATGCTTACATATATAGTGCTGTCAGCTTCGTCAAGGACAACCCTGGAATCTTTCGAAATAGTCCACACCACAGTCACAACACTCGACACAAGGGAAGGTTAAACTACCCTGTGCACAATACCAAGCATTTTGAGCATCACATATACTACATGGGTAGGAAACTATTTAACAAATTACCAGAACGTTTTCATGTAAATACCAAAACAATATTCAAATATAAAGTCAAGCAGTTCCTCCTAGACAACCCATACTATAGTATCAAAGAATTCCTAACCCTTCCAGACCATTAAAAAGATGAGATCATATTATATCTGTAAATTCATCCGCAGGAAGTTAAATCCAATAGAGAAATGTAAACTGTAGCCCTATATATATATACATATGTATTGTGTGATCTGTTGTTCTGTGTTCTGTTTAATGCATATCGTTTTTGGATGTATAAATTATCTATGAAGTGTATACATGTATGTTGTGTTTTTATAATTTTATATGTAAACTGTATGTAAACGGGTTTATTCTTAAGTTCCTGACAATGCCCATGTTGTTACAATGTAATCTATGGCTGCAAATAAATACAATACAATACAATACAACATGCTTTCGTCACAGGCAACTGGTTCGTAGCCAATCAGCGATCTGTATTGGCCCGGATGTGTCTCGGGCGGTTCGCTGGTTCCTGGTTGACTACGACTGCCCCGGATGTGATGAAAGCAGGTGTAAAGTAATCTTGGGTCCACTATATAACCTACACCAATGGGAAAAATAAATAAACTAAAACGGAAACTAGGCTGTAGACCCTACCTAGAGCAGGTCTACGCTTACGTTTAAACTTCCATAGTCGTTTCATGCGACATATTTGTATATTACTTAGCTTTAAACCTCAATCAGGCCGGTACCGAGTTTCAGCCTGTTCTAGATAGAGTAGGCCTACTCAGCTCAGGCCTACTCTATGCGTACTCAGCGTCCCTTGAAGCTTACAAGAATCTAAGAATAAATAATCCTCCTATCTTACCAATCTTCCAGATACAATAATACCAAACATCTTCGTTATCGGGGTTAAATTCCATGACACCGGTTCCGGCTCCATTTCAGATAGACTGCTAATTTCAAAACTTATTCCCCTACTTTACAAATTCGACCGTGCTAGCTAGGCAAAAGCCTAGAACTTGCTAGAACCTTCATTCAAATGTTAGGTTGGGTCACAGCCTTCTCGAACGTCGGTTCCGCGATAGACTGCTTGCTGCGTGAGCTAAAAAACTGGTCCTCGATCAAGAAGTTCATGCCCCCTTAACTAACACACTCTACCGAGCAAATTTTGAACCAAGTTGTCAACTGTTTTACCGACAACACTGTTGACATTAGGTTTGTTCGCCCGACGTACTCTACTTGATCTGGCTGCTCTAGATCACGAAAATGCGTTCGTTCGTGCCAGTGGTGAAGTGCCAAATTTACCAGTACGTATACGCTTCAGTGGGAAGCTGGAGGGACACATCTTTCCATACAAATAAACATGGGGGGTTTGGGGGGCAGAGCCCCCCAACAATGGCGCCGCAGGCGATTTAAAAAAAACAGGCTTTTTAAAGTGTGTTTTGAGCGTTTTAGATACCAATACCGGACTGAATGCAATCCCGAAATATTGCAGTTTTGTGGTGCAAAACCAGAAAACCCCCAAAAATAATTGGAACACTGACGAGAATTGTTCAGGAATACGTTTTGGGGCTTGGGAAGTGGTTTTGCGACACACACGCGCCCGTAGCCCGTATAGGTATATCTGTTGATACCTGGCTGTTGATAATTGACACCGTAATATTTTTACCAAGCGAGACAATTGTATCCCACTTGGTGTATTGGCGGGACGCGGGACTTAAAATTGAATATCGGGACTCCCAGATCCAGGGGTGGTCTTACAGGATTTGAGGCCTTGTGCCAATTAAATGCCAGTGCCAGCGAGCATTATTTTACCAATGGAGAAAAACTGACAATCGTGAATAATGTGTCCGTCATTCGAGGCATGTTACGACCGTATCATTGCGTATCACTCGTATCATAACCAAAACCAGTGAGTATACGAAAGTTTTTTAGCCGGAGCAGTGTGTATACGGCGTATACGCCCGTATACACACCACTACACCACTGGTTCGTGCCACATTCCTACTCGAGTTGTGTTCGCCCGACCAGAGTAAAGTGATCCGAGCAACTTAGATCAAGATTTTCTTACTCTCGCTTTGAAGTCAGATCAAGCTAGAGTAGAGTTATTAGCGCGCGAAAATGGCGGATGAAGTGTTTTGTGTGAACATCGAAGAAAGTGTGGACGGATGTTTCGTGTACAGGACAGTTGGTAAGAAAGTTGTTAATTACCGTTAATTATTATTATTATATGCCTTGTTAGTTTCATGAACTCTTTCACCCCTGTCTTCTTTTGTTACAATTCACATAACCTCACTTTGGCGTCCGCCAAACCCATGCAATGCCCGTGCTAAGCCAAGAACACGAAATATATTTCAATTCATGTAGATAGCCAAGGTGTGGCTGTAGCCTGGAATAAGAGCTATATGCCACGTTTTGTTTTAATTCCAATCATGTCCTATGGCTAGGGAGCTAGGCAGAGGCCCTACCCTAGCCCTCGGCGAATGCTCTAGGCTGTAGGCCTAGAGCGCATTACCTATTATTATCTAACACAATTTCATCTAATGTTTCAGACAGTGGTCAGTTAATTACGGCTGAGCCATGTCATGAGGTCCTGGCTCCAGCAACGGTAGCAGAGTGGAGTGACAAAGCAACCAGGTTGCTGATAAATTTGTATCGGGAAAAGAAGAAAGACGTCGAAGAAAGAAAAATTAAAACAATGAAAAAAATGTGGAGCTACATAAGGGAGGGGCTATCTGGGTATGGCTATTTATACACCGATACCCAATGTGAATCAAAATGGAAGGCACTGGAGCGTGCCTACAAGAAGGTCATTGAAAACAAAAATTCAACGGGACGGGGAAGAAAAACATGCCCGTATGAAAAGTACGTACATGTGGAACTATAATGAAATACAGTTGCATTGTTATTTTATAGGGCATAGGCCTCTAGTCCATTTTAAATTTGTTCAAAGGCCAATGAGTGAAAATGTCTTTGAGTTTTTGTTTGCAGAGAGCTTGCTGAAATTTTTGAAAAACGCCACTCCATGTTCCCGGTGGTGACCATGGGTACTGGCACCCCTAGTTTCAATGAAAAAAAATCGCCAGAGACAGAGTCTCTGAGTGGCAAGTATGTTTTACAAGATAGTGCTCTTGAAGGGATATGTGGGTATGTAGGTCTAAAGGGAAAAAGTTTGAAAGGACAATTGAATAGTTTATGGTCATTGAGCAGCTGTAAATTATGTTTCAAAACATTTAAAACCTATAGTAAAAAATGTTTAGTAACATAAGCTTTATCTACAAACTTATATTAATATTCTAGAGTCAAAGTAAAACAAAATTTAACAACATATGTATATACACAATCATATCAAATTTGAGGTGGTTCAAAGATATTTGTAAAGTTCGAAAGCTGTGTTTTTCAACTAAAATGTACTTTTCGAAGTTTGGGAACTTATAGTGTTTCCGTACACCACTATTGCCTGTTAGGTTTTCAGTTGTTTCTACAAATTTGTTGGCAGTCATGGTATGGTGCAAATATGTTGGTGACGCTACTGGTTGTTACTTGTCGTAGTGGAGTACCTAGTTAACAAATCTTAGCAATTTTCAACTTTGTATCCACACAGTACGGTAATACACACATGGTACAATACACTTTATAGGCCCTAGGCCCTAGATGGAAAGAAAAAAAAAATCGCTAGAGTACCGTTAAGAAAACGTGAAATTGTAACGAATTTGCATTAGCTGTTACTGTTACGAAATTGTAACGACGTTACCATCAACGCCACTGACAATGTAATTTCATTACAGTAGCGTGTTACTTCCGTTACAGTACGTTACTATTCTAGACTGGTTATTACATATGTTATAGGACATAGTATGGCAAGGTAGTAAGTACTAGTACCATGTGTATTGTTTCTTGAAAAGTGATAACTGTTTTGATATTTCTTTTTCCAGAGCGTTGGGGGAGATGTTTGAACAACACTATTCATACCCAACCATAACAACGGCTGGGTGCTCAACTGAGGAGCCAAGTGGAAGATACCAAGTTTTGCCAAATATTGCTCTAGAGGGGACACGCACAACCAACCCAGGGTACATATGTTTTGAAAGCTACCGTACCGTTACATGTTTTGTGATCATACTTACAGTCAATTATTTGAGAAAAACTTTACCTACACCTATGCTAGTGAGCTGTGGTCATGAATGGTGGTGTAAAGATAGTGGTGATCGGCTAGTAAAGTAATTCTTAATCATAGTAGTGGCCTACTCATTGTCGTACCAAATTTTCTTAGTAGCTCGGTCTATTGGAGTCGTATACACATTATAAATTATTGTTTATGCCATCGCATATTGCAGTAGATGAAATAAAGTACAGTACAGTAGTACAGTATTATGACTATACTTAATAGATTAATTATTCCAGATAAATCGATATTCGATGGCAATGTTGGTTTTTGCATTCACTAAGTTACATCTTCCCTTGTGGCTTGTAAACCCCTCGGCCTCATCAATCTACTAAAATGTTTATTTATAATCAAATTTTGTTACAATTTTAGAACTACTATTACTGTGTTTGTTTTTACATTACTATTTAGCTACCTATAATTAAAAAATACAACTTGGATAATTGAAAATGAGTACCATTACCACTCACTGATTTGTATTCAATTACTTCACAACACTGCTTGTAATATTACTCTAAAACTTATGTGTTCACAGAAGTTCAGCGGATTTACCCACAGAAGTTCCAAGGTCTTCACCAGGAGACACATGTGGGCCGGCATTGTTGAGCTCGCAGAGGAAGCGTTCCAAACTCGCAAAGGCAGTAAGCACTGCTGAAGAGATAAAAAAGATTCGCGTTGCCATCGAAGACCGGAATAAGCAAAAGATTGAAATGGAAAACAAGCGTGCGGAACAAAAAAAAGAGTTGATTGAACAAATGCGAATGAAAAATGAGTTGTTGAAAGCATATGTGGAGGGGCTTAAAGTTGGTCGCAAGGATAACTGATTCATTACTTGAATGGGCATCTCCATGGGGTGAGTGTAGGTTAAACAAGAAAAGTTGTTTAAAAAATAAAAATCATTTCCCATTTCATTTGTTAAAAGCTAACAATCCCAGACTTCGTTGGCCCAATTGCAAACGATAAATGAAGAAGACCATCTTGTGTTTGCATTGATGGTAGATTGTGACTGTTCTTGGTTTTTTGTAGTCTTAAGTCATAAGTAGGAGCTAGCTCCATAAGGAAGAGGGGAGTAACATGTGCAAAGGTTTCCTTACACGTTATGGTTTACCTGAAGGTTGTGTCCGGCAAGGCTTGTCCTCCGATAAGTCGTAGGTAACATGTTTACGCAATTCTGTCAGTAGCCACTAGTTTTGTGTTTATTTTTAGTTTGTTACATTTTGGTAATTTTGTTTTTGTTTAATTCCATTTGGTTTTGTTCATTTAAATTTTTAAGTCTATTCACACTAAATGTCCAAATTATGGTTTTTTAAACTAAAAAAGTGGAGTAAAAAAGTTTATAGTTTGTATCATAACCAGGTAATTGGTACTTAATTGTAATTATCTGTAGATTTCAAATAAAACCCATGATGATTAAAACATTTTTAGTTCTTACAAAACCACTAGTCTGGCATTTATCACTTTTTTTAATATTCTCTAGCCTGCTAAAGATATTAATAGAACGTTAATTTAGCGCAGTTTTTATGGTGAGATTACTCTTTCCCGTAAAATCATAGTTGTTATGGCTGAGAGTGAAGAATATAACTGTGTGAAAAATAAGAATAATATTTATTTAGGTATACATTGTTTTTCATCTGATACAAATCAGATTTTGAATTCACATGTAGCTGAATTAACATAGGTTTATTTAACTAGGTGTTACTGTAATATAATGAGTTTGTACCCAAAAGCAAGTATTTTATTGGGCGTTATGTACATACGAGGGTTTCACCACATTTTCTGGATTTGTGCATGACACTTGTTGGTTCAATTTCTTCTCCTCGTGTATAGCTGACGACACACTTCATCCCTTAAATCTTGTCCCCTTTGATGTGCTCCTTGGCACTCCGTTGCATCAGGTTGCTCGTCATTTGGATTATCTTCTCTCTCAAATTGATACAAATCATCTTGGTCAGCCATATTATGTAAGACACAGCATGCCCTAATAAAGTGGCACAGTCGAGCATGCCCTCTGAGTTTCAGGTGGTATAATTGCCTGAAACGTTGTTTGAGTATACCGAATGCGTGTTCAATAGACACACGGCATGAGCTTAACTTTGTGTTAAAGAACTTTTGTGCAGCCGTTAAATGCCCATTGTCCCGATATGGAGTCAGTAGAGAGGCAAGAAGTGGGTATGCACTGTCGCCCAAAAGGTAGCCACCTGCCATGGAAAATAGTTTATTAGATCTTTCACCTATGTAATGGTGTTTTCCAATGAGCTGCACTCAACACACCTATTGCATTGTTGTTCTAAATGTTAAAAGGACACTCCATTCAATGTGGTCGAGTGCAGCCATTAGAAAATGCAATTTTATTTTGTAAAAGCAACAATTCCATTTATTTACTCTTAATTTAAAAAATAATTATCAATGTGCTATGCCTATGTAAACATATATGCTTCTGGTGTATATTGTTTATTACAATTATCTTGTTGACATATTAATGTAGTGTGTGTGAAGTACATAACATTTGTACATATATCCACATTATGATCCGTCCTACAAAACAAATACGGGTACTGAGAAGAAGGAAGAGAAGAAGGAAGAGAAGAAGGCCCAACACCGTCTGTAATCGACTTGTTGGACCTTCTTCACCATATAACACAACAATTAGCAATTGTTTCAATTGATTGTTACTAATTGTTAGGCTAGTCTGCAAAGTTTGCAAATCAGGCCAAAACAGAGATTTGAGATTTACCCAAATAAGTATAGACTTGGTATTATTAATATATCATGAAGTGATGGTATTGTTATAATAATGCCTTAATTAATTTTCTTTGTTTACTAGGTAGCATGACTCGACATGATCCTCCCTTTTTGTTCGAATGGAAGTGCACTAGACAGTTGTAGTAGGTAGTACAAGTAGTAGCATAGAAGTATTTTTGCAAGCCAACTCCTGTATTTTTATATATTGAATACATGATTCAGTTCCCACACCATTGCAGTGAGCATTGCATTTTTTATTTTGATAAGTTGTTCCATGGATACAGTTAGAAAATAATTGTATAAAGCTTTCTTTATGTGCTAATTAAAATAAATTTAAAACAAGTTTTCTTGGTTTTTTATAACAATGTAGGCCTATGTCCTATCGTTGATTAAATAACAGTCCTACCTTCACATTGTGCATCCAGCATACCCCATATTGGAGAATTCTTTAAGACTCTGGCATCGTGGACAGATCCAGGGTAACCAAGAAATATGTCAATGAATTTACATTTTTCATCACATATTCCTTGAAGCACTAGCGAATAGTAATCTTTTCTATTAAAGTAGTCAACAGCCCTTTCTGTCGGTTTGTCGATTCTGATGTGTGATCCATCAATTGATCCTGTGTATGTGAAATAATATTGTAGGTTTGAAATTGAATATTTCCGAGAGTTTAAATTAGTGTAGCCTATACATCGTAACCCAAACAAAGTTTATTTTAATTTATTGAAAATAATACTTTCCATTAAAACAAACGCATGTTCCACATACTGTAATGAATGGCATAAGTAAAACAGCTGGACTCATTCATGAAATAGCAGTAGTTTAAAATATATATGAATATAATATCAAGAAGCTAATTTGTATTGGATAGCGAGAAAAATGAATGGCTGAAAGGTCATCATTGCATAAGAGGGAAAAAAAAATAATAAATAGGTAAGGTTAGGGCTAGTCTGAAGAGTGTACCCAATTAATTGTCAATTTTAACTTACCGATCACATTAGGGAATCCTTTATTAGCTTGGTAATGGTCCATTGTTATTTGTCGCTCCTCTTGTGAAGGCCATTTAATGGTTTTAGCTGCCATTGAGCTAAGGAATTCGGAGACTCGTGTAATGATATCATGGAGGGAACTTAACGACAGGTCAAATAGATTCGCTACATCACGATAGGATGTTGTATGTCCAGAAAACCAAAGAAATACCAGCATGTGTTTTTCAGGGCATATTAAAGATGAATTTGCATTTCCTGTACAAAAAACATAACAAATGTTTCACCATGTGTTGAGCTATAATAGGGGATAATTTGTATTACGTTCCATGTTTAAACTGATCACATTCACCTACCTGAATGTACCAATTTCTGGTATGTTTCAGATTGGCAAAACTTATCTGACAGATTTAACATCAATTGACGTTTTATTCTGAAATGAGAGGTAAATTCCTTTTCAGTATACAAAGGAACTACCTGAAATAAAGAAATAAAATAGTAAATTTAAAAATGCATAGTCAGTGTTTAAAAACAACATGTCCCACAAAAACAATGTTCAATGTTTCATTAGGAGTTGTAAAATATTTAGCAAATTCTGTCATCAGTTTGAAATAGGCCACTGTAGCTTAACATTTTTAAGTACCTATACAAACTACCTAAATTTATTCTAGCTAATTCATTACCCATACTGGGATCGTTAACCATGGAACAGTAAACTAACATTTGCTTCTTATGGCGCTGTTCATCACTAAATCGTAATGTCCAAATCTGGAAATATGTTCATATTTCTACGATTTATTATTATCGTATTAAGCCTGGGCCTATGTGATTCAAGAATAGGCCTATTTGACAAATGACAACGGCTCAGCCTATTGGTTGGTGCACAATAGCCCGGCAAGGAGCTTCCCGTTACCGTTACCGGAGCTCCTTCCAGGGCTTTTGTGCACCGACCATTAATCTACGGAATATAAATAATGAAAACCAATGAATGAGGAGTGCACACCACCAATTGTTGGTGTGCAATGACCAACTATGTTTATTTATGTAGGGCCTATGTTATAATTTTATATACATAACACAAGACAAAATAGTCATAGTGTATTCACATAGTGTATTAGTGTATTACATAGTGTATTTTCATCGTGGCATTCATTGAAATAAAATTAATTCTGCCCATAGGCTAGGTAGGCCTAGGCCCTAGGCCACGTTAAGGAAATATACATTTCAAATGTTATGGTTTGGAATGTAGGGTAGGCCTATAGGCCTCTATAGTCTAGGCTAACTGGTACGCCTAGGCCTAGGCATAGGCCTGCATGGCATTCATATGGGTTTAAAACCCAACCAGACAACAAAAGGACACGAAACAGACCAACGATTTAGAACTAGGCCTTGCTAAGGACTATGGAGTTTGTTCTTCTTATAGCCTAGGCCTAGCATGTAATAAAACAATCCCATAACAACCAATCCTGTACTTGACTTGACAGTTGACTGTGCATAAAGGCCTACTAGGCCTAGGCCTGACTAAGCACATTACGTAGGGACATTTTACATACCTCTTCACAAAAGTTCTTCACCGTGTTTCTCTTTTGAAGAGTCGTCCCAAGCACGTTTACTAAGCCTGTGTACTCTTCGTCGGAACTTGAATCTGAACTAGATTCAAATAATAGCGCACATTCTTCTTCGTCGTCGAAAAAAATAGTAAAGTCATCCATCTTTGTTTACTCTCGGCACTGAAAACCCGTTCGTCCGCGACCAGTGCTCGGAGTTGCTCTGACGTTTCAGAAGCCTACTCGCGGTTGCTCGGGTTTGATCGAAGAAGAGCAGGGAGTAAGTTAGAGTACGTCGGGCGAACAAACCTATTGCTGGCAGCTGCTTTTCACTGAGTTGAGGGAACTCTATGGAGGGAACTGTCATCGCTGTCATTACTGTCTGAGATTATTAAATGTAATTGTATAAAAGCTGATATATAATTAAGGGCCTTTAATTGGTTTTTATGTAACGTGTAAGTGCATTTATTCCCCAAGAGACATACAAGAAGTAGACCCTCGGCCTAAATATCCATAGGCCTAGATTAGTTCTTAGGCCTAGGCCCCTAGGCCCTACTTAACTGTATGCCATTGGGTTTGAAATATTTCAAACCCAATGGCTAGGCTGAGCTAGTTGAAAGATTCTACCATATATTTATAATAGATAACATTAAGGTAACCTTAAACACGCAGCCTAGACGACTCTCTGGAGAGTTTTGGCAGGCTTGTTAAATGCTAGGGCTAGATCCGTTTAGGTTATGGTAGGTCTAGAACCAGCGAAAGTCTTTGGTGGATAAAGCCAAAGCCTAGGTCTTTGTATATCTAGGCCCATCGGTGGGATAGGTACTAGATATGCAAAGCCTAGGCATTGGGTTTGAAGTCCCTGCCTACCTAGCCCGTAAGCCCTTTGGTTTCCAATACACCCATAACTAACTACATAAAGTCGTGTTACACCAAGAAGTAAGATGCTGGCGTCATAGTTGATTTGGCCTATGAGCAAATTAGTAACAGTCCGCGCCTTCTCACGCCTCGGTTGTGCGCGGGACTACTTCTTTACATGTTCACCGCCTACTAGACGTGACAACGCATCACGCCAAGGTCTACTTGATCTCCGCCTAGGCCTCCGCGAGCCTCCGCTAGGCGAAGATCAAGTAGACCTTGCATCACGCGATTTTACAATATCAAGCGGTGGTGCGCGGTAAATTTAAATTCTATGTCAGCACAATCGAAAACGGGACATCATTTTCTGTCCCTACCGCCTATGCATAAAAAGTTTAAAACAAAAATGGCAAGTGTGTAGGGTTGTATGAAGGGCATGTGGATATTAACAAAATAGCTAGCAGAAGTTTAAGCTATGATCAAGTTATGTTCAATATTGAGATTTCGAGAAATGTATTTGGAAAGTGTTGGAACACAAAATAAATTAATGTGACCTTTTTCGTAGCCAGGGTTTATTAATTACTACAAAATTAATGAGCAGACAATATTTTAAGTTTCTCTATGAAGTTTAGAGCTATTTACAAACCTTACATTCACTTCTTTGATGCCAATTTGTCAGTGTCCATCTTCAAAGTTATGGTTACATAAGGAGAGATTCTGTTACCATTTCCAAATGTGAGCCATTATTTACTCCAAATAATATCTCGCAGCAGTCGGCACTCGGCACCCACTATTTTTAGAGTGGTATTCATACACAATTATTGAGAAAATGTAAGAAACTTTTGTGCCTACATGCATGTCATGTCAACTTTGAAGGTAATTATTTTTGGATCGTAACTGTCCATTATTAATAAAAAAATTATGAATATATTGTGAACTAAAAATTATTGATCTTTCATAATGTTCCTCACAAAAAATGGACCAAGTGTCTTCCATTTATAAAACAAGAAAATTATCAATCAAATTCATAGTCATCAGGACTATAGAGTAAGTCAGGAGAATCAGAATGCAGCGATTCTCCAATAAAAATATAAAATAAACTTACTAAATAGTGAATATGTGACATTATACAGCAAAATACATAACAATTAAAATCAACCCAAACTATTTTAGATTCAGATTTAACACTTTCATGCAACCACACATATATATAAAAAAGGAGAGATTTGTTTGGGTATTGTGTATGGTAAAAAAAAAAACAGTACTACAGCCTTACAGGTAATTATAATTCAACAAGTATTGGTTATTTTTATGCAGGTCAATGAGTGCGACTGCAATTTTCATTTATTTGAAAAGAACAGACCCTACACAGAAATGATTTACATCTCAAATCACTTGGGAAATCACCACGCACGGAAAATGGTTTCACAACTACCTGCAACAAAACAGGAATGTTTATAAATGTTTATTTATGTTTATCAAATCGGTTCCATTTTCACCAGTAGGCCTACATACGTATACACAATTGCAAGTGAAACATTGGATGTACCTGTGCATCACTGTGCAGCTTTTCGCTTCTGGATGAAGCTGCTGATATTGTTGGTCCCATCAGTAGGCCTAAGGTGCATGGTAGTGAATGATGGGATGTATGTGTAGGTTCAATCGGAAGTCTGTAACACTGTAACAAAAATTTGCCGTCGGATATTAATTCCAATTGATACGGGTTTACATCTGACAACATTGTCTTTTCGTACGATGATGATTGATCATACATGTCAATTTAGGGCCTTGAAACCCTATAGCAAATACCTTACCAGAATAATACGGGAAGCAGGGCCCGTTCATAAAGTCCACAAAGTCAAGCCGCTACATCGCAAGTCAGTCGATAAAAGATTTGTCCCTGTGGATGCAGCGAGTGAACTTCTACGCGTCGATAATTCATGTAGTACTGAAGTATGCCGCTAGGCCAGCTGTCGCCAGAAATCGACGGAAGCTTCCCGTATTATTCTGGTAAAATATTTGCCTATAGGCCTACACAACCAAAGGAAGTTTATTCTTATTTTCCAATGGGTTAAACCACACTTAAAGGCCATGGGTTGAACCAAAGATTACTATTCTTTGGTTGAACATATGCCCTAGTGCAGTACAAAAATACCACGCCTAGCACTAGGCCTAATGGGTCAGAATAATAGAATACAGAACAATCTTCGGGAGACGTGTAGGCAGACCATGTTAATGAACATCTTGCCCGATTGACTGAATATGTACGCCCAACCCTATTACGTTGACGTGTGTCTATAGGCCTACGTGAATTCCAGAATTATATGATTATGGTCCCGACTTAAGCGTTCGTTACACGGGGAAGTGAAACGAAAAAGTGAAAAGAAAAAGTCACTTTTCTAAAGTAGAGATAGCATGTTCCTTATGGGACTTTCCGGTCGCTGTTACACGGGGAAGTCGAAAAGCAAAAAGTAAAAACTTTCCGCACTAGTCGAGCTCGGTTCAACAACTGGAAAGCAAAAAGCGAAATAACCTTGAACAGTTGGTCGTGATTGGCTGGTAATGTTGCCATGGACTACAACTTCGGGAATAAGTCGACAGTCATTTGGGACGTCCTGTTAACTTTCCCAGAGATGTGTGTAAACAAGGCGGTGGTGTTACGCGTACGTACAAGACGGGAGAAATCAATCGCCATACCTAGTTAGTTACCACTCTTGCCGCACAGCGCCCGATAGTGTTGCACGTAGGTCGAGAGATGGCGCCACACGCACACTGTTTCTTTTCCTCGAGAAGTGTCCCGTGTAACAACTTCGGAAAGTCTTTTTACTTTCCACTTTTTGCTTTTCACTCTTTTCACTTCCCCGTGTAACGAGCGCTTAAAGTAGAGATAGCATGTTCCTTATGGGACTTTCCGGTCGCTGTTACACGGGGAAGTCGAAAAGCAAAAAGTAAAAACTTTCCGCACTAGTCGAGCTCGGTTCAACAACTGGAAAGCAAAAAGCGAAATAACCTTGAACAGTTGGCCGTGATTGGCTGGTAATGTTGCCATGGACTACAACTTCGGGAATAAGTCGACAGTCATTTGGGACGTCCTGTTAACTTTCCCAGAGATGTGTGTAAACAAGGCGGTGGTGTTACGCGTACGTACAAGACGGGAGAAATCAATCGCCATACCTAGTTAGTTACCACTCTTGCCGCACAGCGCCCGATAGTGTTGCACGTAGGTCGAGAGATGGCGCCACACGCACACTGTTTCTTTTCCTCGAGAAGTGTCCCCTGTAACAACTTCGGAAAGTCTTTTTACTTTCCACTTTTTGCTTTTCACTCTTTTCACTTCCCCGTGTAACGAGCGCTTTAGCAACTCACAACTGTAAATTATCTATTAGCACAGTAATAGTGCCAATAGAGGTTGGAACACTTCAAGCCACAGTGCAGCTGTTAATTGTGTCAATCAATAGTACTATCACGTGTCTATAGGGGGTATTTTGGGTTGTAAATTTGTATTTGCCTGTGGCAAGGGTATTTTAATTACACACATATTTTGTAGGCCTACTAGGCCTAGACTAAATACCTCCTAGGCCCTAGGGCCTAGTCTTAGGCCTAGCCTACATTGAAAAATTGGTAGGTTAGCTTACTTCGGCATTCCTCAGTGTGAGGCGTGTCACTTGGGTTTGACAGTTTCACTGCCTGAGTTTTGCTTTTCAGCCTTTTCTGCATCCTGCTGCAGATATTTTTACAAAATCTGAAACAAACAATTCAGTACATAATAGGCCTAGTCGTGTATCAAAAAGCTCCTTTTTTCTCAAATTCAAGCCACCTTTCAAGCATTCCAGGCCCTAGGCTAGCCTAGGCCTAGGCCTAGGCCCTACCCTAGGCCTACCAGAACTCATCTGCAGCCTAGTGGCTCTGCATCGAACATTTTCTTGTCTTTAGCTTTCACTACAAAACTACGACTAGCCTAGATTAGGCCTAGGCTAGTCACTTCCAGTCCCAAAGCGTGGAAAATCAAATTGACTTGATACGTAGGCTTGTCATAGGGGTGGCGATTTACGATTGCCAGCAATTTGCAACAGGCACGCCTATCCACACCAAAAGGTGTAAAAAACAAAGAGCATGTTTGTCTTTACATTTATTACCGTCAATATGCAACATAACCTACTTACCCAATTATTCTTCGATGTTCAAAGATATTTTCTTATCGTCAACCACACACATTGAGCCGCCATTTAACGTTTTCAGGCACGATAAATGCTGAACTGAAAAATGTTGAAGACTGGCTCAAAATTAATGTGTTGAAAATTAATGCAAGCAAAACTAAGTGTATGTTGATTGGTATGGGAAAACTAAGAAATTATAAATTAGGAGAAAATGAGGAAATAGTAATGGACTCGAGTGTACTAGAATTTGTTGACGTGTATAAATATTAAGGCATAATGATTGATACCAAACTAAATTTTAAGGACATGTACATTATATAGAGCGTAAAGTAAGGAGGAAAATTGGGTTTTTAAGTAGAATAAGTTCTCATGTGTCATTCTACACAAGAATGTTGATTTATAATACTGTCATTAAACCACACTTCACTTATTGCATAACGGTGCTCTATCAAGCATATATTACAGATGTACGGAGATTGCAAGTCCTACAGAATAGAGGAATGAGATTAATCCTTAAATGTAGTAGGTATGTGCCCATTAAAGATATGTTAGATTGCTTGGAATGGTTAAGTATAGGTGAGGAGGTGGAATTGGCTGGAATGACATATCTTTATAAACTAGAAAAAGGAATGCTACCAGGGTATATGATAGACAAGGTGGTGAGAATAAATGAAGTGCATAAATATGGGACAAGGGGTGCTATAAATAGTTTATACTTAGATTCTGGCAATAAACAAATAATGTGTAAGTCATTATTCTACCAAGGTATTCGTGACTTCAATAAGCTACCATATAATATCAGAATAGCAGACAGTGTAAATGCGTTTAGGAATAAGGTTATTGAGTATTTAAAAAGTAGGAGAGAGATGTGACTATTTTGCATTTTTGCATTTGTGTACTAGGCCTACTTTATATTTTGAATTGTCTTTAATTTAATTTTTAACTCTTTATATTTAAAGTTAATTAATTAGGTATTAGGTTGTGTGACAATGATGTTCAAAAATTAGAATATTAGTTAATATCAATGTATGTACATTGTATACCATATCTGAATAGCGCTTGTGTGATAATGTGTGGTAATGTGTAATCTAATGTATCAATGTATGTACCATATCTGAATAGCGCATTGACGCTAAATAAAAGGCTATTATTATTATTATTATTTTCACACCAACATGCCGCGGCTTCTTCGTTCACGTCTTTCACGTCACCACGCCATTGGACCACGCCTCTTGGGAGGGATGTTTTGGGACTTCTTACTTTGTGCGTTTAGTTTAAAGATTGTAATAATCAAGTTTTTGATAAAGTCACATGTACAATAAAAAAAAAGAAATTAACGAACTTCGAACGTAAATTATAAACCTTCCAAGTTACGAAAAAACCTAAATTTCCTGTACAAACCTATGACGTAATTCATGACGTGTTTGTCGTTTGCTGCAACCAACTTAACGGAACCGAATTGTACTAAATAATCGGGAAGAAACGTTAGTGATTCGTGCTTCTTAAGTTGTAAACGAATTCTGTGTCGTCACAACAGCATCTTACTTCTTGGTGTAACACGACTTTACCATATAACATAACTAACTGGATACCTCTCTAGATTATTATTATTGGTGGTGTTTAACGACGTACTCGACAGCTTAGGTCATAATTATGACGTCTTCCGAATCAGGCCCATCTATATCGCGGGAGTCGTCGTAAGGGGAGTCCAGCAAGGGAGGGCAGAGCCAAGTGGGAGAAGAAATCTTCAGTGGGAGTGTAAGGGACAGGGTCTCCTGTCGTCGCCTCTTACGACTAGCAGAGTCACTCTGGGCCTATTCTTCCCTGGGCCCAGACGGGTCTCCTTTCGTCGCCTCTTACGACTAGCAGAGTCACTCTGGGCCTATTCTTCCCTGGGCCCAGACGGGCCCACCTCTCTAGACGATTGATTGATATTTGGGCTTTGCGTCTTATATTTTTGCAACATAGCTAATCGGGACGATGCGAGGTGAAATATGAAAATGCAAATATATATTTTGGCAACGATGGAAATCGAGACGATGGGTGGGTGATTCTGAAGATGAAAAACTGCCAATGACATCCAGACTCAACCAGGATTCAAACCAAGAACGCAGATACGGCCATTGTTTGCGGACCATGGCATGGGACCAGTGCCGATCGACCAGGGCAGACTCTTAATATGGGTTCTAATTTAGTTTGTTTGTAGTACTTCGTCAAGAACTATTAAAATGTAAATATATTGCCATTATTACGAATTTTTCTCTAATGTTAATTAGAAGGAAAATAAATTAAATAGGCATACCTCAAAGTATGATGGTATTAGGTAAGGCATTAAATTATTTGCTGCCAGCTAAATTGAATCGGTAGTATTTTTATTTTGAGATAAACATAATTATTATAGGCCCGTGCTATCGAGAGATAGTCAGATAGATTGGTCTAGTTCTTACTCAACAATAATTAAACTCGCATCACTCTGGTTTTCAAATTTGAAGGAAATTCACAAACATTCATGATTCAAGTTTCATTGCTACAATCCCACATTTCTATTTACGCCTGCCACCCATATTTAGAAAAAATACGTTTCGTATTTTGTATGGCTTATTGAGGGCCTTGTCAATAGCGGTATTTCTTTAATAAATGCACACAAAACAAATGGAATCAACTTGCCAAAGAGCGTCCTCGTTCGTTCAATGTTCCGTGTCAAACGTATTTGCCGCGCACTTTACAGAAAATGTCTTCCGCTTAATTCATTTCCGCCCCCTTAAGTAACACCATCTGGCGGCAAACTTGCGAACTTCTCGCTTTTTCCATGTCAAAATATTTAACTATAACTCCATGATTTAACCATAGGAGGTCTAGGTGCGCAGTAGAATGCGTACGAGATAGCTCCGTGCAGACACCGCGGGACGGCAGCCATTTTAGTTGTTTAATTCGACTGTGACCCGCGAAGTAAGCCGTGAAATAGTGCAGAGCGATTGGAACAAGAGTAAAATAAACGGAAATTATTAAGGAAAACGTTAGGCCTATCACAAGTGTAAAAAAATGAGTATTACACCTTCACGAGGAAGGCCTAGAAGTGGTGGGCCTACGCTTAGGCCTACCAGGGTTCTTGAACAGGTCCAATCCCAGAATGGTTTATCTGAAAACAAGGCACATTCCTGATCATCCCTCAAAAACGTAAATCCACTTGGACATTTGCTAAAGGAAACGGCAATCACACAAAGTTACAACTATTCTATCTAGGCCTAGCTAGGCCCTACATAGGCAAGAGTTAGCCGTAGGCCTATAAAGTGAAGGCGATTTTGGAGAGGTTATGTTGACAACATGTATCGCCCACTTTTAATGAACTGTACGACTGGGCGTAGAACCATGGTAGAATAAGGCCTATGGTTTATTTTCAATAGGCCTAGATTTACTGAAAAGTATGTATTAATAGTCGTAGCTTAAGCTTAATTACAGTTCAATGGTTTTAAACAGGCTACTTCTTAAGCCTAGGCCCTACACTAGCCTGACAGTAGGGCAGTATCAGGACTTCATTAATTTTTATTGTATTTTTCTAAGCAAATCGATACAAATTCTTACTCGACAAAATGATAAGGTACCAGCAGAGTAATTGTGTACACTTACCTCAATTTATATGTACGTTCATACGTATTTAAATTCTTATAATGTCGAGCTTCGTCAGTGTTGCCAGATCCAAAATGTAAAACTATGGAATCATTGGCTGAAAAGTATGGTATCCACTAGAAAATTATGGTACGCATACTGCCACCTACCGGGATTAGATATAACAACACCAAAACTTCTTTATCGGCTATACGATATGCTTGTGCGTGGGTTGCGGGGGGGGGGGGGGGGTGAGTTGGGTTGGGCAAAGGAAGCTGAGAGTAAAATATAATTCAATACACATTTATGTTATGTTATTATTACTATGTTATTACACATAATATGAGTATAATTCCTTATTTTTAACAGAATAATTGAATTTCTTAAACTATGGTACATTTGCGTACCATAGTGAAAGTACTATGGTACATGGTACATCAGGCCAAATAATGGTATGAATACCATAGTTATGGTACGTCTGGCAACACTGAGCTTCGTAGCCTGCAATACTCACTATGTCTGAAAGTAAACAACTAAAATGGCGTCACTGTCAAAGTACCGGAAGTGACCACATTATGATCGCGCTCTTCCATTCAAGCTAGACCTCCTTCATTTAACATTGGCAAGCAGTCTATCGCGGATTGACCCGTCGAGAAGGCTGTGGTTGAAATAATTTTGTTTCGATCGATATGTATTCGTTTCGTTTCGTCACATCCGAAAGCTCTTGCGTTTCCTGTCTCTTGCTCGATGTTCTTGCTCATTAATTAATTGCTAATTTAATTGCTTGTTTGGATCAAGGTTAACTGGGCTGTAAGATTCTTTCGGCCAATAGGCCTATTAACACCTTACAACTATTGCCACAGATTAATTACGCTAGTTTGTCTTTGTCAGTCGTGGTTTCATTGGTGTAGGCCTAGGCCCAGGAGCCAAGCTGAACGTCAGCCTGAAAAGGATAAAAGGTAAGGGCTAGCATAACACCGCTGGCTGGGACTCTTGTGACCTAGGCCTAGGCCCTAGGCCTAGGCTAGCAACATATGGACGTACAACGTAGGGCTAGGCGTACCTACCCTAGCTAGGCATGGACTCGAAACTTCAAAGGCTAGGCCTAGGTCTACTAGGGTCTAGCGTACTAGCCTAGCCATAGGCCTAGGATTGTTTGACGTACAAAGACGTAGGGCTAGGCCTAGCCTTTGCTAGCCTTGCAACAAACTAGCCTAGGAAGGGCTAGGCCTAGGCCTACTAGGGTCTAACCTACTAGCCTAGCCATCGCCCTGGGATTGATTGACGTACAAAGAAGCAGGGCTAGGCCATTGTGGCTAGGCCTAGCCTTTGCCTGCTCTTGCTAGCCTTGCTACATACTTGAAAGGGCTAGGCCTACTAGGGTCTGGCCTAGCCTACTAGCTTAGCCATATGGGATTGATAGACGTACAAAGACGTATGGCTAGGCCTAGGCCTAGCCTTAACGTGGCTGTTACTAGCCTTGCCACAAACTTGGAAGGGCTAGACCTACTAGGGTCTGGCCTACTAGTCTTGTCACAGATACGGAAGTGCACAGGGCTAGGCATAGCGTACTAGCCTAGCCATACACTACGTTTATCTAGCGGACTGGGTTCGGACTGACTTCAGTACGCAGTGAGTTCGGAACCCGCTTAGCAAGCATACTTCACTCTGGACTCCTATTAAGCCCTCTCTCTAGTTCTATTGAACCGGACTAGATCGGCTTCGTAACAGAACTGAAATAAGCTCGAGCTGAGGTGTTTATCAGTCGAACTCGGTACGCACTAAACTCGGCTCGCACCGCCAAGTGCGAGCCCAGTCAGCTTGATAAACGTAGTGATGGACTTAAAGTAAAGTACAATGAAGACGAATGCTAGGCCTTGATAGGGCCTAGCCCACGGTCTGACAATATTCTTCCTTGCTCAGATCTGGCACTCCGGCACACTCGTTTCCGTCCGCCCCGCGCTTGACGTCGGCCTCACACATGATCGCTGTAGGGCTGGCGCTTCGTGCGTGTTGCAATGCTAGGCTAGTCACCTAGTTCTACATTTATTGGCCAAATTTTCATTGCATTTGAATTTTGTGTTTAGACAATTAGAAACGATGCATGATATTAGTAGACAGACAGCACCATTCGACAGTAGTAAATGTGGTATAAATATAAGCTGTGTTTTGGTAACATCGCAGTGATTTGTTTACACACACAATACAAATCTTTGTGTGATTTACATATAATATGAATGAATGTAATTTAATAACTGTACAACGATATTTAACAAGTCATATGCATTATCTAAATGATTAGGCCTACTTACCAGTAGTATAACCTTGTTCTTAATGGTCAGCCAGCGTTCGCCAGCTTTGTGTGCATGTAATTTGTGACGTAATATTGTCAGTTGTCACATTTGTATTTTATGTGGCCGTCATACTGGGTGGTATGACAGATTTTGTTTATTATCCACCCATTCAGGTACAAGAAGTAACTTTCAGTGGGGGACATAATTGCATTTAATTTAAATTTTAAATTCAAAAATTTGACCATGTTCTTCTTTTTTTTAAATTATTTAAAATAAAAAAGTCGAGGATGTAAACAACGAAATAATGTGGAAAAAAAGTGACCCCGTCACTTTTAAAAAACGCACATTACCAAATGTTCACAATTTGATTGACGAAAGTTCCGGGACGATTCGAAAAAATTTCAAAACCCAGTTACCCAAAGGGTAAGCGCCGGTAACAAAACAAAAACAAACGTTGTATCTCGTTTGGTTCGACGGGCAGAGCCGTTTGAATGTGACACATTAAAATGGTACCAAATCCGTCACATCGAGACGTCGAACATTGTTCGTGTTTGGGTGCCCGTAACTTTTGAACGGGACAATATATATTCTTGTGGGGCACACCAAACGATGCGCCATTCAATTGACTTTCGATCCAAAGCATCGACAAAATTCTAAAAAAACATTTGAATTTTTTACAATTTTTCCCGCAATACGACCGCGCCAAATACGCACACTTTGCGACATTAAACACGTCGGGAGGACGTGAAGACGTTGACGGACGTACTCGAAAAAAATACCCACGTCTAGCCAAAGGTCAGACGTTGAAAACTGTAGCGACAGATCGGGGAAAATAGTCGTGTGCGTGGGCGTGCCGAGGGTTTGGGGGGTCACGGAAAAGCCGCGCGAGCTCGAGAGCGGGGACTACCACCTTATGGAATATAGAAAAATAGATTAAAACCATTGTTAAAAATAATTTCAAATAATAGATCTATTGTTGTCATAGCTATACGGCATGTTTATGACGGAGGATAATAATTATGTAACTTTATAAGTGGTCACAATACAGATACGTAACGAGGGTATCGAGATGTGTTTCTATTATTATAAATGAACTTGTGCTCGCAAGCGGACATATGTAAGAGTGATGCACGCTGGTCCCACGTGATGAGTGAAGCGAGGGCTATTCTGACGTCGCTGACGAGACATATGACGTGAAAACACAATATAGTAAAGTGCCAGAGATTTTGTTCAAATTCGACAAATGGGTTAACCAGGGAAAGTATAACTCGAGTATGGATTATAAATTCAAAAAAGAAAAAGGAGGGCTCTAACCCAACACCCAAATAAAATCAAAATTGTGAAAATTTTTGTTTTTGACTCCAGCTATCTGAATTGTAAATTTTACGACGAACACGCTCAGGCTATCGCATGTAGGGTTGATGCCCCCCTTTAAGGGGGGGGGGGGGGGGTGAATGAATCCGTTGTCTCTGTTACCAGTGTACGAGCGTGCTTGCATAGATAAGCTCGCGTTATAATGACGTGGCCTAGTGACTATTGCGATGACTGTTGATAATCATGGCTTTAGGAGGGGGTGGGGGGGTGAATGAATCCGTTGTCTCTGTTGCCAGTGTACGAGCGTGCTTGCATTGATAAGCTCGCGTTATAATGACGGGGCCTAGTGACTATTGCGAAGACTGTTGATAATCATGGCTTAAGGAGGGCCTGGGGTGGGGGGGTGAATGAATCCGTTGTCTCTGTTGCCAGTGTACGAGCGTGCTTGTATTGATAAGCTCGCGTTATAATGAAGTGGCCTAGTGACTTTTGCGATGACTGTTGATAATCATGGCTTTAGGAGGGCCTGGGGTGGGGGGGTGAATGAATCCGTTGTCTCTGTTGCCAGTGTACGAGCGTGCTTGCATTGATAAGCTCGCGTTATAATGACGGGGCCTAGTGACTATTGCGAAGACTGTTGATAATCATGGCTTAAGGAGGGCCTGGGGTGGGGGGGTGAATGAATCCGTTGTCTCTGTTGCCAGTGTACGAGCGTGCTTGCATTGATAAGCTCGCGTTATAATGAAGTGGCCTAGTGACTTTTGCAAAGACTGTTGATAATCATGGCTTAAGGAGGGCCTGGGGTGGGGGGGTGAATGAATCCGTTGTCTCTGTTGCCAGTGTACGAGCGTGCTTGCATAGATAAGCTCGCGTTATAATGACGTGGCCTAGTGACTATTGCGATGACTGTTGATAATCATGGCTTAAGGAGGGCCTGGGGGGGGGGGGTGAATGAATCCGTTGTCTCAGCTGCCAGTGTACGAGCGTGCTTGCATAGATAAGCTTGTGTTATAATGATGTGGCCTAGTGACTATTATGAAGACTGTTGATAGTCATGGCTTTAGTATTTAGAATGAGAATTTAGAATTGAGAGTTCAGCAGGCTAGGCGAACGTACAGCATTAAACGTAAAAGAACCAAATACTAATAAAAAACATTATTTTTGAACTTTCTTTTAACAAACATTCAACTAGTCTGTCACTTTATCCTCCACTCTAACTCAAGTTCTGTTCTGTGTCCAACATCTCGTTTGGTTGCAGGATGGCTGAGAACGATGACCCTCAGTTCGTTATAACCAAGTCTGGTGTCCTGGTGTTGGGTGAAGACTTTCCTGCTGGATCGAGCATTGTGTCGTTCTCCCAAGATGAGACCGTCGTTCAGGTGTCTTGCAGTCGAATCCACACCAGTGCAGTTGTCTGCAAGTCTGGCCGCGTCTACACCTTCTATGTAACAGGAGGCACAGCACGGATGATAAACGAAGGCTCGGTCGCTGAGCCGAGGCTTGTTGACACTCTCAGCACTGTTACTATAACCCAGGCTGCTTGTGGAAGTGAACACACTGTGTTCCTCACTGACAAGGGTGAGTTGTATTCGTGTGGGTGGAAATTTGAGGGTCAGCTTGGCCTCGGTTACACCCATAACACCCCCACACCCGTCCTGGTTGCCGGTCTTCCGCCCATCAAGAAGGTTGCTGCTGGGTGGTTCCACACGGTGGTTCTTGCAACAGGCGGGGAGGTCTGGGTGTGTGGAAACAACTACTACGGCGAACTAGGGCTCGGTCATACAAACCAGCGAACCTCATTCACTCGCGTGCCCAACCTCCCCGAGGCCATCGTTGACATATCGTGTGGCCCGTTTCATACAGCTCTTGTCTCGGCCTCTGGGGTCCTCTTGATGGCTGGGTGTAATGTCAATGGTGAACTTGGGCTTGATGCAGTGGATAGCGTGTTCAGCTTCACACGAGTATCGGTGCCGTCAACAGCCGTGGCTGCCGTGTCCTGCGGTTCATTGCACACTGTGGCCCTCGGCGTCGATGGGACTACCTGGGCTTGGGGTCGTAATGATGAAGGTCAGTTGGGTACCGGTGACACAACCACTCGATCCGCCCCCACTAGAATGATTGGCCTCGAGGACCAGACTGTCTCCCAGGTTATCGCTGCATATTACCACACTGCGGTGTTGACAGGCGCAGGGGATGTGTTTGTGTGTGGCCGAGGAACAAGTGGTGAACTGGGTCAGGGGAAGAATAATCTCTCGGTGGTGACTCTGTTGCCGAAGTCACCGGGGCTGGTGGTTCAACAGGTGGCTTTTACTAAAACACATTCACTACTGTTGGTCACGTCAATCGTCGCACCTTCATTGCAGCACATGATTGGAATTGTTGATAAGGTGAGGGAAGACATAACGGACTGGGAGCAGATCATAATGCGAACCTTGGAGTGTCCCGTGTGCTACAAGGTCATGTGCGCACCGATACACCTGTGCACCGAGGGGCACAGCTTATGTAACACTTGCCGGTCTGACGACAGTATCACAGTTTGTCCGCTGTGTCGTGGACAGTTCTCCACTGGGAGGAATCGTCTCGCAGAGAGTCTTAGTGCCGACATCCGGCTACCGTGCACGGAATGCCTGCTGCGCATGCCCGCGTGCGAGCTGGGGGGACACGGCGCGGTCTGTCCCCGCCGCGACTAGACTGTCCCCTGGCGTGCGGCGGTTGGAGGGGCCGGCCCGAAGCGATGCTGGGCCACGCCCTCTCGGCCCACGCGGACCGGACGTGGCCCGACTTGCCCCGCACGTTTGTGCAGCGGCGCGGACTCTTGCTCACGGACGTGCTCGCGGCGCACGGCAGAGTGTTCACGCTACATCGCGGGTACAACGGGGAGGGGCGCACGTTCCGGGCGGCCGTCAGGTACGTGGGCGCGCCCGAGGACAGGCATGCGTTCAGGTTCGAACTCACGCTTCTCACCGACGTCATGAGCAATACTTACCACAGGAAGGTTTGTTCCGACATCGAGAGCGTTGAGGACATGTTCAGTTCATCCAACTGTGTGAGCTTGAAGGTGAAATATCTTGACCCGTTTCTCCAAAACGGCGATCTGACGTGTCGGGCGGCCATCTTGAAAGTGTGATCCGGGCGGTTGGGTTTCAGCATGTATACCGTTACACCACGTTGCACTCGACGAGTGCAGAGAAAATATTGAACCCAGCTATGCCCAACACTACCTTACACATGCTTTCGTCACAGGCGACGGGTTCGTAGCCAATCAGCGATCGGTATTTGCGCCGTTGTGTCTCGGGCGGTTTGCTGGTTGGCTATGAGTGCCTCGTTTGTGACGAAAGCATATGTAAGGTTCTTGGGCCAAGTATACCAGTAAGTGTTCAGTTACGTTCTTGGCTGTTTTTTGTGTCCGGGCCGAGGTGGGTGTTCATCAGTTAGGCAGCCTGACAAGCTGTCCACTAATATCCTTGTTAAACATTGCTCGCATTGAACAACTATTTACTACTTTCCAGTAAACCACTCTATTTTTTGTATATATTGGTATAATCATTCATCTAGATGAAATGTAAACTGGAGTTTGTGTTGACAAGGTGTGCGTGCATGTATTGCACAGGTGCATTGTTCTTATTGTGTTCTCAATAAGTATGTGAAATATTAATTGAGTTTATTTACCATATTTATTCATCTTTACAACAGATATTGAATGCATTCAGTTGTTATCATTCTGCTAGATTCAATGTATTCTTGAGACCATTGACCACGAGTACACGTATTGCATTATTCTCATTGTATTTGCGTTAGCCTAAGTGATATGTTGATTTTTCATCGTGTGCATCTATGGTAATTTTTTTACTTAACAAGTTATATTTTATTTTTAAGCTTTCATTGCTTTTTAAAAAACATGTTATTTTCTTTTAACTGTGTTTACTAAGTGTGTGTGCATTGTGTTATTATTAATTTCTATGTAGATTGCAGATTTTACAACTAAGCTATCTGAGCTGGGCCGAATATTGAATGTTTTCAATGCTTGTTGATTTATATTTTATATTAATAATTTTGATACCTTAAATGTAACCTTCAAATAATGTTTTGAGCAAGTAAAGTGTACATGACACGAATGACATTGTTGCATTCTCCTTCACACCACCTGTTTCATAAAGAATCCCGCTGTCATACCGTTAACATGCTCTTGTAACATACTGGTTTATTTTCTAAAGTATTACCATCGACCTCTTCTAAACGATGTATTGGAGAAGGGAGCGGGGCAGATGAAGCCCAATTGAAGACAGAGAGGAAGTATATTTTTAGTAGAAGTAAATTGAAAGTTCATAAAGCTTTCTGTGTGTCACAAAAGTAAGTGACAAGAGAGCTGAAACAAGCCGAAACAAAGCAGAGAAGGAATAGGCTTATCAAAACTTCGCCACTTCTCAAAATGTCAGCAAGGAATTGGGTACTTTGCTTTCAAATTTCTTGTAAATATATTTTTTTTAAATAGTATTTATATTAGTATTTTACATTTTTCTATCAGAACATTTGACAGTGTATTCATATAAGTGGTATTATGGTAGAGGTGGTTTTGTAAATTTGCCCCCCTCCCCCCACCCATATCATATTTGATACAGTAGTACATATATACAGTACAGTCATATTTGAACAGGCGCGGTAAAGCGGGAGCTCGTAACGAGCACAAAATAACGTTTTTGTCGTCGTTTCTTTTTAAAACGTAAGTAACGTAAGACAAGACGATGAAATGCTTACCTCGTATTGTTATGAATAGAACACACACCATTGTATTTCTATTGAAAAACAAAAGATTTAAGAACTGACAATGCAAATTACACACTAACAATGATTGTTCTGTGTTTATTAGTTGTGGTTCTGTTATCATAGTCAACTGTCATGATAAGTAAAACAATCAACGCAAATAATAAGTAGGCCTACAGTTATATTAAGTTAGTCAATTAGGTAATGTACAGTATATTCTACACAACAGCATACAAGTAAATATACCAATAATATAAAGTTACCAAACAATATTAAATGTTCAAATAGTGTCAGTATGTTTACAAGAAAATTAAAGTAATGATACATACAAAAATAATTACCTTCTCAAAATAATATTTATTATGTTTGTATTCTAACGTGTACTGTATTTTCTTGCTTTGTTGTTTTTTTGGCCCTCCTTTTACAAATCGTTCCTTGCAGCCAAGCGCACAACACACCACGACCAGATTGCTCAGTCAAATACCTTACTAGCAACACTAGCAAGGTATTTGACTCTCCGCTCTAAGATTTGACTCAGCCGCTGCATTACTGCACTCGTACGCGCAAGCGCACACGTCACGACCACAGCTCAGCTATTGGCTCAGCCCGGCAGAGTCACGTGACACTGGTCAGGCGGCGGCGGAGATGTTGTGGACGGGTGTAGTGACGTCATGCGCCCTCTACCTCATCTCTGCTCTAAGAGGTCTATAGGTAAGTATCGTCAAACTAAATATAGTAACTAAAATATTACTTGTGGATACTCTCAAGACGTAGAATTTTGATTGCAATTACAATGTCAATAACGAATAATAATATTATGTCGTAACCGTAAGAGAATATAATTATCATATAACTTATAAAGTATTTAGGTTTATTACTGAATTTCTATCAAATGTCCTCAGCAATCAGGGACTTCATGAATGGGTGAGCTACTGAAACAAAATTAAATTTTAGAAAAGAGCATGTCCATGTTCAGATATGTGTTATGGTGGTATGATATCATATCTACCTTAGCAGTCACTGTCTAGTCGTCAAATTAATCAAAACTTAAGACAAAATCAATCGTTATTAAAGTCGTCGGATTAATCACCATCATCCTTTTGACTCACCATGGAATTCTCATGCTGGGTACCGATGTTTGTACAATCGTTCAGCTTACAAGAGTGGGTACACTTCAGTTGATTGGTCAAACACTCACAGGTCGGCATCTTGCAAACATGGTAACAGTTACAGAAAAGGAGGTCCATAACGGTCAGAGGTGCTGGAGTTCCAACCATCCGCTCGATGCTCGGATCTTGTTTTGCCGTGGTTTTCCATATATCAAGTCACATGGATCAGGAACATCAGGGTGAAACAGGGCGTGAAACAACCCAGAAGAAAATATCAATCTGTTCCCAAGATAGACATGTTCTAGTGAGACAAAAGGGCGACAGCTTACCTGAGAAAGTAGATCGGTCGCTTTGAGAAACATATAGATGAGAAGACAAATAAATATACTGAGACGTTTCGGCCAACTGGTGGTCTTGATCACTCAGCGTGAGTAGAAAACATAAACTTAACTTAGAACTAGAGTAGGGTATTATTTATTTTTTTTTTTCTCATCTATATATTTCTCAAAGCGTCCTATCTACTTTCTCAGGTAAGCTGTCGTCCTTCTATACCTTTTCCCTCACTAGAACATGTTGATCTTGTTCTGAGTTCCAATTAACTCAGCCATTTTGGCCTCTCCAAGTATACACTATTATCTACTAAAAATGTTGTTTAATCCTAGATAATATCAGTTAAAAGTGTTCAAGGGATCTTGTGGCAGTGTGTTTATATGGCCTCATACAGAGGCAAAATCTTGGCCCAATGTTTTCTGAACGCTTTCAAAATATCTATGTGATAATTATCTTTGTGAAACGACGTATTAGCTCTAAGGACCTAAGCCATTGTGTTGGATTTATATTTATCGAATCCACCAATCTGCTAATGAACAGACAATGTTATATTAAATAATGTTTAACTAAGGAATTTTTTCAGTTATGAAAAAAAATGTACGTCTACTGTTCTATTAACCAATTTGCTGGGAGGGGCGCGGGGGGGGGGGGCTACTTAAGAAAACTGATACCGTAAAGTACTGACATAAGCTGGTAAGTAATTATTTACTTTTAATATGAAGAAAAAAACACAAAAGCATTAATAAATAGAAGCCACATTGTTGCAGTTTTTTAACCAACTGTTTTTGATTCGCTTTTGTTCTTGAATTCAATAAGTTTGACGAAAGTATTGAGTCGTGTGATGTCGGCATGATTTCCGTTTTGAAATTACCGCGAGGGAGCGATGGCCACGTAGTACGTAGATTGCCGCTACAGCGTGGTCCGTCGTTGTCTGGTTATGTCTGCTGCATGAGTACAGACATGTGGTAGTTAAGTGCCGACTCCTACGGGGGGTCATAACTTAAGAATGAATTAAGGTATGGTCGATTTATTGTTTAGAGTAAGGAGGCCACTAGGTGGCTGCAGGGGCGGATCCAGGACCTCTCCAAGGGGGGGGCGACTTAGGTGGCGCAGCGCCGGGGGGTCTGGGGAGCGCGGCCCCCCAGTTTAGCCCCGCAGGGAAAAATTTTCTAAGGCATTTTTTTAAAAACGTGTTTTAATGGCTTTAGAGATGGTATATTACAATATGTTTTATTTGCAGTTGCGCACTAAAATAGGCCTTGGAGGGAGGTAAAATATGGGAGTTTATGATATTCTTTTCAGAAATACACTTTTAGATAATTAAATTGGCCTTTATTGAACAACTGTTGAACTGTGAAACTATAATCGCAACAAAACATCGATATTTCTGGTGATTGAACATATTCATTTCATATAAAAATTAGCTTTTTAAGAATCAAGGGGGGGGCGATCGCCCCTACCGCCCCCCCCCTGGATCCGCCACTGGTCAGGTGATGTAGTAGTCACAGCTGACATGCAAGGACGTCAGTGACAGCTGATGTAGTTTTCACAGCTGACATGCAAGGACGTCAGTGACTGCTGATGTAGTTGTCACAGCTGACATGCAAGGACGTCAGTGACAGCTGAAGTAGTTGTCACAGCTGACATGCAAGGTCGTTAGTAAGAGCTGATGTAGTTTTCACAGCTGACATGCAAGGACGTCAGTGACTGCTGATGTAGTTGTCACAGCTGACATGCAAGGACGTCAGTGACAGCTGAAGTAGTTGTCACAGCTGACATGCAAGGTCGTTAGTAAGAGCTGATGTAGTTTTCACAGCTGACATGCAAGGACGTCAGTGACTGCTGATGTAGTTGTCACAGCTGACATGCAAGGACGTCAGTGACTGCTGATGTAGTTGTCACAGCTGACATGCAAGGACGTCAGTGACAGCTGAAGTAGTTGTCACAGCTGACATGCAAGGTCGTTAGTAAGAGCTGATGTAGTTGTCACAGCTGACATACAAGGACGCCAGTGACAGCTGATGTAGTTGTCACAGCTGACATGCAAGGACGTCAGTGACGTCAGTGACAGCTAATGTAGTTGTCACAGCTGACATGCAAGGACGTCAGTGACGTCAGTGACAGCTAATGTAGTTGTCACAGCTGACATGCAAGGACGTCAGTGACGTCAGCGACAGCTGATGTAGTTGTCACAGCTGACATGCAAGGCCGTCAGTGACGTCAGTGACAGCTAATGTAGTTGTCACAGCTGACATGCAAGGACGTCAGTGACGTCAGTGACAGCTAATGTAGTTGTCACAGCTGACATGCAAGGACGTCAGTGACGTCAGTGACAGCTAATGTAGATGTCACAGCTGACATGCAAGGACGTCAGTGACAGCTGATGTAGTTGTCACAGCTGACATGCAAGGACGTCAGTGACAGCTGGTGTAGTAGTCACAGCTGACATGCAAGGACGTCAGTGACAGCTGATGTAGAAGTCACAGCTGACTCGCAAGGACGTTAGTGACAGCTGGTGTAGTTGTCACAGCTGACATGCAAGGACGTCAGTGACAGCTGATGTAGTTGTCACAGCTGACATGCAAGGACGTCAGTGACAGCTGGTGTAGTAGTCACAGCTGACATGCAAGGACGTCAGTTACAGCTGGTGTAGTAGTCACAGCTGACATGCAAGGACGTCAGTGACAGCTGGTGTAAAGGTCACAGCTGACATGCAAGGACGTCAGTGACAGCTGGTGTAGTTGTCACAGCTGACATGCAAGGTCGTCAGTGACAGCTGGTGTAGTTGTCACAGCTGACATACAAGGACGCCAGTGACAGCTGATGTAGTTGTCACAGCTGACATGCAAGGACGTCAGTGACGTCAGTGACAGCTAATGTAGTTGTCACAGCTGACATGCAAGGACGTCAGTGACGTCAGTGACAGCTAATGTAGTTGTCACAGCTGACATGCAAGGACGTCAGTGACGTCAGCGACAGCTGATGTAGTTGTCACAGCTGACATGCAAGGCCGTCAGTGACGTCAGTGACAGCTAATGTAGTTGTCACAGCTGACATGCAAGGACGTCAGTGACGTCAGTGACAGCTAATGTAGTTGTCACAGCTGACATGCAAGGACGTCAGTGACGTCAGTGACAGCTAATGTAGATGTCACAGCTGACATGCAAGGACGTCAGTGACAGCTGATGTAGTTGTCACAGCTGACATGCAAGGACGTCAGTGACAGCTGGTGTAGTAGTCACAGCTGACATGCAAGGACGTCAGTGACAGCTGATGTAGAAGTCACAGCTGACACGCAAGGACGTTAGTGACAGCTGGTGTAGTTGTCACAGCTGACATGCAAGGACGTCAGTGACAGCTGATGTAGTTGTCACAGCTGACATGCAAGGACGTCAGTGACAGCTGGTGTAGTAGTCACAGCTGACATGCAAGGACGTCAGTTACAGCTGGTGTAGTAGTCACAGCTGACATGCAAGGACGTCAGTGACAGCTGGTGTAGTTGTCACAGCTGACATGCAAGGACGTCAGTGACAGCTGGTGTAGTTGTCACAGCTGACATGCAAGGTCGTCAGTGACAGCTGGTGTAGTTGTCACAGCTGACATGCAAGGACGTCAGTGACAGCTGGTGTAGTAGTCACAGCTGACATGCAAGGACGTCAGTGACAGCTGATGTAGTAGTCACAGCTGACATGCAAGGACGTCAGTGACAGCTGGTGTAGTAGTCACAGCTGACATGCAAGGACGTCAGTGACAGCTGGTGTAGTAGTCACAGCTGACATGCAAGGACGTCAGTGACAGGTGGTGTAGTAGTCACAGCTGACATGCAAGGACGTCAGTGACAGCTGATGTAGTCACAGCTGACATGCAAGGACGTCAGTGACAGGTGGTGTAGTAGTCACAGCTGACATGCAAGGACGTCAGTGACAGCTGGTGTAGTAGTCACAGCTGACATGCAAGCACGTCAGTGACAGCTGATGTAGTTGTCACAGCTGACATGCAAGGACGTCAGTGACAACTAGTGTAGTAGTCACAGCTGACATGCAATGACGTCAGTGACAGCTGGTGTAGTTGTCACAGCTGACATGCAAGGACGTCAGTGACAGCTGTTGTAGTAGTCACAGCTGACATGCAAGGACGTCAGTGACAGCTGGTGTAGTAGTCACAGCTGACATGCAAGGACGTCAGTGACAGCTAGTGTAGTAGTCACAGCTGACATGCAAGGACGTCAGTGACAGCTGGTGTAGTAGTCACAGCTGACATGCAAGGACGTCAGTGACAGCTGGTGTAGTGGTCACAGCTGACATGCAAGGACGTCAGTGACAGCTAGTGTAGTAGTCACAGATGACATGCAAGGACGTCAGTGACAGCTGATGTAGTTGTCACAGCTGACATGCAAGGACGTCAGTGACAGCTAGTGTAGTAGTCACAGCTGACATGCAAGGACGTCAGTGACAGCTGGTGTAGTAGTCACAGCTGACATGCAAGGACGTCAGTGACAGCTGGTGTAGTAGTCACAGCTAACATGCAAGGACGTCAGTGACAGCTGGTGTAGTAGTCACAGCTGACATGCAAGGACGTCAGTGACAGCTGATGTAGAAGTCACAGCTGACATGCAAGGACGTCAGTGACAGCTGGTGTAGTTGTCACAGCTGACATGCAAGGACGTCAGTGACAGCTGATGTAGAAGTCACAGCTGACATGCAAGGACGTCAGTGATTGCTGATGTAGTTGTCACAGCTGACATGCAAGGACGTCATAGGCTTTGGAAACTGAGACATTCATGCATTTCCGGGACAATCCCGATATTTTGGGACGTATATTAACCCGAACGAATGTATTTACATTGAAACAGGTATATTTTAAATTGTTATTAAGAAAACTTACCCGAAATGTAAATAGTGATTTCAATGCAGTAATATTATATTTACTTTAAGGCCGGTCTTACAGTCTCTCTTAATAGTAACATTATGTGTAGCTGTTGGGAACACGGTCCACTGGATCGCTTTGCACTTCGTACGTACTCCGCTAGGAGTAAATCCAGGAGACCGTGGTTGGGAATTGTTAAGTTAAGAAGGCGGTGAATGTTGTTTTGGAGGTTGCTAGGATACGAGATGTTTTTTGTCAGGGCGAGTTGTGTGTGATGGAAGAAGGTTTTGTGTCTTCGAAAGTGTTGTTAATACTAACTGTGTTTTAATGTTAATTCATTTTACATTTTGTCAACCCTGTTGACCAAGAGGGATGGTGTGTTGTACCACCCTCTTCTCCTCTTCAAGATTTATCTAATCTAATTGTATCGGACTGGTGGGAACACATCCGCTCCAGCGATCTTTTAGTGTCATCAATTGTGATTGTAACATAAATATAAAAGTAATAGTAATCATCACACGCGTAATTAGGTCTAGTGATGTGAACTAGCTCCATTGTTTTTACTGTCCATAAACTGTTTTAGTATTAGTCTTTATACAAGTAAAGTGGTCCTCCGGTATTTTAATTATTGTTTATTTTTTAACCTGTGTGCTCCAACATTTGATCCTCCGGGCCAGGACTAATCGCGCGTGTGTGGTTACAACTTACAATTACGGACTACTATAATATTCGTGTGAGGAATTGTGGATTCGGATTCGGGGTGCTTTCCTAGTGCATCGCGGCACTTGCGTTCTTTCCGTGGTAGCCTAGCAACAGCAGGTTATATACAAGGAATGCAGACCGTCTTCGCTGCAAACATCCACTTCGCCCGCCCGCGCTCTCGGCAGCCCATTGTTGTACGCGCCTAGCTCGCTGATGTCACAGACCAGTTGGGGTAGTTCGACAACAGAGGTGTCCAGCCTTCGAGCCACTCGGCGATCCAGCATCTTGTCATTGTTTCACAACCCGTGTTACAAGGATTCAGGTCAGATCAGACATCCTTATCTTATTTATTTCCTTGTTATTCCTTCTCTGCAATCATGGATCCTTCTCAACTTTCAAAACTTATTAAGCAGAGAGGTGTTCTTAAATCACAACTCACTCGATTGAAGACGTTCATTGAGGGCTTTCAACTAACTGACAATGTAGAAGAGGTTAGAGCGAGACTAAGGCAGCTACCTGTACTCCGTGAAAAGTATGACACTATACAGTCTACACTTGAAACGGAGGAAAATACCGGTACGTCTGACCATGACGAGGATCGAGCTATGTTCGAAGAAGATTTATTCAAAGCAGAAGGGAAAATGGAGTTAATACTAAGGGAGTACCTGACCGAGAACCTCGAACGCAATTCCAATTCAGGAGAAATGAACAGATCTCCTGGATCACAACTTGGATCGGTAAACTTGAAACTACCAGCAGTTTCATTGCCATCCTTTGACGGGAAGTATGAGGAATGGCTACCATTCTCAGACTCCTTTAAGGCGTTGGTCCATGATAACAAGACCTTAGTGACAATACAAAAGTTCCACTACTTGTTATCAGCACTGAAGGGCCAAGCCTTTAAGTTATTACAGAACTTACCGATAACTGAAGGTAACTATGTAGTAGCGTGGGAGCTTCTTCAGGGTAGATATGAGAACAAAAAGCTCATCGCGTCAACCTACATTAGAGATATTTTGTACATACAAGCAGTTCAAAAGGAATCAGCCACAGAGCTGAGGCAGTTTGTAAATACAGTTAGGAGTAATATGAATGCTTTAAAGGCCATGGACGTTCCACAATCGTTGGGCGACATGCTTGTGTCCCAACTTGTAGTTGATCGCCTGGACCGACAAACGCGCAGAGAGTGGGAGATCAAGGAGACAGAACAGGCCTTTCCGCCACTGTCAGACCTACTTCTGTTTTTAGAGCGTAAGTCTCAGGCGCTAGAAAACATTACCTCCTTTAGTAGTCGCTCCAATCACGATGACGGCCGAACAGGGGACTCTAAGGTCAACCAACAGAAGGGGACTAAACAGTCAGGGGGGAGTTACGTGGCAGTGAAAAGCCAAAAATGTCCCTTGTGCTCCAACTCGCATCCACTGTTCAAATGTGACGCCTTCTTAGCAGCTGAAGTGAAAGTCAGGAGAGATTGTGTCACAAGCAAGAAATTGTGTTTCAATTGCCTCCATCCTAGCCATGCAGTTAACATATGCACCTCGACTAACTGTAAAAAGTGTGATGCCAGACATCATACGTTGCTGCATGTGGACCAAGGTAACAACAGACCAAGGAATTCACACCAACAAGTGGCACCAACTGATGTCACAGGAAGTCAGGAAAATCAGGTACCCAGGGCTGCCCAAAGCTCGTACCACGCTGTCAGACACAAGACGGCGGAAGCGCACATCTTGCTCTCCACAGCCATTGTTCTGGTTGAAGATTCTACAGGTCAACTCCAGCAATGTAGAGCTTTGCTTGACTGTGGAAGCCAATCCAACTTCGTAACGGAGGATTTAGTTCAAAGGCTAAATCTCAAGAAACGACGGAACCAAGTGTTCATACAAAGCGTGAACAAGGCTTCAGCAGAAGCTAAACACACGACCACAGCGAAGATCTACTCCTCAGTGAGTAATTACAATGCAAGCATTGTCTGTTCTGTACTACCACACATAACAGGACAGATGCCGTCAGCACACGTTGACAGTCAGCATTGGAATTTACCGAAGGATGTCCAACTAGCTGATCCTACTTTCTATCAACCTGGACGGATCGATATGTTGATCGGAGCGGAACTGTGTCTCTACATTCTTCGAATTGAAAAACGGTCAAGACCCGGAAAATTCCCAGTGCTTCAGAACACTGAGTTTGGTTGGATACTGTCAGGAAAGTACAGTGACCAGACACCAAGCACATCCAAGACGTCTTGCTTCATTCGTCAAGAAAACTTGGACCAACAACTTCAGCGGTTCTGGGAATTGGAGGAAATCCACACGTCTCCAAGGTCTGAGGAAGAGCAGAACTGTGAACTGCATTTTCGGGAAAACACGATCCGGGACGAGAATGGCCGATTCGTGGTAAAACTTCCTAAACGATTACATTCTGATAAGCTAGGTGACTCTTACCAACAAGCTAGGTCAAGATTCTACCAATTGGAGAGGAAGCTTCAAAGGAACGAAGAGCTGAGGGAACATTACCTCAAGTTCATGGCAGAGTACGAGGACCTCGGCCATATGAAGGAAGTAATATTATCAACTGATAATAAAAACAACCAAAAATGCTACCTGCCTCATCATGCGGTGTTCAAGCCATCAAGCTCGACAACCAAAACACGAGTGGTGTTTGATGGCTCCGCAAAAACTTCGAATGGCGTGTCTCTCAACGACACATTGATGGTGGGACCTACAGTCCAACAGGATTTGTATTCCATCATTCTGCGCTTCCGAACACATCAGATTGTTTTCACAGCTGATATCACCAAAATGTATCGTCAAATTCGAGTCCATGAAGATGATACGTCTCTACAGAGAATCGTTTGGAGGACATCCCCTGACAAGCCATTAAAAACATACGAACTGGTAACTGTAACGTATGGTACTGCATCGGCTCCTTTTCTTGCAACCAAGTGTTTGCAAACATTGGCTGCAAAGGAGTCGGACAAATTCCCTCGTGCAGCGGAAGTCTTACAAAGAGACTTTTATGTTGACGATGCACTCTGCGGCTCAAGCAATTTGAAGGATGCGTTGCTACTCCAAAAAGAACTGATTGCACTCCTTAAGCGTGGTGCATTTCCCCTTCGAAAGTGGTGCTCGAACCATCCAGATCTTCTAAAAGCTGTACTACCAGAAGAAAGAGAGATGCAATTTCCATTCGATTTCACCAACAAGGAAAGCATAAAAACATTGGGATTATCGTGGCATCCAGTTACAGACAAATTCCTAATTGCAAACAACCCGCCAGACCTTTCGCAAGGAGGAGTTACAAAACGGATTGTCCTATCGATTGTAGCTTCAATCTTTGATCCACTTGGACTAGTGAGTCCAGTAGTAATCGTATATAAAATGTTTCTTCAACAACTGTGATCACATAGACTACAGTGGGATGATGAATTGCCAGATGAACTCTCTCTGCAATGGCAACACCTACACAGCCAATTGCTACATCTGAATACCATTCAAGTTGACAGATTAGTAATGGTCAAGGGAACACCCACTTACGTGGAGTTGCATGGTTTTGCAGATGCCTCAGAAAAGGCATATGGCTGTTCACTGTACATCCGATCAACAAACGCACATGGTACGACAACAGTCAAGCTATTGTGCTCACGATCAAGGGTGGCTCCAGTAAAGAAAGTGACACTGCCACGTCTCGAGTTGTTGGGCGCTGAACTACTCTCCAAATTACTGAAGAAAACTGTGCCAATTTTGAACCTCAAGATTGACCGCACGTTCTTGTGGACCGATTCCACCATTGTATTAGCCTGGATTGCATCACCAGCAAATCGTTGGAAGACATTTGTTGCTAACAGAGTAGCACAAATTCAAGAAAACTCGTCAGTTGGTGATTGGAAGCATGTTTCGTCCAGTGACAATCCAGCTGACCTCATCTCAAGAGGAACACAAGCAGCTGATTTAGAGCAACTAGCGTTTTGGTGGCACGGGCCACATTGGTTACGTCAACCATCATCAGATTGGCCTACAGACGTACCAAGCAGAGAATACTTCAATATGCCTGAAGAAAAGAAAACCGCAGTCACAGCACTGGCAATGCAGGATCAGCGAGACGATCTACTACATCGGTTTTCAAGACTAACAAAGCTCACCAGAGTCATGGCGTATTGTTGGCGTTTCTATCAAAACGCAAAACTTTCTTCGGGGAAGCTGTTGGGGCCTCTAAGTACAACAGAACTACAGAGAGCACTTACACGCTGCATCAAATTGGTTCAAAGATCGGCGTACACTCAAGAAATTCGGGAGCTAGCTTCCAATAAGCAAGTCCCAGTGAAAAGCAGTCTACGTGATCTACATGCTTTCGTAGATTTATCAGGAGTTCTTCGAGTAGGTGGAAGATTGCGACACTCGCAGCTTCCGTATGACAACAAACACCAAATCATCCTACCGCCAAACCACCACGTTACCGAATTGATCATCAAGGCTGAGCATCAACGAGTACTGCATGCAGGACTACAGTTTCTGATTGCATCGCTTCGGAAACGCTATTGGATTCCGAGAATTAAGAAAGTAGGCAAAGCACTTATACATAAATGTTTAACACGCTTCCGGTTCAAGGTCTCAACGTCGCAGCAGTTGATGGTCAACTGACTATCTCAACTCGCTGCAACAGCGGGGAAAATGGATTTCTCCCCAATCCAGTCTCCAGCCAGGCATGGTGGTGCTGGTCAAGGAGGACCGTCGTCCGCCTCTGGAGTGGCCACTTGCGGTTATCACCGAGACCTTCCCCGGGAAGGATGGTCACGTCCGAGTCGCTGCAATCCGGACGTCCAGCGGTGTATTCAAGCGCCCCATCACCAAGCTGGTGCCCCTCCCCTACGAGCACTCGATTCCGTCGAACTGATGTGTCGTGTCGTGTCGTGTACTGATGTGTCGTGTCAGTGGTCATTTTTCATTTTTTGATTGTATCCAATCAACAGGGGGGAGCATGTTGGGAACACGGTCCACTGGATCGCTTTGCACTTCGTACATACTCCGCTAGGAGTAAATCCAGGAGACCGTGGTTGGGAATTGTTAAGTTAAGAAGGCGGTGAATGTTGTTTTGGAGGTTGCTAGGATACGAGATGTTTTTTGTCAGGGCGAGTTGTGTGTGATGGAAGAAGGTGTTGTGTCTTCGAAAGTGATGTTAATACTAACTGTGTTTTAATGTTAATTCATTTTACATTTTGTCAACCCTGTTGACCAAGAGGGATGGTGTGACGTACCACCCCCTTCTCCTCTTCAAGATTTATCTAATCTAATTGTATCGGACTGGTGGGAACACATCCGCTCCAGCGATCTTTTAGTGTCATCAATTGTGATTGTAACATAAATATAAAAGTAATAGTAATCATCACACGCGTAATTAGGTCTAGTGATGTGAACTAGCTCCATTGTTTTTACTGTCCATAAACTGTTTTAGTATTAGTCTTTATACAAGTAAAGTGGTCCTCCGGTATTTTAATTATTGTTTATTTTTTAACCTGTGTGCTCCAACAGTAGCAATTAAGCAGTTTGGAAGATTGAATACTCCAATAATACTCCTTGAATTGTCCACCCTTGTCTAGGACAGGACACAGTAAACGACTCAGCTTGCCAGGCTTTTATTGCGATACAAAGCAGTAAAGAGAAACACGTACTTTGCATCAAAGGACCATAACACACCGCAATTCTTCCACCAGACGATGGCCTATAGGCTTCAAGGAGAATAACACAAGGACATTCACAGATGGGATTCTTATGAAACAGGGGGGCTAAAGGAGAGAAATATGCAATACTGTCATGTGTGGCATGTGTACAGTACACTTTACTTTAATCAATATAATACTTTAAGTACATAACCCTTGCAAGAGTTCAGTAAGGTGCATTTACGATAGCTAAATGATTTATGAAACAGGGAACAGAAATCAAATAAGCATTGCAAGCATTAAATACATATTTGAATTTACTACATTAAACAATCTACATGCACAATATAATAGAACAATAAGAGCAGTGCAATACATACATCCTTGGTTCATAAAATCTCAAGACAATGTATATTTAAGAGCATTGTTTGCTTTCAATACAGGCCATGTTCAATAATATATGTCAAAATAAATAACTTAAACCATGGTCTAAATTAGAATCAACATACTTATAATAAGAATATAATAATAAAATAAGACTAATGTAACAGGTACAGTACACTCTTGGCCAACAGTCTCAAGATTACATCCAGCACAATGATTAAACAGGTATTAGGTAGCAATGCAGGAATACAATCTCTGAGAAAAATAAACAAAATACTGTGATATTTTTACAACAAACTTGAATAGAAGGGTGTACATCGACCTTTTTCATTCTTCTCAAATAGCCTATGCATTCTATACAAAGGATAAACTTTAAAATTAAACCATTGACTTCAGAAATTACCAACACATATTTTGTTCTCAATGTTTCAGGGCCTGTACTGGCACGGTGGGCGCATTTGTACCGGTAGATTAAAATAATCAGTAATCACAAACTACCATAATGGTGTAATGGAAATGGTGCCTTTGACTTTGAGGATATAACATAACTTCCCACGGAAACCACAGACACGCTACCAGTTCTACCTAGAAGCCCCCCCCCACAAACAGTGCCTGGCACCTTACTGACCCTTGCAAGGGTTAAGTCTTTTCACTGCACCTATTGAGTAAGCAAGGCTGTGTTGCGCCAAATAGTTCCGACGTCTTGTGTCCAGTAGAACCACATATAATGTGTTCCTCCCTATTGTATCTACCACGAGTTCCCGACAAACACCATCATCCTGAAGGTATCAGCTGTCGGGACTCCTGTGATGCCCCCCAATCAATATTTAGTACAGAAAATAAGTATTTGTAAAAACAATAACTAAATCAGTAAGAATGTTCTACAGTCACTGTCAACCTTAATCATCTTCGTATTAGTAACTATTTCATTAGTTATGACAAAGATTGAAAAGTGGTTGGTTTTGGCATTGTACAACTAAGGCACACAGTAGCAGGGCCGTCATTGGCCAACCATGTTCCACTAGGACGCATTCATTTTCAAACCTGGTCCTTCTTTTCCCTGTTATTATATTGATGTGAAATGATTCTTTTAGATGTAAAAAAGCGCATCAGATACAGAACAACATGTTATGGTGAAGACGGAGAACAGTGCGTACAGTCAGTCACATCCAATATGGGTGGGGGAGGAGTAAGTTTTATAGTTACTATTGTTTGTTACCTCCTTTAAAATATAACATACTTGTATTTATAAGACCTCTATTAAGTTGCTCATAATATATACATACAAGTAGAGCTATGAAATGTAACACTCAATATCTAACACAAAGTACTTTAACTTGTGAAATACAATATTATTCATCTCAAGGTAAACTTCTTAGGGAACTGTGCGTGCCCTCAACTAGATTACAGTAACAATATTGCCGGACAACAAGCTGAATTTCTAGGAACCAAATTATTGAGGTATTAACTAAAGTAGATGTTTCAATTTTAAACTAAAACATTTGTACAATACAACTTCTTTTTAACGAACTCTTGGGGGCCAGATTATTATTTTGTTATTAACATTTCTTTATAAAGATGGTACCTTAACATGCATGAGAACCTTTTGGGACCTCAAAAACAGTTTGTTTAATAGATCATTTTGCTATAAAGACGTTTGTTATAAAGAAGTTCCACTGTATTATGTTGTACATGTTTTGGACACCTGAAACCACTGAATGTTAATCTTTTAAGCAAATCATCATTGAGGTCATGGAAAGCTGTCACTTGACTTGATATAAATATTGTGATAATGATGTTTTTGTTTCAAGAATTATCTAAGAAAGAAGCGACGAATGGCGGTGGTCTAAGTTATGCCGGGGAGTGGAGTCCGACGTTAAGTCTCAACAGGGACTCGAACCCAGATGCCTGGCTGTGCACAATGATGCTTTTCACTTGTTAGCTGGCGGTGACCACGCGTCAAACACTATTCGGTTTACGCTGGTTGTGTTGTTGGTGACCGGAGCAGAGTGGTATTATAGTAATGTTGGACTCAACACGTAGGCTACACAACGCATTACACACATGGATAAGTTGCCCTATGACCCGGGCAGCTGTTGTTGGTGACCGGAGCAGAGTGGTATTATAGTAATGTTGGACTCAACACGTAGGCTACACAACGCATTACACACATGGATAAGTTGCCCTATGACCCGGGCAGCTGTTGTTGGTGACCGGAGCAGAGTGGTATTATAGTAATGTTGGACTCAACTCAACACGTAGGCTACACAACGCATTACACACATGGATAAGTTGCCCTATGACCCGGGCAGCTGTTGTTGGTGACCGGAGCAGAGTGGTATTATAGTAATGTTGGACTCAACTCAACACGTAGGCTACACAACACATTACACACATGGATAAGTTGGCCTATGACCCGGGCAGCTGTTGTTGGTGACTGGAGCAGAGTGGTATTATAGTAATGTTGGACTCAACACGTAGGCTACACAACGCATTACACACATGGATAAGTTGCCCTATGACCCGGGCAGCTGTTGTTGGTGACCGGAGCAGAGTGGTATTATAGTAATGTTGGACTCAACACGTAGGCTACACAACGCATTACACACATGGATAAGTTGCCCTATGACCCGGGCAGCTGTTGTTGGTGACCGGAGCAGAGTGGTATTATAGTAATGTTGGACTCAACACGTAGGCTACACAACGCATTACACACATGGATAAGTTGCCCTATGACCCGGGCAGCTGTTGTTGGTGACCGGAGCAGAGTGGTATTATAGTAATGTTGGACTCAACACGTAGGCTACACAACGCATTACACACATGGATAAGTTGCCCTATGACCCGGGCAGCTGTTGTTGGTGACCGGAGCAGAGTGGTATTATAGTAATGTTGGACTCAACACGTAGGCTACACAACGCATTACACACATGGATAAGTTGCCCTATGACCCGGGCAGCTGTTGTTGGTGACCGGAGCAGAGTGGTATTATAGTAATGTTGGACTCAACACGTAGGCTACACAACGCATTACACACATGGATAAGTTGCCCTATGACCCGGGCAGCTGTTGTTGGTGACCGGAGCAGAGTGGTATTATAGTAATGTTGGACTCAACACGTAGGCTACACAACGCATTACACACATGGATAAGTTGCCCTATGACCCGGGCAGCTGTTGTTGGTGACCGGAGCAGAGTGGTATTATAGTAATGTTGGACTCAACACGTAGGCTACACAACGCATTACACACATGGATAAGTTGCCCTATGACCCGGGCAGCTGTTGTTGGTGACCGGAGCAGAGTGGTATTATAGTAATGTTGGACTCAACACGTAGGCTACACAACGCATTACACACATGGATAAGTTGCCCTATGACCCGGGCAGCTGTTGTTGGTGACCGGAGCAGAGTGGTATTATAGTAATGTTGGACTCAACACGTAGGCTACACAATGCATTACACACATGGATAAGTTGCCCTATGACCCGGGCAGCTGTTGTTGGTGACCGGAGCAGAGTGGTGTTATAGTAATGTTGGACTCAACACGTAGGCTACACAACGCATTACACACATGGATAAGTTGCCCTATGACCCGGGCAGCTGTTGTTGGTGACCGGAGCAGAGTGGTATTATAGTAATGTTGGACTCAACACGTAGGCTACACAACGCATTACACACATGGATAAGTTGCCCTATGACCCGGGCAGCTGTTGTTGGTGACCGGAGCAGAGTGGTATTATAGTAATGATGGACTCAACACGTAGGCTACACAACGCATTACACACATGGATAAGTTGCCCTATGACCCGGGCAGCTGTTGTTGGTGACCGGAGCAGAGTGGTATTATAGTAATGTTGGACTCAACACGTAGGCTACACAACGCATTACACACATGGATAAGTTGCCCTATGACCCGGGCAGCTGTTGTTGGTGACCGGAGCAGAGTGGTATTATAGTAATGTTGGACTCAACACGTAGGCTACACAACGCATTACACACATGGATAAGTTGCCCTATGACCCGGGCAGCTAGCACGCCGGGTCATCTGTGTTTAGTTGATTAAAGGCAAAATTTAAGTAATATATTAGGATTTATCCGAAATTGGGGTAGTAAAATATTAGACGTGGCAAAATTGTGATCAAAAATTTTTTTTTATTCAGAATGTTTATCGACAGTATGGATGCAATAAAAACTAAAATAGGGCTAGTAACGAAATGGAAATACAGTGGAATGGAATGTTCATAAAATCGACCAAAATGTATTATTTTCCACACAGCTTGCAGGTACTCGTCTCAAACACTCCTATTCGGTGGAGATGCAGGATGGGGAGCAGGATAGGAGCCACCTGTTTGTATGTCCAAAACTGGCATGTGAACGTGACGCAATGCCGAGCGGCATGAAGAGGGTGGAGAAAGAAGCGTGTCTCTACTGGTTGACCAGATCCAGCATGATGGCATAATAGCCAAATGTGGGCATTTGAGAAGAAGAAGAAGAAGTATTATTTTCGCATTTTTTATGATTGTTTCTTAAGCTTGAGAAAGTTCGCCGTAATTAGCGTGAATTCGTATATTTCTCGCTTATCACATGAAATGCTTGAATTTGCAAGAAAAAAGCTTTTATTAGATGCATAGCTCTACCAAAGTTCATGAACTTTTGCAAAAAATTACTTGGTTAATGCGAATTTTACAGTTGCTTTTAATATACCATATGTTAGGTACATGCATGAAAATACCGCCGTAAGGAGGAGCAATAATGAGTTGTTACAACATATAAAAAGTGTTAAGGGGTTCTTACGTGATAATATTCTTCAAATCTTATTAAATAAATTATTCATACAAGTTTAAAAAAAGTAAAAAGCACTTGATACAATAGTGAAAAACACCTGAGTCTCACTTCAATCCCCAGAGGTATTGGAAGCAGTGTCGGCATTACCAATTGGTAGGCTTTGGAACTCTTGAGGACTTAGCAAAGCCTTCATTCATCAGCGAACCCTGTGGTTCCAGCTTCCACAATGTCCACTTGACAAATCAAGCTATCTTGTTGCAAAAATGTGTCAAGACATTTCCCCTCCAAGGTCACACAGTTTGAAGAACTGAACATGTCTTCGACGCTCTCGATGTCGGAACACAGGTTCCTGCGGTAAGTAGTGTGCATGTCTTCGGTGAGAAGCGTGAGTTTGAACCTGAACGCGTGCCTGTCCTCGGGCGCGCCCACGTACCTGACGGCCGCCCGGAACGTGCGCCCCTCCCCGTCGTACCCGCGATGTAGCGTGAACACTCTGCCGTGCGCCGCGAGCACGTCTGTGAGAAAGAGTCCGCGCCGCTGCACAAACGTGCGTGGCAGGTCGGGCCACGTCCGGTCTGCGTGGGCCGAGAGGGCGTGGCCCAGCATCGCTTCGGGCCGGCCCCTCCAACCACCGCACGCCAGGGGACAGTCGTAGTCGCGGCGGGGACAGACCGCGCCGTGTCCCCCCAGCTCACACGCGGGCATGCGCAGCAGGCATTCTGTGCACGATAGCCGAATATCGGCACTCAGACCCTCCGCGAGAAGATTCCTCACAGCGGAGAACTGTCCGCGACACACGGGGCAAACTATGGTCCTGTCGTCGGACCGGCAAGCGATACATAAGCTGTGCCCCTGGGTGCACTGATGAATTGGTGCGCACATGACCTTGAAGCACACGGGACACTCCAGGGTTCGCATTATGATCTGCTCCCAGTCTGTTACCTTTTCATCAATCCCTATCCCGCGCTGCGCTGAAGGTGCGACGATTGATGTGACCAACAGTAGTGAATATGTTCCAGCAAAAGCCACCTGTTGAATCACCAGGCCAGGTGACTTCGGCAACTGAGTTGCCACCGAGAGGTTATTCTTCCTCTGACCCAGTTCACCACTTGTTCCTTGGCCACACACAAACATGTCCCCTGCCCGCGTCAACACCGCAGTCTGGTGATATCCAGCGCTAACCCGGGAGACAGTCTGGTCCTTGAGGCCAATCATTCTTGTGGGGGCGGATCTCTTGGTTGTGTCACCGGTACCTAACTGACCTTCAACATTACAACCCCAAGCCCAGGTCGTTCCATCGAGGCCGAGGGCCACAGTGTGGTTGTAACCGCAGGACACTGCAGCCACGGCTGTTGACGGCACCGATACTCGTGTGAAGCTGGACACGCTTTCCACTGCACCAAGCCCAAGTTGACCCGACCAATTAGACCCAGCCATCAAGAGCACCCCAGAGGCCGAGACAAGAGCTGTATAGTTCCCGTCACACGATATGTCAACGATGATCTCGGGAAGGTTGGGCACAAGAGTGAATGAGGTCAGCTGGTTTGTATGACCGAGTCCTAGTTGGCCCCAGCCGTTCCATCCACACACCCAGACATCACCGCATGTTGCAAGAACCACCGTGTGGTACAACCCAGCAGCAACCTCCTTAATGGGCGGCAGACCGGCAACCAGGACGGGTGTGGGGGTGTTACCGGTGTGACCGAGGCCAAGCTGACCCACGCCATTCAGCCCACACGAATACACCTCACCCTTGTCAGTGAGGAATACGGTGTATCTACGTCCACAAGCAGCCTGGGTTATAATAACAGTGCTGAGAGTGTCAACAAGCCTCGGCTCAGCGACCGAGCCTTCGTTCTTCATCTGTCCTGTGTCTTGTGTTACACAGAAGGTGTAGACGCGGCCAGACTCGCAGACAACTGCAGAGTGGTCTTCACCGCAAGACACCTGAACAACGGTCTCATCTTGGGAGAACGACACAATGCTCGATCCCGCAGGCAGGCCTCCACCCAACACCAGGACACCAGGCTTGGTTATAACGAACTGAGCGTCATCGTTCTCAGCCATCCTGCAACCAAACGAGATGTTGGACACAGAAGGGGACTTGGGTTAGAGTGGAGGATAAAACCGACCAGACTGGATGAATGTTTGATATAAAAATAAAAAAAATAATGTTTTTCATTAGTATTTTGTTCTATTACGTTTAAGGCTGTATGTTTACCTAGCCTGCGGAACTCCCGATTTTGGTCTGTTAAATTACATTAAAGTGTATCCCAAATGTACATAAAAACATGTCATCCTGTATAGAATAGTGTCTTATGAATGTTTCTTTGTTCCAATCAAAATGTTCTTTTTTCAGACGTTCATTATTACCTTTTGTATTTTATATTACCTTTATTTCCGATATTACTTTTTGTACCTTTTGTTGCTAGACGTCTTTCACACCTAACTAAGGCGTCTGCTAAACGGAATTATTTACGGGAACAAAAAACGATTCATAAGAAAGAGCAGTAAAGCAGCGTTTCCCAAACCATGGGTTGTAACAAACGCCATGGGTTCGATACCGGGTCGCGGAAGACGGAGTGAAATGCTAGCCAATAATAACCATAATATGGTATACATATGTATTTTATAATGGCGTAAATTTCCGTGGTCCATATATGTATTTAATTAATTTGTTTCGGTAAAATACCACGTTACATAAAGAACAAAATTAATTTAATATTCCCAACGTTACAAAAGGATTACACCTTTAATTTTCAAGGGACAACACAATTAAAGCAATACAAATAATAGAGATATGACAACATATAAAATAAACAACTAGAAAAACCCACACATAACGCAACGTAACGTGGTATTTTAGCGTAAAAAATTAATTTTAAGATATATATACATATATATGTATATATTTGATTTTTTATATTTTGATGGTACAAATGTTTTCGTACAACCCATATAAATGTATTTATTCTCAAGTTTTCGCGGACATATGACAGATGTGTACATATTGCAATTCTCTGGGGCTTGTTGCCGCAAATAATTTACTTAAGAAGGAGGCACTGACTTACCCTTCCCTTATATATGTATATATATATGTCAATGAGGTTAGTAATAATGTCATACGGTAGGCCTTGAGGGGGGGGGGGGTTATATATACAAGACCGCGCCACGGCCTTAGCCGCTACACGGCGGTTTTTATATTGTCTAACAGTCCAAAATTAGTCGAAATCGGTCCACATGCAGCCTAGTTGTGCTCGTCAACATTGTTGTTTGGCCCTTGGCTTCCTTCCTTCCTTCTTTACGCGGTCTCTGCCTGTCCAATTTCGTCGAGTTGGGTCAACAAATGACCGAGTTGTGCTCAATCGAACAGTTTCAAATGCTCATTCTAGATACTAAAGCCATGATTATCAACAGTCTTCGCAACAGTCACTAGGCCACGTCATTATAACGCGAGGTTATCTATGCAAGCACGCCCGTACACTGGCAACAAAGACAACGGGTTCATTCACCCCCCCCCCACCTAATGACATTATTACAAATGTCGTCGACATATAACACAGTTACACAAATTCGACTTACAATGCTGTCCTGTATTACATAACGTGGTCACGGTATCTGTTCATTCTGAACATGATTTCATAGCATAAGATTTATTCTTAAGCATCAAACAATACCGAGATCTAGCTTCCTTGAATACGCTCTTTGCATATCATGGTTTAAATTATGTTTTTAAATAATGCTCTTGATAAATTATATCAATGATTTTGCGTTTTCTTGCTCGATTATATTAACGTAAACTCCCCATTTTGGATATTGTAAATTCATCACGATTAGCCTTGCTGTACGTAAACAGTGTAGAATTTGTAGATTTAGATCACAGAAAGAGCAAGGACATATGCACCACGCAGTCGACAGGCATACCGCATTTGGGCTTGATCTGTTAAGAAATAGACACACGCCCCCCCCCCCCCCCCCAAAAAAAAGGAGGGCATCAACCCTAAATGCGATAGTCTGAGCGTGTTCGTGGTAAAATTTACAGTTCAGATAGCTGTAGTGAAAAACCAAATTTTTCACAATTTTGACTTTACTTGGGTTATAGCCCCCCTTTTCCTTTTTTGAATTTACAATCCGTACTTGAGTTATACTTTCCCTGGTCAACCCAAGTGTCGAATGTGAAGAAAATCTCTGTCACTTTACTATATTGTGTTTTCACGTCATATGTCTCGTCAGCGACGTCAGAATAGCCCTCGCTTCACTCATCACGTGGGACCAGCGTGCATCACTCTTAAATATGTCCGCTTGCGTGCACAAGTTCATTTATAATAATAGCAACACATCTCGATACCCTCGTTACGTATCTGTATTGTGTTTTCACGTCATATGTCTCGTCAGCGACGTCAGAATAGCCCTCGCTTCACTCATCACGTGGGGCCAACGTGCATCACTCTTACATATGTCCGCTTGCGTGCACAAGTTTATTTATAATAATAGCAACACATCTCGATACCCTCGTTACGTATCTGTATTGTGTTTTCACATATGTCTCGTCAGCGACGTCAGAATAGCCCTCGCTTCACTCATCACGTGGAACCAACGTGCATCACTCTTACATATGTCCGCTTGCGCGCACAAGTTCATTTATAATAATAGCAACACATCTCGATACCCTCGTTGCGTATCTGTATTGTGTTTTCACGTCATATGTCTCGTCAGCGACGTCAGAATAGCCCTCGCTTCACTCATCACGTGGGACCAACGTGCATCACTCTTACATATGTCCACTTGCTCGCACAAGTTCATTTATAATAATAGCAACACATCTCGATACCCTCGTTGCGTATCTGTATTGTGTTTTCACGTCATATGTCTCGTCAGCGACGTCAGAATAGCCCTCGCTTCACTCATCACGTGGGACCAGCGTGCATTACTCTTACATATGTCCTCTTGCGGGCACAAGTTCATTTATAATAATAGCAACACATCTCGATACCCTCGTTACGTATCTGTATTGTGTTTTCACGTCATTTGTCTCGTCAGCAACGTCAGAATAGCCCTCGCTTCACTCATCACGTGGGGCCAACGTGCATCACTCTTAAATATGTCCGCTTGCGCGCACAAGTTCATTTATAATAATAGCAACACATCTCGATACCCTCGTTGCGTATCTGTATTGTGTTTTCACATCATATCTCTCGTCAGCGACGTCAGAATAGCCCTCGCTTCACTCATCACGTGGGGCCAACGTGCATCACTCTTAAATGTGTCCGCTTGCGTGCACAAGTTCATTTATAATAATAGCAACACATCTCGATACCCTCGTTGCGTATCTGTATTGTGTTTTCACGTCATATGTATCGTCAGCGACGTCAGAATAGCCCTCGCTTCACTCATCACGTGGGACCAACGTGCATCACTCTTACATATGTCCGCTTGCGCGCACAAGTTCATTTATAATAATAGCAACACATCTCGATACCCTCGTTGCGTATCTGTATTGTGTTTTCACGTCATATGTCTCGTCAGAATAGCCCTCGCTTCACTCATCACGTGGGACCAGCGTGCATCACTCTTAAATGTGTCCGCTTGCGTGCACAAGTTCATTTATAATAATAGCAACACATCTCGATACCCTCGTTGCGTATCTGTATTGTGTTTTCACGTCATGTCTCGTCAGCGACGTCAGAATAGCCCTTGCTTCACTCATCACGTGGGACCAACGTGCATCACTCTTAAATGTGTCCGCTTGCGTGCACAAGTTCATTTATAATAATAGCAACACATCTCGATACCCTCGTTGCGTATCTGTATTGTGTTTTCACGTCATATGTCTCGTCAGCGACGTCAGAATAGCCCTCGCTTCACTCATCACGTGGGACCAACGTGCATCACTCTTACATATGTCCGCTTGCGTGCACAAGTTCATTTATAATAATAGCAACACATCTCGATACCCTCGTTACGTATCTGTATTGTGTATCCCACGTCATATGTCTCGTCAGCGACGTCAGAATAGCCCTCGCTTCACTCATCACGTGGGACCAACGTGCATCACTCTTACATATGTCCGCTTGCGCGCACAAGTTCATTTATAATAATAGCAACACATCTCGATACCCTCGTTGCGTATCTGTATTGTGTTTTCACATCATATCTCTCGTCAGCGACGTCAGAATAGCCCTCGCTTCACTCATCACGTGGGGCCAACGTGCATCACTCTTACATATGTCCGCTTGCATGCACAAGTTCATTTATAATAATAGCAACACATCTCGATACCCTCGTTGCGTATCTGTATTGTGTTTTCACGTCATATGTCTCGTCAGCGACGTCAGAATAGCCCACGCTTCACTCATCACGTGGGGCCAACGTGCATCACTCTTAAAGGAGATGGCAGGCAAGCACAACCAGATTAGTGATTTACGTTTGGTTACTACTCAAAAAGAGAATTAAAAAAAAATCGACTCAAATGGAGCAATATTTGGGGAGTTATGACCGTTTTATGTTCTGAATGCGTTTTGTAGTGACGTCACCAGGCTGGCAGGCCGGGCGGCCGAACCTGAGAACAAAGCCAATCTCACAGAAGCAGCGTTGTGTCCACCGATACGTGGTGATTGTGTGTCGCATTTGCTTACTGCTTATTAGAGTGCTGGGTAGTGTGTTACATTATTATATATTATACATATTGTTAAATATTTATTATTAAAACTGTGAGATGCCTAATTGTTCCGTGGTTGTATGTGCTACCCCATCAGATGTAAAAGCAGGATAAGGGCCTACGCGTTTCCTAATCGCGAAAAGTATCCCATCCCAAGACATTTGCGGCATTGTCTAGAAGTGTGCATAGGAAGAATTGTGTTCCTAGGGAAAACTCCCAAATCTGTTCTACGCATTATATTGCATCTGTTTTTAACGAATCGGATATAATGAAACATTAGTTTATGCTAGACGAATTGAAAAAATCCCCGCGATTGAAGAGAGGTGTAGTTCCTACTACTAATTTAACAGGAGACAACTGAGCTATCAAATGCCAAACAGCCTACGTGCTCATTGCATCTACAAAAAAAAACATATTGTATTGTGTAAATAGCAAAACTGCTAAAATAAAGATTTTACTACTTAAAAAAAAAAAAAAAAAAAAAAAAAAAAAAAAAAAAAAAAAAAAGGAAGCAAATGATGATATGTGATTGTGACATGACATGCTATACCGTCCCATTCAGTTGCGTCAACTACCAAAGTTCGGGCGGATAATGAGGAGCTAGATATTATTAGCGAATTTCAAGTGTCCAGGAACGTTTTTGAAGTTGGAATTCAATGTGAGATGGGTACTGAAATTTACTGGCCAAATAACCTTTGTATGAAGATGAAATCGTAGGGGATAACTCTGACGGTGAATAACATTCATCTTATAGTCTCGACTCAGACCAAGAAACAGTAGAAACTGAAAACTCCGATGATCTACTCGAAACGAAGGATGATACATCTCGCGCTTATGATTCCGTTGTCTTTACGATTTTTTTCTCAAATTTACTTGAACTTTTTAAAACCCGCCGGCAGTCATCTAGTTATTTTAACTAAACGCTGGTGTAAAGGAACAATGTTATCTATCAGAGCAACGTGTGAATTAGGACCCTACAATATAGCATTCAAAGACTGTAAAAAACAAACAATCGCTAGCTAATATAACATTCCTTCTGCTCTAATGTATTCGGGAAAAACTTTCAATGTATTTCAGACATTTACGAAAACACTTGGACTACAATTTATAGAGAGGGGTGAATCATAAAAACAAATAACAATAATATTTACAAAATTCCCATCGCTTTACTTGCATACAAAGATGATCGTCAAATTAAGTGGAAGTTGTACGTAGTTTGTTATCCACATAAGCCTACCATGTTACGTACTCCCCTCCCCTTGCCCTTTCTATCTCCCTGAACACATACTTCGTAAAATTTAATTACAAGGTTCTTTAAAAAAATTACATTATTCCGGTAGAAAAGTAAATTGTAATTTGAAAACAAATATAATTTCATAGAACAAGTAGTATGCCCGTTCCTGTTATACATACAAATAAAAACTAACATTTTGGTACTATGAATCATTATGCCACTTTCACTCACCCCAATGTGGCCACTGTGGTTTACAGCCCACCGATGTTTTGTATCCCGTGTATACTCCCGTGTCCAGATTCATTTAGAAATCGTTCGCGTATTTTTGTTACTGCACACGGAGGAATAACTATTCGATTACCCCTTCCAATTGAAACCCTAGAATTAATCCATGACAAACTGGTGGTATGCAAAATACTTCCACAAATCGTTTGGAACTGGTTAGATGCTAAGTTTTTTGCTTCATTTTAATTTTTGAGAATAAAATCAAGTGATATCGAACAATACTTAGCGCGTCCAACGACAGAACTTGGTGGTCGAATGCATCGGTGTGTTACACACGCTACGTTTCCACGGACATCATTTATTATTTTACTTTCCTGGCAGCAAAAACTTTCGCAATCTTGTATTATAGGGCTGCATTCATAGCACTTATACAATGTTACACAACCCGCCCTACCAGAACAATCCGGTAATTGTCATCCCACTACTTCACTCTATTCTTGTGAGATGTTTCTAATTCCAGCAATTCTGCATCTGTGTATTCTGGTCTGGCTCGTATTGATATGGGTCTGATAGTATATATATAAAGTTGTGAATGAGGGTAGGCGGGTGTATAATACGGAGATTTAAAAAAGTGTTCTTCACACTACAGTGACAGTGCAGTACACAGCGCCCGGCCGCACACGTGCATTCTCACAGCGTGATCGGCCGGCGAGCCAGCCTGGTGACGTCATCACGATAACTTGGAACGCGTGTAGCTCAGCGCTCGATTTTTTGTAATTTTTTTGGATGATGCCATTATTCTTAAAAAATATTCTAGTAAATTAAAAAAAATACGAGAGCGCTTTCGATTTTCACCTGCCTTCTCCTTTAAATATGTCCGCTTGCATGCACAAGTTCATTTATAATAATAGCAACACATCTCGATACCCTCGTTACGTATCTGTATTGTGTTTTCACGTCATATGTCTCGTCAGCGACGTCAGAATAGCCCTCGCTTCACTCATCACGTGGGGCCAACGTGCAACACTCTTACATATGTCCGCTTGCGCGCACAAGTTCATTTATAATAATAGCAACACATCTCGATACCCTCGTTACGTATCTGTATTGTGACCACTTATAAAATTACATAATTATTATCTGCCATCCCGTATAGCTAGGACAACAATAAATCTATTATTTGCATTTATTTTCAACAATAGTTTTAATATGAATAATAATGCAGTATATTTATGAACGTTGTCTCGATAACCTTGTTGCACGGCGGGATGTAGACCAAGTATATTGCTACTACACTGTTCGTAATGTATCCCTGTTGCAATCTCGGGCGATAGCTTTTAGGTTGTAGCAGGCTGAGCTTAACTGTTTACAGACGTGTTCAATTCGTGTGTTCCATTTCATCCTGTAGTCGATCCATACTCCCAGGACTTTGGCTTCTTGTGAGATTTCTATCGGAATGTTGGGTTTGTGCTGTTCGTTCCTTAGACAAAACACGACTGCAACTGTTTTTTTTAAGTTTAAAGCAATTTTGTTGGGTTTAATTGACGAGTGGTGATTAACCCGCCCCCTGACGTCACGAAGGAACGTGGCGCCCATAGTTGGGACAAATCCGCGAACTGTTACGCTTTCACGCGCTTAATGTACGACACTTATCTCGTTCTAGCTGTTATAATATTCACTTTTCAGGTATAACCTATAGGAAAGCGTAGTTAGTTCACATCCCAGTGGTCAATATAAAGGTTAGTTAAAAAATTATAGACCCAGTTTTAGTTAACAGGGAAGGATACCTCTACGTCAAAAACCGCACAAAATCATTTTTAAATTAGGCCTATATCACAAGAATGGGCTTTGAGATCGAAAATCTGAATCAAAAGCGCACTGTAATTTATTAAGCCCTACACATTGAATGCGCTAAGTCGTGACTTATATTATAATCAGTATGTTTTTTTATAAATAATTAATTTTATTACTAGTTATCGAATTATAATCAAAATACTACTCTAATGGTTATAATATTTTGTTCAGTATGTAGGGCTTACCAAAGCACAATGCGCTGCTGATTTAGATTTTCGATTTCTTGTTGCAATCTTGAGATATAATTTAATAATGAACATTTTCTGCGGTTTTTGACGTAGAGACTACCCTTTGCCCTTAACTTGTTATAACAATTCGCGCATCAAAAGGATAAAATGAGCAACGCGTGATTTGTTTTTTCAACTTCAATTGGCGAAAAACTAATGATCGGATTTTGACGAGAGTTTCTTTAGCATGTGTTCCAATAATGTGAGACAATAAACGAATAAACTTTCTAGATAGAAATTGCTCAGAACGAAAATTCATAGCATGCAATGATATGCAGGGTGTAGCGGTTGGGCCTCAAAAGTAGCAGTTTTGACCGTGAAACTAAGCACCTTGCATATTAGTGCATGCTATGAATTTTCGTTCTGGGCATTTTCTATCCAGAAAGTTTATTTGCTTATTGTCTCACATTATTGGTACGTATTCTTAAGAAACTCTCTTCCAAATCCGATCATTACTTTTGCGCTAGTTGAAGTTGAAAAAACAAAACACACCTTGCTCCTTTTATCCACTTCAGTGTGTGAATTGTTATAACAAGTTAACTACTTCGTCTATAATTTTGAAATAACCTTTGTATTGACCACTGGTATGTGAACTAATTATGTTTTCCAGGTTATATCTTAAAACTGAATATTATACCAGCTAGAACGAGATAAGTGTGGATGTATTTTGCGTGGACCCGTTCGGACAGTAGGACCTTTTCCCAACTGCTAGTCACGTGACACACTACTCGGCGCAAGCTCCGCCTATCACCACTCGTCAATTAAGGGCGGCAACCCGAAAAGTCAAGTATGAGCACTACTTGGAGATAATTTTTGATAATGATTTTTCATGATATTTTAATTGTTTTTACTCTAGCCTATATTACAGAACTGACCATATTTTTGTATTGTCTTTCAGCCTGCGGCGCGTTTATTGGGGGTCTCTGACTCCTTGGTTCCTTTCTACACACAAGTACCAATTGCCGCCAGTGCGCGTGCTTATAGCTTGGTGCGTCTACATTTTCCTGAGAAATATCAAGAGTTGTTATTGATACCCTCATAAACCAACATATAAAAAATCACGTTAATTGTTTAGATGATATTTGGGGTTTTATGTCTCATATTTTTGCAATGAGGCTAATCGAGACGATTAATTGTTCCCCATTCCCATGTCCCCCTTTTCCTTTCATTTATTGTTTAGCCCAGGTCTTTAGTGAAAGGAAAAGGGGGACCTGGGAATGATGAATGCAAGGAAAGGGGTGGGGGGTGGGGGTGGGGGTGGGGGTGGGGGCGGTGGAAGGGACCTGGGTCCCGGGCTTTTAAGTTTGAAATGCGCTGCTCCAAAGGATGAAAAATTTTGATTTTCTCTTGGGACTACTCAAAACCATTTTAACACAATTTAAACGTACCGAAAGTGGGTGTTCTGCAAGGTAGGTGAGCTTGAACTGGAAGGTCATAATCCGTGTGCATTGCAGAAACCGATTTTATTAGCCTGCATCGTATTACACACGAGATACGAAAGGTCGAAATAAGTATTCAGTATTTGCACCTCACAGAAGGAAAATATTTTGGGCTTTGGGTCAAATAACTTTTTGTTGTTGCCACTAAGGTTTCACAAATGGTGACCTTTGAATGACCAGCCCGTAGTTGCGACTACTCTAATCTAATCTACGCTACTACTCTGCACGGGCCGCACAACTCTGAGGGGGCCGGACTACTCTACGTTCGCCGGACACTCCGCATGGACCGGACTACTCTACGTTTGCCGGACACTCCGCGTGGACCGGACTACTCTACGCGGGCCGGACTTAAGTGTTTAAAACTACCGATCGCTTTTACTCCAAATGTACGGCTTTAACATTCATAATAATTTAATATCTAGGACAAGAGACTACAGTGTCTAGCTTATGTATATTTGCCAATTGCATTTGATTGTGTACAATTACCGACCTATCCGATAGGAACAAAGATCTAAAACAAACTATCTCTCTCTGTTCAGCAAGACATTGTCAACAATGACTGTTGTCGATAACGTTGGGAAGCATTCGATGGACAACGAAAGTAGAAATAGCTGGGTAATCTATGCGGCGAGTACAGAGACAAGGCAGGTGACATACAAATTTATTGGTTATAGTTACATACTGTGTTTTGACTAACGTGGAACGCCCCCCATGAGACTTGTGCGATCTTGGGGACGATTAGCGTATCTGGCAGGAGAATCTAGTTCAGCAATGCAGCGCGCCAACACCTGAAAAATAATACCAGCTGTCGTCAGATTTCCATCACATTATTTCATAACTACCATAGGCCCTAATAATTTGTTTACTAGGGGTCAACATTAATGAAGACGCATAACTTCCGGTAGGCTAGTCATTGCGTTCACCACTCCCAACAACACTCAGGATGACCCCAGTGCCGGATTAAATGAACTCTCAATGCACTGTCACCACATTACTTAGTAACTACACCTACTCGTGTTTCCTATGGGTAGTAGGGATGTCAACGGGTACCCGTTATCCGCCTGGTACACACGGGTACGGTTCCAACTTTTCAATACCCGTTACCCGGTACTACCCGTTCCCTTCTTCTGTTCAAAACGAAATCAATTCAACATTGCGATATTTCCTTACTGGCGGCTTTGTGGGAGCCTAGGAGCCGCGCTTTTCAATTTGCCGGCATTTAACTTGAAACCTCCACCCCCCCCCCCCCCCGTCTTGATTAATCACCGTCGCAAAAAATTAGACGTAAAGCCCAATTAGTATCATCTTCTGTAGGCCTATGGAAGAATGCTGTGGAATGGTTGCGAGTCCGAGGGAGCGCACCCGCCCGTCGTAGCTTTACCGCAATCATGTTCTCGTGTTCGAGCTCGGACTATGACGTCATCGCTTTGACACGGCCGACCACCGCCTACCGTAGCGGAGACACAAGCTTTGAAGCTTTGTTGAATCAAGGAGTTGTATCTTAGGTATAAATCAATGGTTGAATACTTCCGCGATCGTTTGCATCGAAGACAATGCAACCTGATACCGTTTAACAATATAATGACTCTTTCCACAACTTTGCGAATCATTTGACACCCATGACAATAAAACGCATATTTAGTATTATTTACTACCCAGGTAGTCCGGGTACGGCGCAAGGGTACCCGGGTACAACTATTTCCGGGTATTGACATCCCTAATGGGTAGATACACCCGGTGCATTAATTAGAGTAATAACACTTTTAACAACATAACCATTAACATTACATTAATGAAGACACATATTGGAAGGTAGTGTTCTCCTACATTGAGTTCCACACTCCCGCCACAGACAACTAATTTGTGCTCCCGCCATTCCTCAAAATAGCCCCACTGGAAAATTTAATAAGGCCCCGCCATGCTTTCATAACACACTATTTCGTAATTACGCAAGTCATTTGTCCACATCTTAAATAATCCGTTACTTTTCTACCCTGGTAACCCGGGGACCAGGACCGGGTCCAGAAAATTACTGGGTATATTCATATTTATATTAATTTATTTATTGTAAATGGATCACATACATGTTTGACATGATTTGTACAAATGTGATATTTTACATGGTCAGTCATAGTCAGTGGTCACAATGTCAGTGGTTAATCTTATATAATACTGAGCAAAGATAAATCATATAATAGGCCTACACAATTAAGCAACAGCTGGGTTTATGTCTGAGTTAAAAAATTCATTCCAATCATAAAGACATTTGTTTAGTAAAATAGCTTTTACCCTAAAACGAATCCTCTTACAGCTAGTTATGTACTATATTACACACATTTTCTGGTAGACAATATAAAACCTTAAACCTATGTTATGGACACCTTTCTCAAATAACGCAGATTTGTGTTCAGGTATTGCTAGTTTGTTACGAGATCTGATCAAGTGTGTATGGTTATTTTGTTCCACGTTAGTTTGGTAGAGATAGCAAAACATGACTTGGTAGGCCTACTGGAAAATAGAACTAAAATTGATATTTGCTATTAATAAAAAGTAATATTTAGACATCTGTGAGGCCAAGCAGTATTTGTCTCTTGTTAAAACATGTGCTCTATTTATTTATTAGCCAATGGACATTACAGCATTTTATGCCAATAGCCGTGACCATCCATACATAAAATCAACAATGTAGAACTAATTAACAAGATAAATATGTTCTAGTGATAAACTCAGCCACTTTGGCCTCTCCATCCAAGTATACACTATTAATTAATCAACAATACACACTATGACCTCACAGCAGCAGTAACCCTGCAATGACAGACATTATTGTTGTCGAATGTCCCGAGTTAGTCTCGTTGCCAACGGGTGAGATTCAGGGGGCCGCGTGTTTGCGAGCCAGTGCGGAGGAGTTTCCCACCGGTCTTAGGAAATAGACGCTCAACAAAAAATCAATGACAATAATAACACAACACCGCTGTTTAATGGATTAATCAAGACGACGGCTGGTCTTGAGTGGTAATTGTATTAGTGCCGGTCTTCGTGTTGGTAAATGTTACAATCTCAAACTGCATAGCGGCCAACTCACAATATCGTTTCAGCCCATTACCAATTATTTAAACCGTGTTTAGTGTGAAGGTAAAAACAGAAATAGTAAAGAAAGGGGTCCCATAGATTTCTCTACGGACAGATTACTATTACAAATTATTGTAACTCTGTGACATCTGTATTCAAGGTTAAATGTTGCAAAACACACTCATTCGGTAGTAATGCCAACTAATGGAGTTGTGTTGCCAGCGCCCTTGTGTATGATTTTAATGTTGAGTTATATAACACAGTGGTTATTAATAGCTGGGGGACTGAGTGCACTGGCCCATACATAGCTAGTAGTATACGTGCATTGCAACAAAGCACATAAATGAAATTAGGTCCCCCACTGAAAGTTACTTCTTGTAGCCTAGGCTACCTGAATAGGTGGATAATAAACTAAATGTGTCATACCACCCAGTATGACGGCCACATAAAATACAAATGTGACAACTGACAATATTACGTCACAAATAACATGCACACAAAGCTGGCAAACGCTGGCTGATTAATTACGAACAAGGTTATATTACTGTTAAGTAGGCGTTATCATTTAAATAATGCATATGACTTGTTAAATATCGTTGTAGAGTTATTATAACATTCATTCATATTATATGTAAATTAGGGATGACATCGGGTACCCGGGTAACCCGGGTACCCGGCTCCGAAGTATTACCCGGAGCCGTTTTTCGGGTCCGGGTAATTTATTAGTCCGTTTCTGGGCTATACTTACGCGCCAGTATTGCTGCGGTTGATTTCGATGAAGCCAGCAGGCACGGCGCGAGCTTATCCTTCCACAACCCGTGACCCGGCGGGGAACAGAACAGACGTGAACCGACTTGCATTCGTTACTGTTTGTTCATTGTTTAATATTCTGGTGAACATTCTGGCTAACACTTGTTCTATTACAATTTATTTTACTTGAAAAAGCATGTTTTATGTACGTGCTTCAGTTGAGTATTGCGAAATGTTTTTTTTACTCGACGTGTTTACTGCAGGCGTATACCAAGGGGCTATTCGAGCAGGCGGCATGCATGTCATTCGTCCCTCGTCTTCGCGCCCCGCGCCCTTCACAAGGCCTAGCGACGACCTTCAAATCAAGCCTACACATCGAAAAATACGTTTTCAGGATCCGGGTACCCGGGTAATATGAGAGCTGGAACCGGTTCCGAATTTTATTACCCGATGTCATCCCTAATGTAAATCACACAAAGATTTATATTGTGTGTGTAAACAAATCACTGCGATGTTACCAAAACACAGCTAATATTTATACCACATTTACTACTGTCGAATGGTGCTGTCTACTAATATCATGCATCGTTTCTAATTGTCTAAACACAAAATTCAAATGCGATGAAAATTTGGCCAATAAATGTAGAACCAGGTGACTAGCCTAGCATTGCAACACGCACGAAGCGCCAGCCCTACAGCGATCATGTATGAGACAGACATCAAGCGCGGGGCGGACGAAAACGAGTGTGCCGGAGTGCCAGATCTGAGCAAGGAAGAATATTGTCAGACCGTGGGCTAGGCCCTATCAAGGCCTAGCATTCGTCTTCATTGTACTTTACTTAAGTCCATCACTAGGTTTATCAAGCGGACTGGGCTTGCACTTGGCGGTGCGAGCCGAGTTTACTGCGTACCAACTTCGACTGATAAGACACCTCAGCTCGAGCTTATTTCAGTTCTGTTAAGAAGCCGATCTAGTCCGGTTTAATAGAACTAGGGATAGGCCTAGGGCTTAATAGGAGTCCGGAGTCAAGTATGCTTGATAAGCGGGTTCCGAACTCACTGCGTACCAGTTGAAGTCAGTGCGAACCCAGTCCGCTAGATAAACGTAGTGTATGGCTAGGCTAGTAAGCTATGCCTAGCCCTGTGCACTTCTGTGTCTGTGACAAGACTAGGCCTTGTAGGCCAGACCCTAGTAGGGCTAGCCCTTCCAAGTTTGTGGCAAGGCTAGTAACAGCTTCGCAAAGGCTAGGCCTAGCCCTACGTCTTTGTACGTCTATCAATTCCATATGGCTAGGCTAGTAGGCTAGGCCAGACCCTAGTAGGCCTAGCCCTTTCAAGTAGGCCTATGTAGCAAGGCTAGCAAGAGCTAGGCAAAGGCTAGGCCTAGCCCTACGTCTTTGTACGTCAATCAATCCTATGGCTAGGCTAGGGCCTAGTAGGCTAGACCCTAGTAGCCTAGGCCTTCCTAGTTTGTGGCAAGGCTGGCAAGAGCTAGGTAAAGGCTAGGCCTAGCCCCACATCTTTGTACGTCAATTAATCTTATGGCTAGGCTAGTAGGTTAGACCCTAGTAGGCCTAGGGTTAGCCCTTCCTAGTTTGTGGCTAGGCTACCAAAAGCTAGGCAAAGGCTAGGCCTAGCCTAGGCCTAGCCCTACGTCTTTGTATGTCAAACAACGCTAGGCTAGGCTACGGCTAGGCTAGTAGGCCTAGGCCAGACTCTTGTAGACCTAGGCCTGGGCCTAGCCTTCGATGTTTCGAGTTCATGCCTAGCTAGGGTAGGTAGGCATACGCCTAGCCCTAAGCTTTTGTACGTCCATCATGTTGCTAGCCTAGGATTATTACCACAGTATACATTACATGTCTTTTGTTTAAATTATCAGGGATCAATAAAAGAGTCAATTGTATCCACATCGTGTTGCGATTGAATGACGCAGTAGTCAGGTTACAAGAGTCCCAGGCAGCGCCGTTATGCTAGCCCTAGCCCTTACCTTTAATCCTTGTAAGGCTGACGTTCAGCTTGGCTCCTAGGCCTTACACCAGTGAAACCACGACTGACAAAGACAATTTAGCGTAATTAATCTAGGCCCAGATGGCAATTGTTTTAAGGTGTTATTAGGCCTATTGGCCGATTTCGAAAGAAACTTACAGCCCAGTTAAACTTGATGCAAACAAACAATTAAATAAGCAAAAACATCGAGCAGAAGCCAGGAAGCGCAACTGCGCAAGAGCTTTCGGAAATCGGAAGTGACGAAACGAAACGATTGTTACATATCGATCGATCGATACAAAATTATTTCAACCTATCGATTGCTGTCAAAACGAGAATTTCCTGCTGGTCAGCCTCCTCCGCCTTCCGCTAGATGGGGTAAAGCTCGCTGATAGCGATGGCATCTAGTGAAAGGCGGAGGTACTACTGGTCAACTGGTATCGGTCGCTCAGCCAATACAACTACTACCACGCTGTAGCTACTATCAGACCTCGAACAGAACAGCGAAGACGATGAAGCCCAATCTATTGATGACCACGAAGCTAAATCCAACCACTCCATGGAGCAAGAGCCCCCCCCACCACGGCAGTCCAAGCCAAGCTTACCACCAGTCGTCGTGCATAACGTAACAGACTTTCGTGCACTCCGTGACGTCATCACAAGGACGTGTAACAACAAGTTCGAATTCATAGTCAGGGCCGAAGGGTCGGTGGCTATTAAAACAACCACTATAGAAGACCGCGCCGCCTGTCTTGAGACACTTCAGGCAGCAAATCATCCATTTCACACCTATGCGGGGGCCGGGGACCGGCAGACCCGCTTTGTCATCAGGGGACTACACATCTCTACAGCCGAAGATGACATCATGCAGGACCTGGGGGCACAGGGATATGCCCCCCATGACGTCAGACAGATGCTCAGCAGGGACGGCACCAAACGAAAACTGCCACTATTTGTTGTCACATCCAAGTTGGGGGCAAGCCAAAAACCCCCCGGGGACATCCAGTACGTGTGTTACACACGGGTAAGCATTGAACACTACCGCCAGGGTACGCAGGTACGCATGTGTTACCGCTGCCAAGGCTTTGGCCACTCCAGCCTGTTTTGCACTGCCCCCCCCCGCTGCTTTAAATGCGCGGAGCCCCACCTCAGTACTACATGCCCCAAGAACAAGGAAGTACCGGCCAAGTGCTGCCACTGCGGCGGCCCCCACCCGGCCAACTACTCAAAATGCCCCCGCTATGAGCGCGCGCAAATAAACCAAAGTCGGAGGGGGAGACCCCCTCCCACCCCCGCCCATCAGTCAGGACGAGGAAATAATTGGGAAATAAATAGACCCCCCCTGAGAACATATCCCCCGGCGCCGCGACGTCAGGGCGTTGATTACGCGACGGCAACGGCAGGCGAAGATTTATCCAGGTATCAGGCGAGCAGGAGATGCGAGGAGGGCACTGCGCAACCCCTCCGCGTCGACCGCGGACATGATGCGGGCGGACGTTTAACCGGCGGACATGTATCCGGCAGACATGAAGCCAGCGGACGCGAAGTCGGTGGACACATCCCCAGCGGACAATTAGCCGGCGGACGCCAAAACAACACGCAGACTGACCAAAACAGCCAAATTTACGAGGACCAAGCCCCAACCATCCAACAATACAGTGAAAATCAAGGACTGGACCACTACCAGACGCCGGAAAATCAATTTGCAAATGAAACCGCCTATCCCGAACAGCCACAACAGAGCCAGCGAGTGCTTACGCGCCAGCAGCCATCCTTGCGCAACTCATCCAACCTCCCAAACCAGCTACAGTACCAACCAAACCAGCAACGACCGGTCCCATCCGTCCGCCAACATAACAGGCCATACCCCCCTTCCCTCCTACAGGAGAAAATCTCCCCCCCCTCCCCCCCCAACAGTAACCTAGCTGCCACTACCAGCAACCATCCTGACAGCCAATCAGCCTACCTATTACAACAATCTGAATTTCCCCCGCTGATGGGCCAACACTCACGCCCCCAGCGGCACCCTCATCCGCACAAACCCCCGCCAATGCAACACACCCAATTTCCTACCCAAGCCGCAGCCCAGCAATGGGAAATAATTGAACAGTTAGCAAACACCATCATAGCACTGAACTCATCCCCAATCATTATACAATTAATCCAAACCCTGCTCAGCGTAGCACGTATTTCCTTAACAGCAACAACTCAAAATGGCGCACAACCTTAGGCCGCACCCGCTAAAAACTGTCGCCTGGAATGCGAACGGCGGCCTCAGAGCTAAACGTGAAGAAATCCTCCACTACATTCAACAAAATCACATAGATGTGATGTTGCTCAGCGAAACGCACCTGCTGCCCTCAGACAGATTCACCATAGCCAACCACATAGTGTATCGACTAGACCGCCCACTGACACCGGCCCAGGCCAACCGGACGCAGCCACCGAGAGGAGGAGGGGTTGCCATCCTAGTGGCGTCCCATATAAAACACGAGCCCATAGCCCTCCCGACTGTTAAATCGATCGAGGCTATCGGAGTCGGAGTTCATACAGTATTAGGAACAATACAACTGGTGTCAGCATATCGACCGCCGAAGACCACGACCATCCTCCTCGAAAGCGACCTAACGGCCCTCGCAGACACACAGCACATGCGAGTAATAGCAGGAGACCTCAATGCGAAACATCCAGACTGGAACTCGCGCACAAGCAATGCTGCCGGGAACGCCATGCGAAGACATTCGAGAACACACAACTACGAGGTTGCTGGACCAACGCACCCAACTCACTACCCGCACCTGGCCAGACTGAGGGCGGACGTACTAGACATAGCTCTTCTTATCAATATACCAACAAATTACACGATTAAAACGGATGCTGCATTAACATCAGACCACAACCCTATCATCATTAAACTCGATATGGATGCGGTGCACGCTGTGCAACAGCCCCGCTACAACTTCCATAAGGCAGACTGGGTCAAGTTCCGAACCACAGTAGTCAACCATCTTCCAGAACCACCGGTACAAATGAATGCAGTCGAGGAATTAGACCTACTCACCACTAATCTCACCACATCAATCCAGACCGGGCTGCAACAAGCGGTGCCAACATCAACCAGAAACAAGACCACGCTGTACGACCTACCACCAGGACTTGCCAGATCAGTGCAACTTAAAAATGCAGCCCGCAGACTCTGGCAGCGGCACAGAACCCCAGATCTACATATTATTTACAACAAAATGAGCGCAACACTCAGACGCGAATTAAACGAACATCGAGCTGCACTATGGGAAGCTACCACAGCCCCTCTCACGCAAACAACACCCAAGCTATGGAGGTTAGCCAAAGCTCTGCAACGGAAACCGACATTCGATCACCCCCTCACCACCCCGAACGGGCGTGTACACACTCCGCATGGCAGAGCAGAAGCACTGGCAGATGCACTCCAAGATCAGTTTGTTCCGAACCCACCTACAGCCGACACCACCAGACTACTGCGGGAACTTGCTACATGCCAGACCAACCACCCTCCAGCTGGTACCCTTGATGCCGAGGATGAATGCACCATCCGAGAACTAGCGCTCATAGTTTCCAAACTGCCGCGGAATAAAGCTCCTGGGCACGATAGCATTACCATGATCGCTGTTAGAGAACTTCCAGTACAGGCCGTTGAACTCCTCGTTTCCATCTTCAATGCAGCCCTCAAGCTCCAGCACTTTCCCACACCATGGAAGCACGCAAAGGTTGTCACGTTCAGGAAACCAGACAAGCCACCAACTGACCCAACAAGCTACCGGCCGATCAGCCTATTAAGCACGCTAGCTAAGCTGTATGAGCGAGTGCTCATAGCTAGACTCCACAAAGTCATGGAGGCAACCAAAGTGCATCCAGACTGCCAGTTTGGCTTCAGAGCACATCACTCCACCGTCCATGCGCTCACACGCGTAACGGACTACATCACCGACGGCTTCAACACTAGCAAGGTCACAACAGCAGTTTTCCTGGACGTGGCGAAAGCCTTTGACCGTGTCTGGCACGAGGGTCTCTTAATCAAGATGTACAGGCTAGGTATGCCGCCGTACCTTATCGGCACTATACAATCCTACCTTACTGAACGCTCATTCAGCGTCCATGTCACGGGAGCCACTTCAACCACCCGCCCCATACAGGCAGGAGTACCACAAGGCTCCGTCCTTGGGCCCTCACTATATGGCATATACACCCATGACATCCCGCTACCGACTCCAACAGAACAAGTCATGACCAGCATCTTCGCGGATGACTTCACAGCAATGGCGCAAGGTAGCCACCCTGCTCTTGCGCTACGAAGCCTCACCAAATACATAAACAGAGTCGTACCATGGTACCACCAGTGGAGAATCACCCTTAATGCCGACAAAACCACGGCAACCATCTTTACGCGTCACCCCAGGCCCAGACACGCCAACCCCTTCATCCTTAAGAATAAGCAGGAACCGCCACTCACCATCGATGGCAAGCCGGTCACCTGGAATAAAACTAGCACCTGCCTGGGAGTCGTACTCGATCGTCGCCTTACTTGGAGCCAACACGTCAAGTCAGTAACAATGAAGACTAAAGCCAAGTTGGCAAGCCTGTCGCCGCTACTCCGTGCAAGCGGCATGGCACAACGCACGAAAATGGTCCTCTACAAATCCCTGCTTAGATCGACATTTACATACGCAGCCCCGGTGTGGGCCAGCGCTTTCAAAACTCCATTACTCAGTCTCCAAACGGTCCAGAACCGGGCGCTAAAGCTAATAACCGGCGCACACCGGTACACGCCCACCATAGAACTTCATGAGGCCCTGGGCATACTGAAGGTTACCCCGTACCTCCAGAAACTTGCCTCATCGTTCTTTACTAAAGCCCAACAATCAAAACTACCCTACATAAAGAAACTCTCTGAAATAACGGCTCTCCCAGGAGACCGTTACAACAGACCAATAGCCTCAATTGGCATAGCATACTGCTGTAGCCCGGCTAAAAGACCGAGGCGCAGCTAATCCCCCCCCCCCCCCCCGTGGCCCTGAAAACCAACAAATTATCCTTAACCAAATAGTACATCCAGCCACCCAGTGGCGGATCCAGGGGGGGGGCGGTAGGGGCGATCGCCCCCCCCTTGATTCTTAAAAAGCTAATTTTTATATGAAATGAATATGTTCAATCACCAGAAATATCGATGTTTTGTTGCGATTATAGTTTCACAGTTCAACAGTTGTTCAATAAAGGCCAATTTAATTATCTAAAAGTGTATTTCTGAAAAGAATATCATAAACTCCCATATTTTACCTCCCTCCAAGGCCTATTTTAGTGCGCAACTGCAAATAAAACATATTGTAATATACCATCTCTAAAGCCATTAAAACACGTTTTTAAAAAAATGCCTTAGAAAATTTTTCCCTGCGGGGCTAAACTGGGGGGCCGCGCTCCCCAGACCCCCCGGCGCTGCGCCACCTAAGTCGCCCCCCCCTTGGAGAGGTCCTGGATCCGCCCCTGCACCTGACACTGACGTCCTTGCATGTCACCTGTGACTACTACATCAGCTGTCACCGACGTCCTTGCATATCAGCTGTGACTACTACATGAGCTGTCACTGACGTCCTTGCAGGTCACCTGTGACAACTACACCAGCTGTCACTGACGTCCTTGCATATCAGCTGTGACTACTACATCAGCTGTCACTGACGTCCTTGCAGGTCACCTGTGACAACTACACCAGCTGTCACTGACGTCCTTGCATGTCAGCTGTGACAACTACATCACCTGTCACTGACGTCCTTGCATGTCAGCTGTGACAACTACATCAGCTGTCACTGACGTCCTTGCATGTCAGCTGTGACAACTACATCAGCTGTCACTGACGTCCTTGCATATCAGCTGTGACTACTACATCAGCTGTCACTGACGTCCTTGCAGGTCACCTGTGACTACTACACCAGCTGTCACTGACGTCCTTGCATGTCACCTGTGACTACTACACCAGCTGTCACCGACGTCCTTGCATGTCAGCTGTGACTACTACATCAGCTGTCACTGACGTCCTTGCATGTCAGCTGTGACAACTACATCAGCTGTCACTGACGTCCTTGCATGTCACCTGTGACTACTACACCAGCTGTCACCGACGTCCTTGCATATCAGCTGTGACTACTACATCAGCTGTCACTGACGTCCTTGCAGGTCACCTGTGACAACTACACCAGCTGTCACTGACGTCCTTGCATGTCAGCTGTGACAACTACATCACCTGTCACTGACGTCCTTGCATGTCAGCTGTGACAACTACATCAGCTGTCACTGACGTCCTTGCATGTCAGCTGTGACAACTACATCAGCTGTCACTGACGTCCTTGCATGTCAGCTGTGACTACTACATCACCTGTCACTGACGTCCTTGCATGTTAGCTGTGACTACTACACCAGCTGTCACTGACGTCCTTGCGTGTCAGCTGTGACTACTACACCAGCTGTCACTGACGTCCTTTCATGTCAGCTGTGTCTACTACACCAGCTGTCACTGACGTCCTTGCATGTCAGCTGTGACTACTACACCAGCTGTCACTGACGTCCTTGCATGTCAGCTGTGGCAACAACATCAGCTGTCACTGACGTCCTAGCAAGTCAGCTGTGACAACTAATCAGCTGGCACTGACGTCCTTGCATGTCAGCTGTGGCAACAACATCAGCTGTCACTGACGTCCTTGCATGTCAGCTGTGACAACTACATCAGCTGTCACTGACGTCCTTACATGTCAGCTGTAACAACTACATCAGCTGGCACTGACGACCTTGCATGTCAGCTGTGACAACTACATCAGCTGTCACTGACGTCCTTGCATGTCAGCTGTGACTACTACATAAGCAGTCACTGACGTCCTTGCATTTCAGCTGTGACAACTACATCAGCTGTCACTGACGTCCTTGCATGTCAGCTGTGACAACTACTTCAGCTGTCACTGACGACCTTGCATGTCATCTGTGAAAACTACATCAGCTGTCACTGTCGTCCTTGCATGTCAGCTGTGAAAACTATATCAGCTGTCACTGACGTCCTTGCATGTCAGCTGTGACAACTACATCAGCTGTCACTGACCTTTTTGCATGTCAGCTGTGACAACTACATCAGCTTTCACTGACGTCCTTGAATGGCAGCTGTGACAACTACATCAGCTGTCACTGACGTTCTTGCATGTCAGCTGTGACAACTACATCAGCTGTCACTGACGTCCTCGCATGTCAGCTGTGACAACTACATCAGCTGTCACTGACCTTTTTGCATGTCAGCTGTGACAACTACATCAGCTGTCACTGACGTCCTTGAATGGCAGCTGTGACAACTACATCAGCTGTCACTGACGTCCTTGCATGTCAGCTGTGACAACTATATCAGCTGTCACTGACGTCCTCGCATGTCAGCTGTGACAACTACATCAGCTGTCACTGACGTCCTTACATGTCAGCTGTAACAACTACATCAGCTGGCACTGACGACCTTGCATGTCAGCTGTGACAACTACATCCGCTGTCACTGACGTCTTTGCTTGTAAGCTGTGACAACTACATCAGCTGTCACTGACGTCCTTGCATGTCAGCTGTGACAACTACATCAACTGTCACTGAGGACCTTGCATGTCAGCTGTGACAACTACATCAGCTGTCACTGACGTCCTTGCATGTCAGCTGTGACAACTACATCAACTGTCACTGAGGACCTTGCATGTCAGCTGTGACAACTACATCAGCTGTCACTGACGTCACTGACATCCTTGCATGTCAGCTGTGACAACTACATCAGCAGTCACTGACGTCCTTGCATGTCAGCTGTGAAAACTACATCAGCTCTTACTAACGACCTTGCATGTCAGCTGTGACAACTACTTCAGCTGTCACTGACGTCCTTGCATGTCAGCTGTGAAAACTACATCAGCTCTTACTAACGACCTTGCATGTCAGCTGTGACAACTACTTCAGCTGTCACTGACGTCCTTGCATGTCAGCTGTGACAACTACATCAGCAGTCACTGACGTCCTTGCATGTCAGCTGTGAAAACTACATCAGCTCTTACTAACGACCTTGCATGTCAGCTGTGACAACTACATCAGCTGTCACTTACGTCCTTGCATGTCAGCTGTGGCAACTACATCAGCTGTCACTGACGTCCTTGCATGTCAGCTGTTGTAGAGTATTGAGAAGTTGGTAGGACTGGAAAAAGACTAGGACAATTCAAGATGTCTGACAGTGGAAGTACTGAATAAATGTATCGTTTGTAGTACAAGTATTTACATAATAAAAGTAGTGTTATGAAGCCACCAGTGTTACATTGGCGACGAGGAGAAACTCAACTCCATGTAGAAGGATTCAATTCCGGTGTAAATTGATTAAATTCGTGTGGCCTAGGCTTAGCAAACCGACGCCACCAGCGTAGTGCAAATAGGCAAAGTGCACATAGGCAAAGTGCAGATAGGCAATAGCGTGACGTTGTGACAATAGTGACGTTGTGACAATAGTGAATTGTGCAAATACTACGTGTACGACTTGTGCGCATAGTAGTCGTGTGCGTGCACTGTTGCGGTTGTTGTCCATGTGAAACTGATGATTAAATTCGATTTACACTGATTAAAACTAATTCTGATTAAATTCGGACGATGTCAGACAAACAGGGTCTAACGAGTTTTGACCCAAGAGGGGATGATGCCTCGGTTGCGGTTCGATGGCGTCGATGGGTACGTAGTTTTGAAATATACCTGGGGTCCAAAGCCATCACGGACAATAACACGAAGAAATTCAAGTTGTTGTACATGGCAGGAGAAGAGGTGCAAACAATTTGGTATACACTGCCTGAAGCTACTTTGCCAGAGGCGGACGTGTCCGGTGACATGGCAGCTGTCAATGTGTATGCACAGTGTTTGAGCGCCCTTAACCGCCACTTCGATGGGAAGGCCAGTTATACGTACATACGGTATAACTTCCGACAATTGGAAATGGCAGAGGACGAAACGGTACACCAGTTCCTAACACGCCTGAAAAGCGAAAGTGCAAATTGTGACTTTAGCAACTACAATGAGGAAAAAGCTTTAATTGACCAACTAGTTACGAAGTGCAGGTCTAGCGAGTTGCGGATGAAACTGCTCGAAAAAGGGGATACGTTGACATTAGCAACAGCGCGGGAAATTGCACGTAGCTTAGAAACGTCACAAAAGCAAGCGGCTTTAATGGAAGGTGCCAGTGTGGCTAAACTGGGTTTTCACAACAAGCCAAGTCAGGATGGCCAGAGGAAAAAATGTTACCGGTGTGGCTACACAGGACATTTCGCGCAAGACGATACATGCCCTGCCAGGACGGCAAAGTGTAACAAATGCGGACGGACAGGTCATTATGCAAAATGCTGCAAGTCACAAGACCAAGGTTCAAAGGAAAAGGGAAGAAGTGACGCAGACAAGAAAGGTAAAAGTGAAGAATCTCATAGGCCTAAAGCCGGGCCTAAGTCCAAGTCTAAAGTTAGACAGCTGGACGAGGTTGCAAGCAGCAGTGATGCCGAAGAAGATGGCTACTCTTTTTCTGTAGATTACTTTAAGGTTAATACACTCGGGGAAGTCATGATCAAGGCCAAGGTCGGCGCAGTTGATCTAGATTTAATGATAGACTCGGGGGCATCGTGTAATATAATCGACCAAAAGAGTTGGGAGACATGTAAAAAACGCAAAATCCAGGGCACATGCATGACAACGCACAAGAAGATTTTCGCATATGGAAGCTCAACTCCACTCGAATTATTAGGCAAGTTTGCCACCACTGTAGAGCTGTCGAACGGTAGTAGTCAAGTTGCGCATTTTTATGTGGTAGCCGGAAAAGGAACCCCAATATTGGGTAAGGATACTGCAAAGGCCCTAGGAGTTCTGAGACTCGGGTTACCGGTACCGGATGAAATTGTAACGAGCCTACAGGATAAACCTTCAAGCGAGCTTGAAACATACCAAAAGAAGTACCCTAGTGCTTTCGAGGGACTTGGGAAATTAAAAGACGTAAAAATCAAACTTGAAATCAAAAGTGATGTACGGCCAGTAGCTCAACCAGCGAGGAAAATCCCTCATCAGCTACGGGGGAAGCTGAACGAAAAACTACAGGAGTGGTTGAAAGAAGACATAATTGAAAAGGTACAAGGAGCAACACCATGGGTCTCACCGTTGGTTTTATGTACAAAGAAGACTGGAGGCCTACGACCATGCGTAGACATGCGTGAGCCAAACCTGGCAATCGAGCGAGAGCGTCATCCGATACCCTCTTTCGAAGACGATGTGGCTGCGATGCACGGGAGTACGCGATTCAGTGTGTTGGATCTCAAGTCGGCGTTCCTACAGCTAGAACTGGATGAAGATTCAAGACCGATCACGACATTCACGACACACCAAGGTATGTACCGGTTCAAGCGGCTGTTCTTTGGGATTTGCTGCGCTCCAGAAATTTTTCAGAGGGGCATGGAAGACGTCATTAAGGAATGCCCAGGAGTAAGAGTCTACATAGACGACATTATTGTGTTTGGCAGAACCAAGGCTGAGCATGATGAACGTCTCAACAGACTGTTAAAAGTTTTGACAGAAAAGGGTTTAACTCTAAATGCTGACAAGTGTGTTATTGGTCAGCAAGAGGTAACATACAGAGGACATAGTTTCTCCAGTGAGGGTGTGAGCCCGTTAAAAGACCGAATTGAGAGTATTCTCCAGTGCCGAGCTCCAAAAAGTCGCAGCGAACTAGAGAGTTTTCTCGGCCTAGTAGGATACAACGCCCGGTTTATAAGGAACTAATCGACGCTCACACACCCTCTTCGAGGGCTAACGAAGAAAGGTGTTATCTTTAAGTGGGAACAAAAGCATGACAAGGCGTTTAACTTGCTGAAGAAAAGCCTACAAGAAGCTTCCGGTTTGGGGTTCTACAATCCTGCAGCAGAAACGTTTATCACAGCGGACGCGAGCCCGTACGGCTTAGGGGCTGTTCTGGTCCAGGCAACGCCGGACGGACCACGAGTTATCGAATACGCAAGCAGGGCGTTAACAGCCGCTGAGATGAACTATAGCCCAGTGGAAAAAGAAGCGCTAGGTCTAGTGTGGGCCTGCGAACGATTCGCTTACTACATATATGGGGGTAAGTTCACACTCATCACTGACCAACGCTCGTTGCAGTTTATATTTAGCACTAGATCGAAGCCCTGTGCTAGGATCGAACGTTGGGTCCTAAGGCTTCAAAGTTTTGACTATGAAGTGATCTACAGACCCGGTAGGACAAATATCGCAGATCCGCTTTCACGACTCCTACCAAAAGACCTGAAACCACCCAAGGAAGGTCATGACGATCTGTACGTCAGATGGATTGCCCAGCAATCAGTTCCAAAAGCTATGACAATCGACAAAGTCCAACACGAGTCGACTTAAGATCCCGAACTCGAGAGTTTACGACAGGCGATACAAAACGGAGTTTGGCCTGCAGATCTGAAGAGGTACGAACTCATCAAAGTCGAGCTCTGTGTAGTAGACAGCATTGTTCTGCGAGGGACTCGAATCGTCTTACCCCAGAGCCTAAGGCAGCCAGCTATGGAAATAGCTCATGAGGGCCACCCAGGCATTGTAAAGATGAAACTTCGACTTCGCTCCAAAGTGTGGTGGCCTGACATAGATGGCCAGGCAGAGCGATTTGTTAAGTCTTGCCATGGATGCCAGTTGGTAGGAAGACCAAATCCTGTGGAACCTGTTATCCGCACTGAGCTCCCTTCCAAACCATGGCAACACCTAGCATAAGACTTCCTTGGTCCTATAGATGATTTCAATCTTCTAGTTGTAATCGACTATTACAGCCGCTACTTCGAGATTGCCATCATGAAGAGTACTACAACATCTAAGATGATTTCTCAGTTAGACCAGATGTTTGCAAGACACGGCATACCAATTTCCGTTACATCTGACAATGGTCCGCAGTTCACCAGTCAAGAGTGGAGAGATTTCCTTGACCACAACGGGGTCACCCTCCACCATACTACACCATTGTGGCCTCAGGCTAACGGAGAGGTCGAACGGCAAAACAGAAGCTTGCTGAAGAGCATGAGAATCGCTCATGCAGAAGGTAACGATTGGAAGAACGAACTTCAGAAGTACCTACTCATGTACCGGTCAACTCCACATGCCGTGACCGGAGTGAGTCCAGCGGAAATGTTGTTCAATCGGAAAATTAGAACCAAGCTTCCTGAGGTAGACGAGATTCTAAACGATGGCGAAATACGGGATCGGGACCTTGTTCATAAAGCTTATGGGAAAATGTACACAGATAACAAGAGGCGAGCCAGAGAGTCCGAGATCCAAGTTGGAGACGCGGTACTGGTTAGGCAGACACCCACTCACAAGCTTTCAACACGATTCTCCCTTGAACCTTTCCCAGTTGTGGAGAAAACTGGTAGCAGCATGGTAGTGCAGTCACCTGCTGGAGTCAGGTATCGTCGAAACTCCTCACTCCTGAAGAGATTCCAACGTGACGAACATCCACCAGATAATGTTGCTGACAGTCCAAGTTCCACTCCGGAAGAGATACCTGCTACTTCTGAACGTGAAATGGAACAATCGAAGGAGCAGACAGCGCCGGAGATTCGTCGTTCCACTAGGATCAAGCAGAAGCCATCGCTGTTGGACGATTATGTGTTATCTCAGACTGTTGAAGACTGAAACTACATGCTTGTTTAATGATTGTATACCTTGTAGTTAGACTTGTCAAAATTATTGCTTAGAAGTTAGATACAAGTAAGCTGGAGTAGTTTAGTCAAACTTTAACATTTATTGTAAACTGATTTGATTTGGTTGGTCTTGCCTTATTATTACTTTAGTTAGTAGTTTCTAGTTAATTGACTATTTCAAAGAACAGGGGAGATGTAGAGTATTGAGAAGTTGGTAGGACTAGAAAAAGACTAGGACAATTCAAGATGTCTGACAGTGGAAGTACTGAATAAATGTATCGTTTGTAATACAAGTATTTACATAATAAAAGTAGTGTTATGAAGCCACCAGTGTTACAGCTGTGACAACTACATCAACTGTCACTGACGACCTTGCATGTCAGCTGTGACAACTACATCAGCTGTCACTGACGTCCTTGCATGTCAGCTGTGACAACTACATCAACTGTCACTGACGTCCTTGCATGTCAGCTGTGACAACTACATCAGCTGTCACTGACGACCTTGCATGTCAGCTGTGACAACTACATCAGCTGTCACTGACGTCCTTGCATGTCAGCTGTGACAACTACATCAGCTGTCACTTACGTCCTTGCATGTCAGCTGTGACAACTACATCAGCTGTCACTGACGTCCTTGCATGTCAGCTGTGACAACTACATCAACTGTCACTGACGTCCTTGCATGTCAGCTGTGACAACTACATCAGCTGTCACTGACGTCCTTGCATGTCAGCTGTGACAACTACATCAACTGTCACTGACGACCTTGCATGTCAGCTGTGACAACTACATCAACTGTCACTGACGACCTTGCATGTCAGCTGTGACAACTACATCAGCTGTCACTGACGTCCTTGCATGTCAGCTGTGACAACTATATTAGCTGTCACTGACGTCCTCGCATGTCAGCTGTGACAACTACACCAGCTGCCACTGACGTCACTGACGTCCTTGAATGGCAGCTGTGACAACTACATCAGCTGTCACTGACGTCCTTGCATGTCAGCTGTGACAACTACACCAGCTGCCACTGACGTCACTGACGTCCTTGAATGGCAGCTGTGACAACTACATCAGCTGTCACTGACGTCCTTGCATGTCAGCTGTGACAACTACATCAACTGTCACTGACGACCTTGCATGTCAGCTGTGACAACTACACCAGCTGCCACTGACGTCCTTGCATGTCAGCTGTGACAACTACACCAGCTGCCACTGACGTCACTGACGTCCTTGAATGGCAGCTGTGACAACTACATCAGCTGTCACTGACGTCCTTGCATGTCAGCTGTGACAACTACATCAACTGTCACTGACGACCTTGCATGTCAGCTGTGACAACTACATCAGCTGTCACTGACGACCTTGCATGTCAGCTGTGACAACTACATCAGCTGTCACTGACGTCCTTGCATGTCAGCTGTTACAACTACATTAGCTGTCACTGACGTCACTGACGTCCTTGCATGTCAGCTGTGACAACTACATTAGCTGTCACTGACGGCCTTGCATGTCAGCTGTGACAACTACATTAGCTGTCATGACGTCACTGACGTCCTTGCATGTCAGCTGTGACAACTACATCAGCTGTCACTGACGTCACTGACGTCCTTGCATGTCAGCTGTGACAACTACATCAGCTGTCACTGACGTCCTTGCTTGTCAGCTGTGACATCTACATTAGCTGTCACTGACGTCACTGACGTCCTTGCATGTCAGCTGTGACAACTACATTAGCTGTCACTGACGTCACTGACGTCCTTGCATGTCAGCTGTGACAACTACATTAGCTGTCACTGACGTCACTGACGGCCTTGCATGTCAGCTGTGACAACTACATCAGCTGTCACTGACGTCACTGACGTCCTTGCATGTCAGCTGTGACAACTACATTAGCTGTCACTGACGTCACTGACGTCCTTGCATGTCAGCTGTGACAACTACATTAGCTGTCACTGACGTCACTGACGTCCTTGCATGTCAGCTGTGACAACTACATTAGCTGTCACTGACGTCACTGACGGCCTTGCATGTCAGCTGTGACAACTACATTAGCTGTCACTGACGTCCTTGCATGTCAGCTGTGACAAGTACATTAGCTGTCACTGACGTCCTTGCATGTCAGCTGTGACAACTACATCAGCTGACACTGACGACCTTGCATGTCAGCTGTGACAACTACATCAGCTTTGACAACTACATTAGCCGACACTGACGTCCTTGCATGTCAGCTGTGACAACTACATTAGCCGACACTGACGTCCTTGCATGTCAGCTGTGACAACTACATCAGCTGTCACTGACGTCCTTGCATGTCAGCCATGACAACTATATCAGCTGTCACTGACGTCCTTGCATGTCAGCTGTGTCAACTACATCAGCTGTCACTGACGTCCTTGCATGTCAGCTGTGACAACTACATCAGCTGTCACTGACGTTCCAGCTACTTTTGACCGGATGGAAATTGTCTGCATATACTCATCTGCACTCCAACACAACTGCGATCAGTGGCGACGCTAAGGGGAGGCGAGGGGGGGCAGTCGCCCCCCGAGCATCGCCTTCGCCCCCCCAGTCGCCCCCCCAACCAGTATTTACTACTAGACAATCGCTATGCATTCAAAACCACGTTCAATTGTCAGATATATATTTTTATACTTCAAAGATAAGATAAACTATTTTTTTTTATTTTTTTATATTTTTTTTTATTTATTATTTATTTATTTAATTAAAATCCCAATTCTATATAGTAATCTAACCGACCACGTTCTGATGACGTTACAAAGAACGCAGCGAACATTTCATGATACTCCTTCAGTTAGTTGAATTATTCGGTGACTATTAACTATTAATTTTGCGTGACTTCATTCATTGTTATCCTGCATCAAGCGCAGGTTGCGAGCGCACCTTCCCATGTCTTACGCTTGCAACAATCGCCTTCGAGATTTGACAGTATTATCTATTGAAAAATCAATCGTCAATATTTCATCAATTTGCAACAAGTCGTCCTGCGGTTTGATGCTGAGCACCAGAACGAACGTAATAACACATTTTCTTCCAGTTTAGTATAATAATCCGAAACCCAAGGGTTCACGATGCCGGGGGGGGGGGGGGGGAGAGGGGGTGTACTTTACACGTCTAGATTGCGATAACGTTTGCGCCCCCAACTGGCATACTCGCCCCTGAACCGCCTCCCCTAATGTAACATCCTAGCGTCGCCACTGACTGCGATCCGTACCTGCGGGTGTGTGCGGTATCAATTAACGAAGATATAGCAGACTGTACGCAAATAGCTCCAATTTCAAACGAAAAGAGGGAACAAATATTTTTTATTTATGCTATTTCAAAGTTTGCATTAGTATATGCCCACAATAGGAAACAGTTTAGTACAGCCTGCAGACAGAGTATGTTGGAGAAAAGAAAAACTGACTAAGGTGCATTCACAATCTTTACTAGTACTAAGCCACAAGCTTCTTTGTTTGGCTATAGGAGGGAGAATACTGCGTTCTGATTGGCTGTGACTAAGGTTTGTCTAGGTCTTAATCACTAAACCATAGTACTAGTAAAGATTGTGAATGCACCTTTACCGGGTTTCGTACAAAATTAGGGAGCCTGTTATGCTGTCTTGTCAGATTATATATACAAACACTGATTTATCCCGAAATATATTATTGTATAGCGATCATTTAAAACCACATGTTAGCATACTCTTGGTCACAAAATAGTTCAGATGGATAATAATATGTTGCATAAAGACAACATATGGGTTAGTATATGGAATACGCTCATTTAAGAACATCAAAACTAATTTTCAAGCCCATTTTTGAGGAGCCGTATGGTATTTACAACAGGTTTTATGAAAAATACGGCTAAAAACTACATTCAAACCACATACGCGTTTGGTATGCGATTTTTTGTTTACACCTTACCCTCACTGTTGGCTATGTGGATTTAGTGTTATGAAACAAGTGTTTTCAATATTTGGTTTTCTACGATTTATTTTCTTCTCCGGTACAGAAAGTGTATTTGTACCGGCGAGCAAAATAAATCATAGTAAACCAAGTATTGAAAACACTTATTTTAAAACACTAAATCCACATAGCCAATAGTGAGGGTATGGTGTAAACAAAAAATCGCATACCAAACGCGTTTGTGGTTTAAATACCATACGGCTCCTCCAAAATGGGCTTGAAAATAAGTTTTGATCTTCTCAAATGAGCGTATTTAAATATACTAACTCCGTATGTGTTCTTTATGCTTATTTAAAAAGAAAATAATATGGGGGTAGATTCACCTTTTAAATGATCGCTATAAAATAATTTGTTTCGGTATAAAGCTATGTTTGTATAAATAATAAGACAGCATAACAGGCTGCCTAATTTTGTACGATAATCAGTTTTTCTTTTCTCCAACATTATCTGTCTGCGCTACACTGTAACCCGTTGTAGGTATATATGATAATGCAATCTTTGAAATAGCATAAATTGATAATATTTGTTCCCGCGTTACGTTTGAGTACAGCCTGCTATATTTTCGTTAATTTACACCGTACACTCCCGCAGGTATGGATCGCACTTGTGTGGGAGTGCAGACCAGTGCAGACGTTTTCCATCCACTGTCAAATCGTCACTTTCGTTTGCGGTCCCTGGCTTTTCAATTTTTTCCTTGTTTGGATCAAGATTTTCAAAATTTCCCTGGGCTGTAAGTTTTTTTCGGACTCGGACCGTAGGCCTAGAACACCTAACAACTATTGCTATATTAATCGGAGTGGCTATTTGCACCCAAGTTGGGTGAGCGCAACATTTAATATGCTATTTTTACCCAAGTTCTGCGCATGCGCGGGTGTGTACAGCATTTAAAATGCTATTTGCACCCAAGTTGTTTTCACCCAAGCTGGGTGTGTCCAACACTTAAAATGCTATTTGCACCCAAGTTGTTTACACCCAAGATGGGTGTGCCCAACAATTTATATGCTATTTGCACCCAAGTTGGGTGTGTCCAGGATATAAAATGCTATTTGTACCCAAGTTATTTTCACCCAAGTTGGGTGTGTCCAACACTTAAAATGCTATTTGCACCCAAGTTATTTTCACCCAAGTTGGGTGTGTCCAACACTTAAAATGCTATTTGCACCCAAGTTATTTTCAACCAAGTTGGGTGTGTCCAACACTTAAAATGCTATTTGCACCCAAGTTGGGTGAAAATAACGGGTGCAAATAGCATTTTATATGTTGGACGCACCCAACTTGGGTGAAAACAACTTGGGTGCAAATAGCATTTTAAGTGTTGGACACACCCAACTTGGGTGAAAATAACTTGGGTGCAAATAGCATTTTAAGTGTTGGACACACCCAACTTGGGTGAAAATAACTTGGGTGCAAATAGCATTTTAAGTGTTGGACACACCCAACTTGGGTGTAAACAACTTGGGTGAAAATAGCATTTTAAGTGTTGGACACACCCAACTTGGGTGTAAACAACTTGGGTGCAAATAGCATTTTAAATGCTGGACACACCCGCGCATGCGCAGAACTTGGGGGAAAATAGCATTTTAAATGTTGCGCTCACCCAACTTGGGTGCAAATAGAGGCAGCCTAGATTAATTACACTAGTTCGTCAGCCGTGCAATATGATGGACGGGCAAAAGAGTAGGGTTAGGTAGGCCCTAGGCGTAGGCCTACTAGGGCCTAGGCCTACTAGCCGTAGGATTGATTGACGTACAAATCCACAAGCTAGGAAAGGCTAGGGTCTAGGCCTAGCCTTTGCCTAGCTCTTGCTAGGCCTTGCCACAAACTGGGAAGGGCTAGCCTAGGCCTAGGGTAGGCCTAGGCCTACTAGGGTCTAACCTTCTAGGCCTAGGCCTAACCTAGCCGCAGAATTAATTGACGTACAAAGGCGTAGGGCTAGGCCTAGCCTTTGCCTGGCTCTTGCTAGCCTTGCCATGATCTTGGAAGGGTTAAGCCTACTAGAGTCTAGCCAACTAGCCTAGCCATAGGATTGATTGACGTACAAAGACGTAGGGCTAGGCCTAGCCTTTGCCTAGCTCTTGCTAGCCTTGCCACAGAGTTGGAAGTGCTAGGCCTACTAGGGTCTGACCTACTAGCCATGTAACAGACACGTAAGTGCGTACGGCTAGGCAAAGCATACTAGGCCCTAGCCATACACTGCGTTTATCTAGCGGACTGGGTTCAGTTCGCAGTGAGTTCGGAACCCGTTTGGCAAGCATAATTCAATCCAGACTCTTATTAAATTCTATCCCTGGTCCTATTAAACCGGACTAGATCGGCTTCTTAACAGAACTGAAATAAGTTTGAGTTGAGCTGAGGTGTTTATCAGTCGAACTGGGTGCGCACTAAACTCGGCTCACACCGCCTAGTGCGAGCCCAGTCGGCTTGATGAACGTATTAATTATAGACTTGAATGCTAGGCCTTGTTAGGGCCTAGCGCACGGTCTGACAATATTCTTCCTTGTTCAGATCTGGCACTCTGGCACACTCGTTTCCGTCCGCCCCGCGCTTGACGTCAGCCTCATACATGATCGCTGTAGGGCTGGCGCTTCGTGCGTGTTGCAGTGCTAGGCTAGTCACCTGGTTCTACATTTATTGGCCAAATTTACATTGCATTTGGATTTTGTGTTTAGACAATTATAAACATTATTTGATATTAGTAGACAGCACCATTCGACAGTAGTAAATGTTGCCCAAATATTAGCTGTGTTTTGGTAACATCGCAGTGATTTGTTTACACACCTAATACAGATCTTCGCATGACTTACATATAATATGAATGAATCTAATAATATCTCTACAGTGATATTAAGCAAGTCATATGCATTATCTAGATGATTACTTCAGTAATATAACTTCGTTCGTAATCAATGAGCCAGCATTCGCCAGCTTTGTGTACACGTAATTTTATGTAATGTAATAGTGTCACGTTTGTATTTTATTTGACATTACGGAGACTGGCCTATGTAGGCCTACAATACAACGGAAGCTACAAGTTCACTTAACCGAGACCGCTATCAATCTTTCTTCACAGGTGCGTACAAACAAAATTGCGATGAAGATACCGGCCGCCGTTTATCAGGAGTTTCATCCGGATCAACTGTACGCCAGGAAAGCCAAGGTAGGCTGCGTAACTTTACAAATTACTGTTCACCTCCAAAGCACCGTTTGAGCAAGGTGTATGATTTTGATCAATGAAATAGTATTTATTTTAAAGTAGAGTGTGATTATAAGAAGGAATGTTTCGGCTCTAATAATCGGAACCGGTTCTTTAATAATTTTGAATCGATTATTTTCTATACAAAAATAAAACGAAGTGTGTCAATTTTTCTTTGAAGTTTGAACAATACTGGACTTGCGTCCTTGAAAACTGTAAGCTGCCTGGAGGTAAGTATTGACTGCAGGATCACTGGAGTGACTCATTTTCGAAGTATTTTTGGATGCTTGGGTAAACTAGAAGCAGCACTCTTGATTCCTTGGAAAAACACATTTTTTGCGAGGCGAAAGACACAAAGCTAATGCCGCAGGCTAGGGTGGTCTGGCCACACCGTCGGGCCAACAAGCTCCAGCTTGCAGACGACACTGCGTGGAACGTGGTGCGCGGGGGGCTCGCGACTACATTGTTGACGTAGGTAGCATCAATCGTAAAGCTGGCTTATGGAAAAAATGACCAACCGGTTTTCAAAATGTGAACCGGTTCGAAGTAGAACAGGTTTCCGGGTACCCGAAGTAATTTCTAATTATAAATTTTGTTTTGGGGAAGATGCATGTGATACCTTTGTCACACGTTATAAAATGTATTTGATACAAATAAGATTCAAGATGCTTGAATTGTGGGACAAGCGTTTCTCTTTATGGACTGGTAAATTACGTAGAAAAGTCACTCGTCCAATGGGCAGTGGTCTTGTGTGTCTAAATTCCTTTACGATGTATCTATTGCACATTCAGGTACAATGACAACATATTAGTTGAGTCTTGACTATCAGGCATCATTAAATAAAGTAGGCCCTAGCCCTAGGCCCACTGCCCATTGTCCATTGCTACTATAGTGTCTCGTTCGATTATGATCGCGCTGTTAGTTTACATGTTTTCACTTCCAAATGAGATATTTAATTTTGAATGCCCTACCATCATATAATATTGGTATTTTACAATAATTCAATGTGTCCGTATTTCTGTTTTGAAAAGTAGTTATTTATCTCCACCAGATACTTTTCTAAGTATGTATCTTCTTTTCTTTATGTATACCTAAATCATTTTGAACCAAAGTACTTTTACCATTACTTGGCCAGTGTTTCTTAAAGTGTGGTCCGTCAGTCTGTCTGTCCGTCTGTCTCTCTGTCTGTCTGTCTGTCTGTCTGTCTGTCTGTCTGTCTGTCTGTCTATCAATCTGTTTGTCAGTCTGTCTGTCTGTCTGTCTGTCTGTCTGTCTGTCTGTCTGTCTGTCTGTCTGTCTGTCTGTCTGTCTGTCTGTCTGTCTGCCTATCTATCTATCTATCGGTCTGTTTGTCTGTCTGTCTGTCTTTCTGTCTGACTATCTATCGGTCTGTCTGTCTGTCTGTCTGTCTATCTATTGGTCTGTTTGTCTGTCTGTCTGTCTGTCTTATCTATCGGTCTGTCTGTCTGTCTATCTATCGGTCTGTTTGTCTGTCTATCTGTCTATCTATCGGTCTGTCTGTCTGTCTATCTATCGGTCTGTCTGTCTGTCTGTCTGTCTGCCTATCTATCTATCTATCGGTCTGTTTGTCTGTCTGTCTGTCTATCTATCGGTCTGTTTGTCTGTCTGTCTATCTATCGGTCTGTCTGTCTGTCTGTCTTATCTATCGGTCTGTCTGTCTGTCTATCTATCGGTCTGTTTGTCTGTCTATCTGTCTATCTATCGGTCTGTCTGTCTGTCTATCTATCGGTCTGTCTGTCTGACTGTCTGTCTGACTATCTATCGGTCTGTCTGTCTGTCTATCTATTGGTCTGTTTGTCTGTCTGTCTGACTATCTATCGGTCTGTATGTCTGTCTATCTATTGGTATGTTTGTCTGTCTGTCTGTCTGTCTATCTATTGGTCTGTTTGTCTGTCTGTCTGTCTGTCTGTCTGTCTGTCTGTCTATCTATCGGTCTGTCCGTCTGTCTGTCCATCTATTGGTCTGTCTGTCTGTCTGTCTGTCTATTGGTCTGTTTGTCTATCTATTGGTCCGTCAGTCAGTCTGTCTGTCTGTCAGTCTGTCTGTCTGTCTGTCTGTCTCTCTGTCGGTCTGTATGTCTGTCTGTCTGTCTGTCAGCCAACACGATAGAGGCGCCACCGAGAACGTTGAGAATCTCGAGTGCGTCAGGGACGAGAGCGGAAGGATACCTCTACGTACAACAAACACCGCAGAAAATTTTAATTTTTTAATTATATCTCAAGATCGAGGAAACACAAAATCCAAAATCTGAGAAATCACGGCGCTGTGGTTTGGAAAGCCCTACCGACAGAATGATCTACATGTTTCTTACATTATAATCAGTATCACTGTGATACTTATTTCCTTAGTAATTTAATGAAATAAAAATCACAGTCATACTGATTATAATGTTTCATACATGTATCATTCAGTCTGTAGGGCTTACCAAACCACAGCGCTATGATTACTCAGATTTTCGATTTTTTGTTTCAATCCTGAGACTAATAAAAAATGAGAATTTTCTGCGGGTTTTGACGTAGAGGTATCCTTTGCTCTTCACAAGGTTTTACTACTATACCTTTTGTTAGCTGCCACTGGCAGCTAACAAAACTAACAATTCAAAACAAAGTCGCAACGTAGAAAGTCAGTAGAAAGGAGCCGGTAGTTGATATTGCCGACCATCTAAGACAAGTAGAGCAATGCTGTGAGTCAACCATGGCTGAACGTGGGAGGCTGCCGTGGGTCGAGGAGTCTTTTCCACCGCTGATGTTATTTATTTATTTATTTATTTATTTATTTATTTATTTATTTATTTATTTATTTATTTATTTATTTATTTATTTATTTATTTATTTATTTATTTATTTATTTATTTATTTATTTATTTATTTATTTATTTATTTATTTATTTATTTATTTATTTATTTATTTATTTATTTATTTATTTATTTATTTATTTGTTTATGTGATGTATACAGATGACAGGCCTGTTTGTGTTGATAAGTTTGTAAATACTTGGCCGATTTTTTTTTTTTTTATACCTTTTAAGTGTACTGGTACTTGTGCTTTTAAACTGTATGGTCATTGGCCATTGATGCCAATGTTTGCTAGCAGCCTTTAAATGAGAATATTGTCCCTCCACACACAAGAGTCGATAATTAACTATATCCATATTATGCTCTAAATATATCTAACTCATTAGACTAGGGGTAACAAAACAATATATAGGTAGTTTGATAGAGGCAGTAGTTGGGTTGTGTGCCTGTTGCCGTCCAACCCCCCTTGTTTTCGGTATCTGTCAAAATGGCGTACATTACAACAACAAATTACATTATTTAATCATTATCACTTATGTGTCATTGTGAATTATATAAAAAAGTGAGTATAACAATAATTGTTTACAAATGCATAGTTATTTACTAATCTAGGCCATACCTACACTTCTCTGCTACGTTACTAAAATGTGTTTATAAGTAGGCTAGGTCTAGGGTCCTAGGCTAGACAAAGGGGCTAGGCCTAGGCGTAGCGTAGGCAGTGGCCAAGCAGAGCGTTAAACACCCACACCTGTCCACATAGGCCTAGGTCTACGTGTTACTAGGCCTAGGTAAAATGTTTGTAAACATTTTACCACTACTATGTAGGCCTAATAGAAATTAATATAATAATCCAATGTAAATACTTTTCTACAGGATCCCTGCTTGCGATTAGCAATAGGCTACCGCAGCTACTAGCAATCTGCAAGTTTGGGTTTTGGGTGGAGGTGGTATTTTCTGCACGCACGCATTGGTCGGCGGTGTATAGGATCGCAGTTAAAGGTGTATGTATGTTTGTACACATATATTTTCTTGCGGGCGTTTACACGTTTAAACGTTTACACGACTCATCCCTAGTAGGTACCTCTTTAGGCCTAATTGCCGCCTGAAGGTTGCATGATTTTCATGGTTCTTGATTGAAGTCGACAGCTTGTTCTTTTACCCGCCTGCATCACGCTGCTGTGGGCAGTAGACGTGAGCAATGTCTTGGGCTTGACTGGTGCGATGGTTGTGGCGAGAGCCGTCCTCGAAAAGTGCCAGATTATCTCATTGTAAAACTGGCACACTGCTTGAATGTATAGACATAGACCTGGAAAAGGCAGGATCATTCTGTATCCAGTCCAAGGGATTGGATACTCAATGGCAGGATGTTAAGCTATTTGAATCCTAGCCTGCAGGGCTCACGAGGACATGCCCAGCATGTAGCGGATAATTCTTTTCTGTGCTTTAAATGCATCTATAGGCCTACTTCTTGTAGCAGCTCCTGAAAAAATCACTCCGCGCTCAAGTAGTGATTGTGCTTGTGCTAAATAATAGGTGTAAATGACAGGTGAACGTATGTTAGGTGTAAATGTGTAATTATACAATGTCTATCAACTTCAAAGTTACAGTTTATTGTGCATATACTGTGACACAGGGATTAAACTTAAATAAGGCCTAGCCATAGACATACAAGCTCAATCAGATTATGCCCATAAATTGAAAATAGGTTGATCTACCGGCTTTATATAGGCTTGCTTTGGCCACAGCCACGCGTTAGCAATTCAACTAGAAATGTGTGGTCAAGTTGTCGAAGCCAAAATAACTTCAAATGTTATTATAGGCCTACGTATACTATATTGAGAAATTGCAATTGTATTACAACATTGCCCCGACTTGGAATCGAACCCAGATCCTCCGACTCTACTGGTCTGCCGATGCGGTAAAGAGCTAGATTTGATTTCCCCCCGCGTATTGTTTAAAACGTTGTTATTGCTTGTGTGCCTATAGCTTCACATTCTATCTAGATCTGTTACCTGAAATTAAAGTTCCAGGTAATAGGCCTAGTTCCCTAGAGCATCATTTGACAAATTTGTTTTTGCGTGTAAAAACATAAGTTGATTTGTGCAGTCTTCATGCGCTGCAGTCTTCATGCGCTCTATCTTCATGCGCTGCGTCTTCATGCGCTGCGTCTTCATGCACTGCAGTCTTCATGCGCTGGTGCTTCATGCGCTGCGTCTTCATGCCCTCAGTCTTCATGCGCTCCGTCTTCATGCGCTGCCGTCTCTTTCCTGCCGAGGCGCCTCAGAGAACACATCTGGATCCAAGAACTAGCTGACAACATTTCCTTCTTCGTCTTTGATTGGCCAACGTCCGTACACGTGACACGTTGTGTGGTAGGTATTCATACATGGGCTGTCAATACCTGCGTACACGTGACACGTTGTGTGGTAGGTATTCATGCATGGGCTGTCAATACCTGCGTACACGTGACACGTTGTGTGGTAGGTATTCATACATGGGCTGTCAATACCTGCGTACACGTGACACGTTGTGTGGTAGGTATTCATGCATGGGCTGTCAATACCTGCGTACACGTGACACGTTGTGTGGTAGGTATTCATGCATGGGCTGTCAATACCTGCGTACACGTGACACGTTGTGTGGTAGGTATTCATGCATGGGCTGTCAATACCTGCGTACACGTGACACGTTGTGTGGTAGGTATTCATACATGGGCTGTCAATACCTGCGTACACGTGACACGTTGTGTGGTAGGTATTCATGCATGGGCTGTCAATACCTGCGTACACGTGACACGTTGTGTGGTAGGTATTCATGCATGGGCTGTCAATACCTGCGTACACGTGACACGTTGTGTGGTAGGTATTCATACATGGGCTGTCAATACCTGCGTACACGTGACACGTTGTGTGGTAGGTATTCATGCATGGGCTGTCAATACCTGCGTACACGTGACACGTTGTGTGGTAGGTATTCATGCATGGGCTGTCAATACCTGCGTACACGTGACACGTTGTGTGGTAGGTATTCATACATGGGCTGTCAATACCTGCGTACACGTGACACGTTGTGTGGTAGGTATTCATACATGGGCTGTCAATACCTGCGTACACGTGACACGTTGTGTGGTAGGTATTCATACATGGGCTGTCAATACCTGCGTACACGTGACACGTTGTGTGGTAGGTATTCATGCATGGGCTGTCAATACCTGCGTACACGTGACACGTTGTGTGGTAGGTATTCATGCATGGGCTGTCAATACCTGCGTACACGTGACACGTTGTGTGGTAGGTATTCATACATGGGCTGTCAATACCTGCGTACACGTGACACGTTGTGTGGTAGGTATTCATACATGGGCTGTCAATACCTGCGTACACGTGACACGTTGTGTGGTAGGTATTCATACATGGGCTGTCAATACCTGCGTACACGTGACACGTTGTGTGGTAGGTATTCATGCATGGGCTGTCAATACCTGCGTACACGTGACACGTTGTGTGGTAGGTATTCATACATGGGCTGTCAATACCTGCGTACACGTGACACGTTGTGTGGTAGGTATTCATGCATGGGCTGTCAATACCTGCGTACACGTGACACGTTGTGTGGTAGGTATTCATGCATGGGCTGTCAATACCTGCGTACACGTGACACGTTGTGTGGTAGGTATTCATGCATGGGCTGTCAATACCTGCGTACACGTGACACGTTGTGTGGTAGGTATTCATGCATGGGCTGTCAATACCTGCGTACACGTGACACGTTGTGTGGTAGGTATTCATACATGGGCTGTCAATACCTGCGTACACGTGACACGTTGTGTGGTAGGTATTCATGCATGGGCTGTCAATACCTGCGTACACGTGACACGTTGTGTGGTAGGTATTCATGCATGGGCTGTCAATACCTGCGTACACGTGACACGTTGTGTGGTAGGTATTCATGCATGGGCTGTCAATACCTGCGTACACGTGACACGTTGTGTGGTAGGTATTCATGCATGGGCTGTCAATACCTGCGTACACGTGACACGTTGTGTGGTAGGTATTCATATATGGGCTGTCAATACCCGCGTACACGTGACACGTTGTGTGGTAGGTATTCATGCATGGGCTGTCAATACCTGCGCCAATAATCTTATTTTAGATAGGCTACCCAATACCGGTACCTACATGTTTTCACTCTAATGCCCGGTATTACGATCTCGGGATAAGGTACTAGATAATGTTATCCTCTGGATAAGCAACATTTCAAAGCTTCTGATTGGTGGTTGCCATAGTGATACAAGTTATCCCAGGATAAATATTTATACCGAGATCATACAATCAGGGGTAAGTAATATGACTACAAAGACTACGTACAGCCAGCGAGATTACATTCGCTTGCAAGACGCTTTCTAGACAAAAGGAGCTTAGGCCTAATTGTGTCAGAGTGAGTTTTGTTGTGCATTGTACACATATACATGTAAACACACGATGTACATTCAACGCTCTACTCGAGTTGGTTCTTTTCTAGTGCTTTACGTGCACACACACACACCAGCGCTTTTCACAAGGCTGTTTGTTATGACCCACGAAAAGGATTAGTAATTGGTTAAATTTAAGTAGGCCTATTTAAATTAAGATTCTGAAGTTTCATGCCAAATGTCTAGGAAGTTCATAGTGTTTATGTGAAGTCTTATTGCATAGTCAGTAGTCACACATTATGTGTACGTAGTTGTACACTATCAAAGTTGCATTTACGCTAACATTTATTTACTCCGACTTGCGAGTTAAGTGAACTTGCAATCTATTCTGTTAGAAGTATGTCTACTAATAATACATCCTCGAGCACAAGCCTCAATCCTAAAAATAGATTTTTATGGTCAACGTTTTGTTCTTATTTGTGGTCAGCTAGGTCAAATGATGTCGGAGAGCGATTGAAGTAAAGGACCAATTGGGAGGAAGACTTAACATTCACAGGGGTTAAGGAAAGGAATGGTTCGCTCTTATGATTGGCAGAGTCACCCTGGGCAAATTCTACCTCGGACCCAGACTGTGATGCTACCTTTGGTTGGAAACAAAAATACTAGCGTTCCACTGGATGTAAATCAAATACTGATTTACGTACATTCAACAGATTGTGGCTTTAGTCCGTCAAAATGTCGGCTACTGTAAGCACTGTTGATAAGAGACTTTATCATAGCGACTTTTACCTTTTAATAAAAACAAATACATGTTTGGAGTGTTATTTGTTAGGTTTCCAACAGTGGAGAGTCAAAATTCAAAACTAAAATATGGATGAGCCGTGTGGAAGGGGCAGTTGCGACAGGACGTCAAGTGAAAATAAACTCAAGGACGGATCTGTATCTTACAAACAAGGTATCCCCACACATCAGTGTAGGCCTATCCTTTACATTGCAGCCACCTGAATTGTTGGGATGTCCTATTTGGGAAGAAGCCAGTTTACCCGTGGGCATATTGTTCTCATTCAAGTTTTATAACAAAACCGTTGGTAACCGGCCGTCACACCTCACGCTGGATGGCCGTTAGTTCTTCGAGCTGTCAAAAGGTGCAACAATATCCCGTGTCTAAATCGAGGCTTGAGCTATTGAGGTAGATTTGATTTTAAAGTGTGGGTCTACTCAGTTGACATAACTTTTCTTTAATATAATCATTGGAGTGAATGAACAATTTACACTGTTAGAATAATTGTTTTAGACAGTACTATAGTCATATTACAGTAACAGGTAAATACTAAATAGGAAGTTTTGAAAATAAAGTTTGACCCTATATGATTTGAAACATGTATAGTAGCAAATCGACTATTGATTGATTAATTGATTGATTGATGAAGCAACAACTTAATAAATTTAAAAGGGAACATTAAACAGAAAAATAGAGACTCTCTGCCACCTGTTGAAAAGGGCAGTGGTACTTCAAAATGCATCGAAGACACTGCTGGTAGTGTAGAGGCAATATTGTGGATTTATATCCATAAAACTAATCTTGCTGAAAGTCATGCTCTATAACTACTTACCATTTTTAATGCGAGGCAAATTCCTGCACTATTACAATTATTTATTATTGGCAGTTACTCAAATAAGTTTTCGAGAATAAAACAAGGCTCAAACATGAACTGCATCTATATAAATCTCGTAATACTATTTCTGGTTTTGAAGTAACACCACTTTATATAATGTACAGTATTGCCATAGACAAATGAGTGACTGGGAATTACCAAGTTAGAGTGATTCACAAACATTTTGAAAAGTGATTTTTTTTTAAATTTTGAATACAGTGAAACTTTGATTTTACAACCGTAATGGAGTATACCAAAAAATTCGTTAATTCAAGAAAATCAAAGAACATTGTTATGAGAAACTAACTATACTTTCTGGGACCAGGAAAAAAAATACTTAACATCAAGGAATTCGTTGCTTCAAGGTACGTTAAATCAAAGTTTTACTGTACTGCAAATTTATACGAATGTTTTGGCAAGTGCTTTACTTTAATATGAATGAGTCAAGAAGTATTCTACTTTGTTGATTTTTGTGATTGTTCATTTTTCTCTTGGCACTACAGAGTTAATTTTCAACTTGATTCTACGTATATAGCTTCAGATCGTTCATAACTGTAGCCACAAAGCCCCAACCACAATTGTCGGCATTGCCATTGCAATCCAGAAACCGTGAAAAAAGTAACCTTTATTGTTTTTATGGCGTTGTTCACAATAACATCATAATGTCGTAATAATTTAGCATGAGCAAATGTACGATTTGATCCCAATTCCGATGCTGACAATTGAGGTTGGAGCTTTATTCACCTATCTGATTTTAATTCCAGATATTATGCCTTTCAAAAGGTCGATTGATTCCGGCCTACATAAACATATAAAATGTATCGTAAGTGGCAGCATATCTTCTAATATTTTTATTTGGCTTGAACCATGATTTGATTCTGCAATCCTTTGTAGTCTGGCTAGGCCTATGCTTTCAATGTTGGAAAGTTTTTTAAATCACTTAGTGTGCATAGATGATAATCCTAGATAAATACACATTGCGAATAGTTTTACTCAATTAAGATAAGACTTAATTTTTTTTGCAGCTGATCAACTGAAATTGTGAGGGGCTGGTTTTAATTTAGCAAATTGGCAGTACATAGGCAGAGGCCTACATAGTTGTCTTAATAAAAACATTCTATCCAAGCATAATTTGATTTTTGAACATACCATTGTTGAGATTTCATTTTTAATTATTACAAAACTTTGTTGTATACAAGCAACACATAATTTGTGCGTGGACACACTATATCCATGGTAACAACCGCATACAAAATGTGTGGAATTATAAAGAAGATGTTTTTTCTAAAACTCTTTCTCTACATAGTGTTGTTAAACAGATATTATGGAAAAGCAGGTGAGCCCAATGTTTGTCATTCTGTCCACTTGTTGAGCAGGAGTGTCAAGACGTAGATTAAGAGTGTTTGTTGTGCTTGCAGCTGTGGTACAGGGCGATGCCATCAAGCGTCTGGAATGCGCCCTGAAGATGCGAGCAGACCAAGACTGTCTGGTGGACGGGAGTTGGTCGCCGTGGCAACCCTGGGAGAAGTGTCACGGGGAGTGTGGTCAGACGGGGTTGCAGAGACGATATCGGACCTGCGACAACCCCGAGCCCCAGCTGGGGGGCTCCTACTGCCGGGGGCCAGCGAGTGAGACGAGGTCCTGCCAGTTACCAGGTAGCGCCACGTCCAGGGGTCATAGCTATACTGCATGACATGATGGGTGCCCATATTACCTCATAATAATACACGTACTATACACAATATTCATATAGATGTACCAACAAAAGTATTCTGAAGCTTAAGACACTGCCGAGTCCAAGGTGACAACTTGATTTTCTACTTCGAAAATTCCTATCATCTGATGTAAACAAGTCCATTGGGGATAATTTAAAACCTTCCGTTGGTTACCTGTAACGGTGGGTGTTGCCAAACCGCCTGTGGACTCGACTAAGCCGAACCATGCATTTACGAATGTGTGAGAGAATGCCAGTTATCTGTTGATTTTCTTTCAATTGGCTCGGTTGAAAGAGGGTAGACTATGACCTAAGATCGGTATGCGAATACTTTCGTTTCGTACCTACATAAGAAACCATTGCACAACAACCGAGACACAGTATTGTGTGGTGTCATTACGTATGTACCCATACAAACCAGAAGAGATTTTAATAAATATGTTTGGATGGAATCGAGACATTTAGCCTACCTGTAGCTCTCAACATTAAAAAAAGCAAACTAATACTTTTGACCATTTTCCACAGACGAAATAGCTCACATTTACAATACAAACTAACCCTAGTAATAACAATAATGTTTCCTGCTCCTCAAAGGAAATAACAAAAACTGTAGCATTTTCCTTAGGCCTATTTTATTTAATGTCTGTCTTATTAAATTGCTTTACAAAGTTGGTCAATAAATAAAACTACAAATACAATGAGATATAGGAAAAACAGTGAAGAAAACAAAGTACTGTTCTCTCTTGTTGCCATGTTGAGGCTGCTCCCCCGAGGAATACGAAACGATGGTGTTGGGAGATCCACTACGCAGCTCACAGTACGAATTAATCAAAGTCGTCCACGAACGGTTTCCCGCCCTTGCCGACCGATGTCTGACCAACACTTGCCGCTACGAGACGGTCGAGAGCGTCTTGCAGGAAGGAGCCGTAGGTGACATCCTGTCTATCCTGTTACCCTGATCTTACTCTCACACTACGTGCGTCTTGCACGAGGGAGCCGTAGGTGACATCCTGTCTATCCTGTTACCCTGATCTTACTCTCACACTACGTGCGTCTTGCACGAGGGAGCCGTAGGTGACATCCTGTCTATCCTGTTACCCTGATCTTACTCTCACACTACCTGCGTCTTGCACGAGGGAGCCGTAGGTGACATCCTGTCTTACCCTGATCTTACTCTCACACTACGTGCGTCTTGCAGGAAGGAGCCGTAGGTGACATCCTGTCTATCCTGTTACCCTGATCTTACTCTCACACTACGTGCGTCTTGCACGAGGGAGCCGTAGGTGACATCCTGTCTTACCCTGATCTTACTCTCACACTACGTGCGTCTTGCAGGAAGGAGCCGTAGGTGACATCCTGTCTATCCTGTTACCCTGATCTTACTCTCACACTACGTGCGTCTTGCACGAGGGAGCCGTAGGTGACATCCTGTCTTACCCTGATCTTACTCTCACACTACCTGCGTCTTGCACGAGGGAGCCGTAGGTGACATCCTGTCTTACCCTGATCTTACTCTCACACTACGTGCGTCTTGCAGGAAGGAGCCGTAGGTGACATCCTGTCTATCCTGTTACCCTGATCTTACTCTCACACTACGTGCGTCTTGCACGAGGGAGCCGTAGGTGACATCCTGTCTATCCTGTTACCCTGATCTTACTCTCACACTACGTGCGTCTTGCACGAGGGAGCCGTAGGTGACATCCTGTCTATCCTGTTACCCTGATCTTACTCTCACACTACGTGCGTCTTGCACGAGGGAGCCGTAGGTGACATCCTGTCTATCCTGTTACCCTGATCTTACTCTCACACTACGTGCGTCTTGCACGAGGGAGCCGTAGGTGACATCCTGTCTATCCTGTTACCCTGATCTTACTCTCACACTACGTGCGTCTTGCACGAGGGAGCCGTAGGTGACATCCTGTCTATCCTGTTACCCTGATCTTACTCTCACACTACGTGCGTCTTGCACGAGGGAGCCGTAGGTGACATCCTGTCTATCCTGTTACCCTGATCTTACTCTCACACTACGTGCGTCTTGCACGAGGGAGCCGTAGGTGACATCCTGTCTTACCCCGATCTTACTCTCACACTACCTGCGTCTTGCACGAGGGAGCCGTAGGTGACATCCTGTCTTACCCCGATCTTACTCTCAGTCTCACACTACGTAAACTCATATATGCATAGAAATTTAACAGGCGACTATTGAAGGTAGTCTAATACTAATCTAACTGTTCTGAAACTAAACTAATCTACAATATTACCACCCTAATCTAGCCAAGGATTACAATATACAGCTAGTACAGCTATTAAAATTAAAGAATGGTCTAGTTATAAAGTCAAAGTTTTCATTTATAACTTTTGGTAATACAATCCTCAAAAATAGCAAAGATATCCAAGTCATTGCAAAACTAGCCTACTTATGAGCCACCTAATTTATTTAAACATTCAGTTGTTTAGTATTCTCAACAATCTTTGTTCTTAGCCAATGTAGGCCTATGTTAGTTTGACTTGTATGCCTTCTTGCATAATCATGTGTTATTGTTGATTTCATTGTAAATCATCTCTCCCTAAGCGGGTAGCTAATGTAGCGCAGTATACAAACTATTATTACTCTATAAATACGAATGTATTTATTTATTATTACCAGAATCCATCACAAGAGAGCGTGTCTTCTGTCTTCTGTTCTAGATGGACTATTGGATCTCCCTGCTTTGTGTAAAGCTTAATGTCGGGTGCCCTGGTAAGCTTCTTCGTATTATACTCAAACACAGACAGCTTGTTAGGTTTTAGTTTTACCGAGATTCAGCAGAAATTACTCGGGTTGGAGATAAGTGTCGAGGACTCTGAAAAAGCAAGGAACTCTGGTTCTCGCAGAGGATAAATGATATAGCCAAAAATGTTAAAACGATTCCGTTCAAAAAACGTCTTTGACACATTAATTAATACTTTGTGTTATCGTTTTAAGTACGTTAAAGTATGATATTGAAACTATTAAAAGCGTTGGCATTTTGATTCGTTTGACCGATACAAAGTATAGGACTCATCTAGAGACAGAGAGAGCGATGAAATATAGGTGAACTTTAAAAAAAAATTATAAATTATGATTTATGAACCAAGTTATCTTATAAGGTTGAGAAAATGTTTGAAACAAGGCAATGTTGCGTTTGTCTTGTTCCGCCAGTACGAGGAGGTTGGACCAACTGGGCTACTTGGACTGCCTGCTCAGCCAAATGTGGCCCCGGCTTGCATTACCGCACGCGCAGTTGTACCAACCCGCGACCGTCCACCCCAGACGTTGACTGCCAAGGAAAGGGTTTAGACTCTCAAGCGTGTACGGGCCTAGCGTGCGCCGACGAGGATGGTAATATTAATTATATCATTATTGGTACGCCTCAGAAATAATTTTTTTTTTTTTTTTCCTTCTTGTGCCAAGATGGCTTTTTCAGCCATTCTTTTGTCTTACTATCCAATATAAAACTGCTTCCTTTTCTGGCCTGCTCATATCATTGGGCAGGGAGTAATAATTTAATTTGGATTGATTCCTTTTTAAAATTGCAGCAGCCAAACTTGAAAATTTGCAATTATTTTTGTAAATGTGTGTTCACGTAAAAATGAGTGTAAATGATATATGCAGAACGTGATTGTTATTGGTGGATACTTTAGCAAGGTCGATAAATCCCCTGGGGTAGGCTCGTCAAACTCAGTTACTGAACCTCCATTAGGGGATTAACGGACCTCGACACTTTAAATCTTGACACACACTTAAGTAGTATTTTCACAAGTAGTGGTGGTCACACAGTCACAGCTTGGTTTGAATGATGTACGAGTCAATATGAGATAACTTTGCCAAGCAACCAACTACTGTTTGGTTTTGCTTCATTCAGTATCAGACCCTTAAGTTTAGCTCGGGCAAGGAGAGAATGACCGACAACAACCTGTCAAGCCGAAGGTTCCTAGGTTTTACTTGTAAGGTTAGAATGATTAGCTTATTTCTCAGTCTACAGTACAGATACTTGTCACTGTTCTAGAGTAAGTGGTCTGAGTGGTCAGGATGCAGTACAGATACTTGTCACTGTTCTAGACGGCAGCTGGAGTCAGTGGTCTGAGTGGTCAGGATGCAGTACAGATACTTGTCACTGTTCTAGAGTCAGTGGTCTGAGTGGTCAGGATGCAGTACAGATACTTGTCACTGTTCTAGACGGCAGCTGGAGTCAGTGGTCTGAGTGGTCAGGATGCAGTACAGATACTTGTCACTGTTCTAGAGTCAGTGGTCTGAGTGGTCAGGATGCAGTACAGATACTTGTCACTGTTCTAGAGTGAGTGGTCTGAGTGGTCAGGATGCAGTACAGATACTTGTCACTGTTCTAGAGTGAGTGGTCTGAGTGGTCAGGATGCAGTACAGATACTTGTCACTGTTCTAGAGTCAGTGGTCTGAGTGGTCAGGATGCAGTACAGATACTTGTCACTGTTCTAGAGTCAGTGGTCTGAGTGGTCAGGATGCAGTACAGATACTTGTCACTGTTCTAGAGTCAGTGGTCTGAGTGGTCAGGATGCAGTACAGATACTTGTCACTGTTCTAGAGTGAGTGGTCTGAGTGGTCAGGATGCAGTACAGATACTTGTCACTGTTCTAGAGTCAGTGGTCTGAGTGGTCAGGATGCAGTACAGATACTTGTCACTGTTCTAGAGTCAGTGGTCTGAGTGGTCAGGATGCAGTACAGATACTTGTCACTGTTCTAGAGTCAGTGGTCTGAGTGGTCAGGATGCAGTACAGATACTTGTCACTGTTCTAGAGTCAGTGGTCTGAGTGGTCAGGATGCAGTACAGATACTTGTCACTGTTCTAGAGTGAGTGGTCTGAGTGGTCAGGATGCAGTACAGATACTTGTCACTGTTCTAGACGGCAGCTGGAGTCAGTGGTCTGAGTGGTCAGGATGCAGTACAGATACTTGTCACTGTTCTAGACGGCAGCTGGAGTCAGTGGTCTGAGTGGTCAGGATGCAGTACAGATACTTGTCACTGTTCTAGAGTCAGTGGTCTGAGTGGTCAGGATGCAGTACAGATACTTGTCACTGTTCTAGAGTCAGTGGTCTGAGTGGTCAGGATGCAGTACAGATACTTGTCACTGTTCTAGAGTCAGTGGTCTGAGTGGTCAGGATGCAGTACAGATACTTGTCACTGTTCTAGAGTCAGTGGTCTGAGTGGTCAGGATGCAGTACAGATACTTGTCACTGTTCTAGAGTCAGTGGTCTGAGTGGTCAGGATGCAGTACAGATACTTGTCACTGTTCTAGAGTGAGTGGTCTGAGTGGTCAGGATGCAGTACAGATACTTGTCACTGTTCTAGACGGCAGCTGGAGTCAGTGGTCTGAGTGGTCAGGATGCAGTACAGATACTTGTCACTGTTCTAGAGTCAGTGGTCTGAGTGGTCAGGATGCAGTACAGATACTTGTCACTGTTCTAGAGTCAGTGGTCTGAGTGGTCAGGATGCAGTACAGATACTTGTCACTGTTCTAGAGTCAGTGGTCTGAGTGGTCAGGATGCAGTACAGATACTTGTCACTGTTCTAGAGTCAGTGGTCTGAGTGGTCAGGATGCAGTACAGATACTTGTCACTGTTCTAGAGTCAGTGGTCTGAGTGGTCAGGATGCAGTACAGATACTTGTCACTGTTCTAGACGGCAGCTGGAGTCAGTGGTCTGAGTGGTCTGGATGCAGCAAAGAGTGCGGGTCAGGATACAGGAGACGGGAGCGAGTCTGTACCGGGAGTCGCAAGAAGAAAGAGGCGACATCGCCGGCCATCTCTGGCGGTTGGTACTCACTCACTACATCACACGTGATAGAACACAGTCGGGGAACAATTAGTTGCTGTCTTTGGCAAGGAAGAAAACATATTTCAATTATACAAAAATGTGCACACGAAGTGAACATGTTAAACACTCAATACAGTGGTTGCCACAGCAGCCTAAAAATTCAAAATTGGGTCGAGGGGGGGGGGGGGTCATTTTGTCTTAGAAAGAGAAAACAAATTTTATATAGAATTTAAATCATAATTGAATAGAAACTAGATATGAAATAATGGCACATTTAGAAATGAGGTTATGGTTTTACTTGGTAACTAAATGAACGCGTACTGTTTGCAGACAGACGCAACTTGACACGGCGCCAGATCGCCACACAACTGGTGAAGACGGTTGATGCGGGAAACAGCTGCTCCGGGCCCAGCGAAGAGTTTGAGGAATGCAACCTTAGGGATTGTGACCGTACGTTTACACCTTACGTTGATGCGTTACATCAGAAAAGAGGCGTATCTAGAACAGATTTGTTTGTCTGTGAACATCAAAATCCATGAGTGTATTGTCAAATTGTAACCACAAGTAGGCCTATGAAATGTAAACAACAGAAATGACGGAAGATTTGCATTGTTGTCACACTTAGATTGTGCAATATAGACGTTGATGATCACAATAGACTTCACACGCAGCATTTGAGTGGTGATAGTATGTTTGTAGAACACGGTGCAAGAAAATACTAGTTCACCACATTATGCGACATTACCACATATGTACATTTAAGTTGTGTGAGAGATAGTTTGCCAACATCTGACCATCTACTCAGGTAAGCTGTTGGCATCCTTTCTCTCACAAAACTTTGTTGCCCAAGTTTTTTGGCAGTCTCTTATTTACACATGAGCATACTAAAGCTGGTTTTGCTATAAGGATGATAGTTAATGTAGGCTTGTAGTGTTGTGAAATGTGTCGGGTTGGTTGCAGTGGATGGCGGTTGGTCGGCGTGGGAGAAGTGGTCCGCGTGTTCGGTTACCTGTGGCTTCGGCGTCCAGTACAGAGCCCGATCTTGCAACGCTCCTCCGCGATACGGCAGGGGCTTCCCTTGTGTGGGCCCCCCCTTGGAGATGCAGCAGTGCTACTTGGGGCCTTGCACAAGTAAGACAAGAACACAAGTCTGTTCATTCCAAGTAGTTAGTCACCATCTTGCAACGCTCCCCCGCCCCTTGTGTGGGCCCCCCCTTGGAGATGCAGCAGTGCTACTTGGGGCCTTGCACAAGTAAGACAAGAACACACGTCTGTTCATTCCAAGTAGTTAGTCACCATCTTGCAACGCTCCCCCGCCCCTTGTGTGGGCCCCCCCTTGGAGATGCAGCAGTGCTACTTGGGGCCTTGCACAAGTAAGACAAGAACACAAGTCTGTTCATTCCAAGTAGTTAGTCACCATCTTGCAACGCTCCCCCGCCCCTTGTGTGGGCCCCCCCTTGGAGATGCAGCAGTGCTACTTGGGGCCTTGCACAAGTAAGACAAGAACACAAGTCTGTTCATTCCAAGTAGTTAGTCACCATCTTGCAACGCTCCCCCGCCCCTTGTGTGGGCCCCCCCTTGGAGATGCAGCAGTGCTACTTGGGGCCTTGCACAAGTAAGACAAGAACACAAGTCTGTTCATTCCAAGTAGTTAGTCACCATCTTGCAACGCTCCCCCGCCCCTTGTGTGGGCCCCCCCTTGGAGATGCAGCAGTGCTACTTGGGGCCTTGCACAAGTAAGACAAGAACACACGTCTGTTCATTCCAAGTAGTTAGTCACCATCTTGCAACGCTCCCCCGCCCCTTGTGTGGGCCCCCCCTTGGAGATGCAGCAGTGCTACTTGGGGCCTTGCACAAGTAAGACAAGAACACAAGTCTGTTCATTCCAAGTAGTTAGTCACCATCTTGCAACGCTCCCCCGCCCCTTGTGTGGGCCCCCCCTTGGAGATGCAGCAGTGCTACTTGGGGCCTTGCACAAGTAAGACAAGAACACAAGTCTGTTCATTCCAAGTAGTTAGTCACCATCTTGCAACGCTCCCCCGCCCCTTGTGTGGGCCCCCCCTTGGAGATGCAGCAGTGCTACTTGGGGCCTTGCACAAGTAAGACAAGAACACACGTCTGTTCATTCCAAGTAGTTAGTCACCATCTTGCAACGCTCCCCCGCCCCTTGTGTGGGCCCCCCCTTGGAGATGCAGCACTGCTACTTGGGGCCTTGCACAAGTAAGACAAGAACACAAGTCTGTTCATTCCAAGTAGTTAGTCACCATCCTGCAACGCTCCCCCGCCCCTTGTGTGGGCCCCCCCTTGGAGATGCAGCACTGCTACTTGGGGCCTTGCACAAGTAAGACAAGAACACAAGTCTGTTCATTCCAAGTAGTTAGTCACCATCTTGCAACGCTCCCCCGCCCCTTGTGTGGGCCCCCCCTTGGAGATGCAGCAGTGCTACTTGGGGCCTTGCACAAGTAAGACAAGAACACAAGTCTGTTCATTCCAAGTAGTTAGTCACCATCTTGCAACGCTCCCCCGCCCCTTGTGTGGGCCCCCCCTTGGAGATGCAGCAGTGCTACTTGGGGCCTTGCACAAGTAAGACAAGAACACAAGTCTGTTCATTCCAAGTAGTTAGTCACCATCTTGCAACGCTCCCCCGCCCCTTGTGTGGGCCCCCCCTTGGAGATGCAGCACTGCTACTTGGGGCCTTGCACAAGTAAGACAAGAACACAAGTCTGTTCATTCCAAGTAGTTAGTCACCATCTTGCAACGCTCCCCCGCCCCTTGTGTGGGCCCCCCCTTGGAGATGCAGCACTGCTACTTGGGGCCTTGACCAAGTAAGACAAGAACACACGTCTGTTCATTCCAAGTAGTTAGTCACCATCTTGCAACGCTCCCCCGCCCCTTGTGTGGGCCCCCCCTTGGAGATGCAGCAGTGCTACTTGGGGCCTTGCACAAGTAAGACAAGAACACAAGTCTGTTCATTCCAAGTAGTTAGTCACCATCTTGCAACGCTCCCCCGCCCCTTGTGTGGGCCCCCCCTTGGAGATGCAGCAGTGCTACTTGGGGCCTTGCACAAGTAAGACAAGAACACAAGTCTGTTCATTCCAAGTAGTTAGTCACCATCTTGCAACGCTCCCCTGCCCCTTGTGTGGGCCCCCCCTTGGAGATGCAGCAGTGCTACTTGGGGCCTTGCACAAGTAAGACAAGAACACAAGTCTGTTCATTCCAAGTAGTTAGTCACCATCTTGCAACGCTCCCCCGCCCCTTGTGTGGGCCCCCCCTTGGAGATGCAGCAGTGCTACTTGGGGCCTTGCACAAGTAAGACAAGAACACAAGTCTGTTCATTCCAAGTAGTTAGTCACCATCTTGCAACGCTCCCCCGCCCCTTGTGTGGGCCCCGCCTTGGAGATGCAGCAGTGCTACTTGGGGCCTTGCACAAGTAAGACAAGAACACAAGTCTGTTCATTCCAAGTAGTTAGTCACCATCTTGCAACGCCCCCCCGCCCCTTGTGTGGGCCCCCCCTTGGAGATGCAGCAGTGCTACTTGGGGCCTTGCACAAGTAAGACAAGAACACAAGTCTGTTCATTCCAAGTAGTTAGTCACCATCTTGCAACGCTCCCCCGCCCCTTGTGTGGGCCCCCCCTTGGAGATGCAGCAGTGCTACTTGGGGCCTTGCACAAGTAAGACAAGAACACAAGTCTGTTCATTCCAAGTAGTTAGTCACCATCTTGCAACGCTCCCCCGCCCCTTGTGTGGGCCCCCCCTTGGAGATGCAGCAGTGCTACTTGGGGCCTTGCACAAGTAAGACAAGAACACAAGTCTGTTCATTCCAAGTAGTTAGTCACCATCTTGCAACGCTCCCCCGCCCCTTGTGTGGGCCCCCCCTTGGAGATGCAGCAGTGCTACTTGGGGCCTTGCACAAGTAAGACAAGAACACAAGTCTGTTCATTCCAAGTAGTTAGTCACCATCTTGCAACGCTCCCCCGCCCCTTGTGTGGGCCCCCCCTTGGAGATGCAGCAGTGCTTCTTGGGGCCTTGCACAAGTAAGACAAGAACACAAGTCTGTTCATTCCAAGTAGTTAGTCACCATCTTGCAACGCTCCCCCGCCCCTTGTGTGGGCCCCGCCTTGGAGATGCAGCAGTGCTACTTTGGGCCTTGCACAAGTAAGACAAGAACACACGTCTGTTCATTCCAAGTGATTACCTATAGGCAAATACTAGTGCAAATAACTAAGCATTCCACCTGATAGTGAGTGTTCAGGTACACAAGATCTTTCAAGTGTAAAGGAATTACAGCTGCACCTTGCTAGACCAACACTATCATACACAATATGTCAACGGTTATAGCATAATAGCCTAATATAGTTTTAAAATTATATTCTCATCTGATAATGAAGCTGTCTTGCTACATAAAGTTGTCCAAACATAACTAGTCTTACACTGATGATGATTAATGTGCGTGATTAATAAGGCTCGTGTACTCTACTTCCCGACTGTGTGAAGAACGTCGGGCATCTGTTGAGTTTAGTTGAACACAACAGTGTGGTAGATAAGGGTCTCGTTGGGACAACTTGAAACAACGGTGCTGTGTTTCAGGCAAGGTACACGAGATGGCAGTGTTCCACGGAGACAGTGTGTTGTCTTACATGCCGCTGGGCCAGCCTTCGCGCCTGTTGCACCTCTACATAAGGTTCATGCCCGTCTACCCCTGGGGTCAGCTCGTGACACGTCACAGTACGGTGCTGTGTTTCAGGCAAGGTACACGAGGTCGCAGTGTTCCACGGAGACGGTGTGTTGTCTTACATGCCGCTGGGCCAGCCTTCGCGCCTGCTGCACCTCTACATAAGGTTCATGCCCGGCTACCCCTGGGGTCAGCTCGTGGGACGTCACAGTACGGTGCTGTGTTTCAGGCAAGGTACACGAGATGGCAGTGTTCCACGGAGACAGTGTGTTGTCTTACATGCCGCTGGGCCAGCCTTCGCGCCTGCTGCACCTCTACATAAGGTTCATGCCCGTCTACCCCTGGGGTCAGCTCGTGAGACGTCACAGTACGGTGCTGTGTTTCAGGCAAGGTACACGAGATGGCAGTGTTCCACGGAGACAGTGTGTTGTCTTACATGCCGCTGGGCCAGCCTTCGCGCCTGTTGCACCTCTACATAAGGTTCATGCCCGTCTACCCCTGGGGTCAGCTCGTGACACGTCACAGTACGGTGCTGTGTTTCAGGCAAGGTACACGAGGTCGCAGTGTTCCACGGAGACAGTGTGTTGTCTTACATGCCGCTGGGCCAGCCTTCGCGCCTGCTGCACCTCTACATAAGGTTCATGCCCGGCTACCCCTGGGGTCAGCTCGTGAGACGTCACAGTACGGTGCTGTGTTTCAGGCAAGGTACACGAGATGGCAGTGTTCCACGGAGACAGTGTGTTGTCTTACATGCCGCTGGGCCAGCCTTCGCGCCTGCTGCACCTCTACATAAGGTTCATGCCCGTCTACCCCTGGGGTCAGCTCGTGGGACGTCACAGTACGGTGCTGTGTTTCAGGCAAGGTACACGAGATGGCAGTGTTCCACGGAGACAGTGTGTTGTCTTACATGCCGCTGGGCCAGCCTTCGCGCCTGCTGCACCTCTACATAAGGTTCATGCCCGTCTACCCCTGGGGTCAGCTCGTGGGACGTCACAGTACGGTGCTGTGTTTCAGGCAAGGTACACGAGGTCGCAGTGATCCACGGAGACGGTGTGTTGTCTTACATGCCGCTGGGCCAGCCTTCGCGCCTGCTGCACCTCTACATAAGGTTCATGCCCGTCTACCCCTGGGGTCAGCTCGTGGGACGTCACAGTACGGTGCTGTGTTTCAGGCAAGGTACACGAGATGGCAGTGTTCCACGGAGACGGTGTGTTGTCTTACATGCCGCTGGGCCAGCCTTCGCGCCTGCTGCACCTCTACATAAGGTTCATGCCCGTCTACCCCTGGGGTCAGCTCGTGGGACGTCACAGTACGGTGCTGTGTTTCAGGCAAGGTACACGAGATGGCAGTGTTCCAGGGAGACAGTGTGTTGTCTTACATGCCGCTGGGCCAGCCTTCGCGCCTGCTGCACCTCTACATAAGGTTCATGCCCGTCTACCCCTGGGGTCAGCTCGTGGGTCGTCACAGTACGGTGCTGTGTTTCAGGCAAGGTACACGAGGTCGCAGTGTTCCACGGAGACAGTGTGTTGTCTTACATGCCGCTGGGCAAGCCTTCGCGCCTGCTGCACCTCTACATAAGGTTCATGCCCGTCTACCCCTGGGGTCAGCTCGTGGGACGTCACAGTACGGTGCTGTGTTTCAGGCAAGGTACACTAGATGGCAGTGTTCCACGGAGACAGTGTGTTGTCTTACAAGCCGCTGGGCCAGCCTTCGCGCCTGCTGCACCTCTACATAAGGTTCATGCCCGTCTACCCCTGGGGTCAGCTCGTGACACGTCACAGTGAGGGTTGCGAGGGTTCCAAGTGTGATGTTATGCAGCTACACCTCGAGTCTTCCTACCTCGTCTGGCACGTTAACGTTCAGGGCTGCGTCGCCACGGCCGTCAGTGAAAGTAAACTAGACGTAAGTTACTTGGCTCACGCGTAAAGTAAGCGATTACCACCTGACAAGGACTGATTTCCACAGAATGCCAATAAACACACAGAAACAGTATGAACATCAAGCGCAAGACAATTTTAAAAGGTTGAAACAAAAGTAAATTAAATTTGTCTCGATTAAGCTAGTCTCATACATGTACTGACAAAATATCAGACTCCAATAAGTACCAACTTAATCTTCTACTTCTCTGGTTTCTACGTCTACATGAAACAGATCTACTAGGGATAATTTACGAACGTGTATTGTTTACCGGGAAATTCCGAACACAGGGGGCGTGACAAATAAAGCTTGTGCACTCTGATAAACAAAAGACCACTTTTACGAATGTAAATTAAAGGACTCTATGAATATGTTGATTCTCGTTGCAACAGAGTCGGTAACTTTAGAACCTGAGGAAAGCTTTTACCAAGTGAAAATATGAAATAAATAGAAATTTAAGAAGTGTATAAGGGGGTGGGACTATAAACATGAATACGTCAACAGATGGACGTGTGGCACGAAGCGCTGCTGACGGTGACGGGCACGAAGATAACGATGAGGATCGACGATGGAACCAACCAGCTTGAGACAAAGTTGAGCTGTGTCCCCCCCGCCTCCGAGATGGACATGTCCATGAAGGTCGGGGAGAAGTTCCAAGGTCACATCGAGAGCCTCGCGGTCAACTTCAACAGGCTTGTCCTGAGCCACAAGCGAGACAACCAGGTGCGTTAGAAGATGGAACTCCTTTTTCCTCCAATAACTCCCCGACGTCATATGGCCTTGTTGAGTACGTCGTTTACCACCAAATAGTGATAATATTTGTGATTATCTTCTCTAGAAGACGAAACGCTGGTTCCAGTTAAACGGTTTAAATGATGTCTCGAAAACGCACAATGATTTTGTAAGAATTATAGACTCAGTGATAAATGTGTCTAATATTTTATACAGTAGGGGTGCATTCCGAGAGAATACTTTTATAACCCTACTCACTAAAATATTGGAAATGTTTCACAGTTTTCTTTACCGACACCAGAACTGCACAAGCGGCAAGGGAGACATCAAAATGAAGGGTAGCTTTATTGGAGCACGCTTTGGTGATCCCCATCACCCGTCATTATAGTCTGTAGTCTTTACAAAACCACGTCTCGCTGTCTTCGACAGCTGTCACCCATCATCAATGAAACAAGCCCTACCTTTCTCCATGGCCACCCGGGGCAGAAGAATATGCTCAGCAAAGGAAGACCTGGCCGAGTACTGTAACAAGATCAGTAAAGCCTTCACTAACCGCGGCTACCCCCCTAAACTTGTCGAACAGCAGATGACTCGTGCCCCCAACCCACAGCCCACTGGTACGCAAGGGAATATCATCCCCCTAATCACCCAGTGGCACCCGGGTCTACATGCCCTGAATGGCATAATCAAGAGGAACAGCCATCTTCTAAAAACCTCGGCCCTCACCCAAAACATCAACATCCCGCGAGTCACCTTTAAATGTCCACCCAACATTCAGGACCTACTGGTGAAACGCAACCCCTGGCGCAGTACCAACACACCTACCGAAGCCCGACCACCTGGCTCATACCCTTGTGAGAGCTCTCGCTGTAAAACATGCCCACTCAATCTTCCAACCGAGTCATTCACAGCGAGAGCTACCAACAAGATCTACGACATCCGGGGACACAACACGTGCAAGACCAACAATGTAATATATCAACTGAGGTGCAGTAGATGCCCAGCCGAATATGTAGGCCTGACTACTAACGCACTCAACACCCGGATGAATGGCCACAGGCACGATACCAGAGTAGGGAACACTGACAAACCTGTCGCCCTACATGCAGCCACTCACAACCTGACATTCAACGAATGCTTCTATGCCAGTGTTGTGAGAGCCCTACCAGCTAGCTGCAATGAGCATGAGCTGAGAAGATGGGAACTGGCACATCAGTGGATCACCAACTCCAGGCTCCCCCCTAATCTCAACATCCGTTAGGGTCCTGCTCTCCACTACCTGATTGCCACCCTTCCCCTCTTAGCTCTCCTCCCCACCCACACCCAACAGCGCCACTGGCGTGACCTGTAAATAACTGTATATACCTGTACATAGCTAGTCACCTCTCTGCACTCGTCGAGTGAACAAGGCCCTGTTCGGCCGAAACCGTTTCGACGTTTTTGTTTGTGTTTTTACTACTTTTTTATGTATCTATTTATTAACTACAAGACCCCTGCAGTCACCAACCAGGTAAGCTGTTGGGTTCCCTATCAATTTTACCCCTACCAAGCATGTCTTCATGTTTCAATGTCTTGTAGCAGTCTTGCGATTCGACTGGAAGTGGTTTTAGATAGATAGAAGTATTTCCGTAATATGAGACTCTTCTGTGTTTAGAAGGCCAACAACGCTGGAGTGGCACCGTATGACGCCTCCAATGTCCACTACGAGACGACAGACAGGAATGTCGAGGAGGGTTTCCGACACTTTGCTGACGGAGCTTTCATTGAGGCCTCGTGCCCCGTCAACGAGGACCACTGGCAGGTACGGTCATACGTAAACACTGATACTCAACTAATAGAAATACTGCCCTAAATAAAATAATTAACCCACTGCCATGTTTTGTACAATTTGTAAAATTTTGAGGTGTCTCATATTTACCAAATTGCAGATTTGTGATACAACCCAAATTCGTATAAAAATACAATTTTAAATTTATTTTAGGAAACATTTTTCCCTGATTTTTTCTTGACGTTCTAGCCTTTTTTAAATTTCTGTTTACACTTTTGGGGATTCTTTTTTGAATTGTACACTTTATGAGGGATTTTATGTTTTTATAAAGCTCATTTTTCTATGAAATATAGGTAAAAATAAACAAATCTAAATGTAATGTTGCCGGAAAGCATCACGTCCGGAGTGAACTATGAGGGACTACATGATTCGTACACGTTCAATCTCCAGGTAGAGGTGGCTGTGAGATTGGACACGATCGACGGTGTGTTGCTTCTGATGCCGGGGGAAAACTCCGACGAATACACGGAGGTGATGTTGGAGCGAGGTCGCATCAAGCTGCGGACCTACCGCGCTGACCTCCACTCGGAGGTCGAGAGTCCCCTGGAGGCCGTCGCGGGGCAGTGGATCCACGTGGCGGTCAACAGGGGCGGGGAGCTCAGGGTGAGTACACGGAGGTCATGTTGTCTGACCTCCACTCGGAGGGCAAGAGTCCCCTGGAGGCCGTCGCGGGGCAGTGGATACACGTGGCGGTCAACAGGGGCGGGGAGCTCAGGGTGAGTACACGGAGGTCATGTTGTCTGACCTCCACTCGGAGGTCGAGAGTCCCGTGGAGGCCGTCGCGGGGCAGTGGATCCACGTGGCGGTCAACAGGGGCGGGGAGCTCAGGGTGAGTACACGGAGATCATGTTGTCTGACCTCCACTCGGAGGTCGAGAGTCCCCTGGAGGCCGTCGCGGGGCAGTGGATACACGTGGCGGTCAACAGGGGCGGGGAGCTCAGGGTGAGTACACGGAGGTCATGTTGTCTGACCTCCACTTGGAGGTTGAGAGTCCCGTGGAGGCCGTCGCGGGGCAGTGGATACACGTGGCGGTCAACAGGGGCGGGGAGCTCAGGGTGAGTACACGGAGGTCATGTTGTCTGACCTCCACTCGGAGGGCAAGAGTCCCCTGGAGGCCGTCGCGGGGCAGTGGATCCACGTGGCGGTCAACAGGGGCGGGCAGCACGGGGTGAGTACACGGAGGTCATGTTGTCTGACCTCCACTCGGAGGTCATGTTGTCTGACCTCCACTTGGAGGTCGAGGGTCCCGTGGAGGCCGTCGCGGGGCAGTGGATACACGTGGCGGTCAACAGGGGCGAGGAGCTCAGGGTGAGTACACGGAGGTCATGTTGCCTGACCTCCACTCAGAGGTCGAGCTGAGGGCGAGTACAACTCAGGTTGGAATTCATAGTCGGCCCCTACACCTAGGGGCGCCCATTGTTGCTAAGGTAACAATTGTTTCCACGTTATTTCCCATAAACAAAACAAATCCATAGCAACAATGGGTGCCCCTAGGTGTAGGGGCCGACTATGAATTCCAACCTTAGTCTCACTACCTCGCACGCTGTTGAACCTTCTCACACAGCCTAGAGAGGACCGACCAGTAAGCAAGGTTGTTTAATCCGTACACTGCCAGTTATTATAACTTTCATTCAAGTAAATGCTGATCTTTCTTGAAGTAATGCAGTACAGTTATTCCCATTTTTTACAAGACAATGTTTTGGTATGTCCTTATGGTGTTCTTTTTTCTATATTCGTTTTGTTGTTTGCTATTTCATTATCATTTTTCTACCAGTCCAATATCATAGTTCTATTTATTGTCGTTTATTCTAAAACAGTTTTATGACCAACTATGGTAGATACTAGATACATTATAAAAAATAAAAAAAAATAAAAATAAAAATAATAAAAAATAAATAAACAGAATAAATAAATAAAATATCACAAGAAAGCTGTGTCTGACGCGCGAACTCAAGTGTCTGTGTTGCAGGACGGTGTGTGTGAGAACGGACCATGCGACGTGGGTATCACAGTCAACGGAGGCGAACGTGTTTCCTTGTCTGCAACAGCGACGGAACACGAGAAGACCAGAGCGCTATAGTGTCTCTGTGTTGCAGGACGGAGTGTGTGAGAACGGACCTTGCGACGTGGGTATCACAGTCAACGGAGGCGAACGTGTTTCCTTGTCTGCAACAGCGACGGAACACGAGAAGACCAGAGCGCTATAGTGTCTCTGTGTTGCAGGACGGTGTGTGTGAGAACGGACCGTGCGACGTGGGTATCACAGTCAACGGAGGCGAACGTGTTTCCTTGTCTGCAACAGCGACGGAACACGAGAAGACCAGAGCGCTATAGTGTCTCTGTGTTGCAGGACGGAGTGTGTGAGAACGGACCGTGCGACGTGGGTATCACAGTCAACGGAGGCGAACGTGTTTCCTTGTCTGCAACAGCGACGGAACACGAGAAGACCAGAGCGCTATAGTGTCTCTGTGTTGCAGGACGGAGTGTGTGAGAACGGACCGTGCGACGTGGGTATCACAGTCAACGGAGGCGAACGTGTTTCCTTGTCTGCAACAGCGACGGAACACGAGAAGACCAGAGCGCTATAGTGTCTCTGTGTTGCAGGACGGTGTGTGTGAGAACGGACCGTGCGACGTGGGTTTCACAGTCAACGGAGGCGAACGTGTTTCCTTGTCTGCAACAGCGACGGAACCCGAGAAGACCAGAGCGCTATAGTGTCTCTGTGTTGCAGGACGGTGTGTGTGAGAACGGACCATGCGACGTGGGTATCACAGTCAACGGAGGCGAACGTGTTTCCTTGTCTGCAACAGCGACGGAACACGAGAAGACCAGAGCGCTATAGTGTCTCTGTGTTGCAGGACGGTGTGTGTGAGAACGGACCGTGCGACGTGGGTATCACAGTCAACGGAGGCGAACGTGTTTCCTTGTCTGCAACAGCGACGGAACACGAGAAGACCAGAGCGCTATAGTGTCTCTGTGTTGCAGGACGGTGTGTGTGAGAACGGACCTTGCGACGTGGGTATCACAGTCAACGGAGGCGAACGTGTTTCCTTGTCTGCAACAGCGACGGAACACGAGAAGATCAGAGCGCTATAGTGTCTCTGTGTTGCAGGACGGTGTGTGTGAGAACGGACCTTGCGACGTGGGTATCACAGTCAACGGAGGGGAACGTGTTTCCTTGTCTGCAACAGCGACGGAACACGAGAAGACCAGAGCGCTATAGTGTCTCTGTGTTGCAGGACGGTGTGTGTGAGAACGGACCGTGCGACGTGGGTATCACAGTCAACGGAGGCGAACGTGTTTCCTTGTCTGCAACAGCGACGGAACACGAGAAGACCAGAGCGCTATAGTGTCTCTGTGTTGCAGGACGGAGTGTGTGAGAACGGACCGTGCGACGTGGGTATCACAGTCAACGGAGGCGAACGTGTTTCCTTGTCTGCAACAGCGACGGAACACGAGAATACCAGAGCGCTATAGTGTCTCTGTGTTGCAGGACGGTGTGTGTGAGAACGGACCGTGCGACGTGGGTATCACAGTCAACGGAGGCGAACGTGTTTCCTTGTCTGCAACAGCGACGGAACACGAGAAGACCGGAGCGCTATAGTGTCTCTGTGTTGCAGGATGGAGTGTGTGAGAACGGACCTTGCGATGTGGGTTTCACAGTCAACGGAGGCGAACGTGTTTCCTTGTCTGCAACAGCGACGGAACACGAGAAGACCAGCGCGTCTTGCAAGGGGACCTTCTACATCGGCAACATCCCGCAACAGTTGCGAGTAAGACCATCATGTGTTCTTGTTGGCTTTGGAGACTGCATTCACTCGACAGTTACAATAAAATGCACGTTTTTAGTGGGGCAATTTGAAACAAGTATGTTTTTTAATTTCAAACAAAAACATCTAGTAGCCTTTTTACACATTGATGAGCGATAAAGCTATAAGAAACTTCATGATGAACATATGAATCAAATGTGCACATGCTGTATTATATCGAGGTGTCATAAATGTTCGGACAAAGAGACAACTAGCCCCCGCTAGTTGTTGCGTCGGCACGAGAAGCCAAGAAACAAAGACCAGGCTGCCAATAGGTCATCAATGATATCATCAATGAATCACCTCAAGAGGCTCTATTTATAAACAACACGAATCATTCTACTTCAGCAGAAGGTTTAGAAAATGGGGTTGGATTTGAGGAAATAATCTAAGGGTACAATAAATAAATATAAGTAATCTGTTTGATCCTATCCCAACATTTGGCTACACCTGCTGGTATTGAGTTGTTAACTATATCTCGCCCGTTCTGTCCACAGAGTCAATACAAGCAACAAGTGACGGGCCGCGGTATCGACGGCGTTGAGCTGTTTCCATCTCTCTCGGGGGTGTTGGGACATCTGGCCATAGACGGAGAGCTGAAGGACATCTCTCGGCTGTCCTCCTTGGAGGTCGCCGGTCACAGAGCTTCCTCGCGCTCTGTCAGCTTTGCAGGTAGACACTCTGGATTCCATTTGACCATCAGTTGTGGGCTTTCCTTATGTAGGAACATCAGTGCAACCAGTCTTCAATCTGATCATGGGCTTATAATTATCATAAATGGAGAAATGTCATGTTCTGTGTTGCGTAGAGGAGTATTCCGAACTGCCCCTGATAATCGGCCAACAAGTCAACCTCACGTGTTACTATAACCCCGAGGAACTGGATCCAAGTTCACACGAGCGCAATGTCGAGGCCAGCTGGCTGCGTCTGGACGCGATCATTGAAGCGATGGACGGTAAAGTAGACGCCTTCCCTCTCTGTCCATCTAGTTATAAGCCTACAGTAATACAGCTACGTGTCGGGGTTCACAGAGAAACATGTGTTGCCAGTCACGTACACAAGACGACATTCAAAACCTCGAGGGTTTGTGGTGCCTTGTCCAATGTCACTGTTTAGCTCGATGGGTTGTGGGCTAAGATTGATAACAGGGGAGCGTACTTCAAGTATAAAATCACCAGTGTTTTAGTCACTGCTGCACAAATAATTAACTAGTCATTAACGCCCTGGAAGTGTTTCTAAGGGCCGGTATTTCAATGTCCAGTTAAAATTTACTTTTCAGTTAAATTGTTTTCACCATGACAACGGCCAATAGAAACACACCAAACTGGGCTTACCTGACAGTTAAATTTACTTGGCACTTTAACTGGACATTGAAATACCGGCCCTTAATGAGTTAAACACCAGCCAGGCAGTCAAGTTCACCTGGGACTTCTCACCAACGAAAGTCAACTTCCTAGATGTAGACATCCAGTTATGGTGAATTCACGACCTTGCGTTGCGCTGCGCTGAGCGTTGGACTTTGTTGCGTTGCATTGCGTTGACTTCATCATCTGTTCACGACCTTGCTTTAAACCACAGCCTTCTCGACGGGTCAAACCGCGGATTCAAGGTCTACTTGATCTCCGATCAAGTGGACCTTGCACGGATTGAGCCGACGTTCGAGGAGGCTGTGCTTTAAACCGAGTATCCCGGATCATACATGCCGCGAGGATCAAGAAGGCTTTGCTTTGCGTTATTGCGTTGGAAAGTTGAACTAGAACAATGTTTGCAGCATCGCACAGTCGCGCACTGATGATGCTCATGATTGGCTGCTAGGACTTCGAAGTTCAAAGTTGCGTAGCGCAACGCAAGGTCGTGAATTCACCATTAAAGGAGGGTACCCTACAAACAAGTGTACACATCAAACCCACCAACAGCATGCAATACTTGCACTATAACAGCTTTAACCCCACCCATATGAAAAAATCCCTTCCGTACTTCATGACCACGAGAGGACGGAGAATTTGCTCGGAAGAAGTGAACTTAGCGAAATACTGCGAAAAGATCACCGCAGCTTTCATCAACCGGGGCTATTCTCCACAGCTGGTCATACAGCAAGTAGCACGCCCACTGAAATCCACACCACCAGCCGAAGCCAGCAGCATTATTCCACTCATAACTCAGTGGCACCCAGGGGCCTCATTCCTGTACATTTGCAAACTTAACCCCGGTGTTAGTCATTAGCCAATCAGGAGTCAGCAATTGAGACGCCGATCGAAGGAAGGCATTGTTGAAAAAACGAGACAAAATAAAAACCATAACAAACAAAAACAGTCCAATAACCTCAAAACGTCGACAAAACACTCAATAAAACTACTTATTTACAGATCTAGGTTGTACATAATGCACTATAAATACACAAAATTGTTTGTAAACTGCAATAAACACATATAGTAACGTATCCATGAAGTGGATATTCCCAATTAAAGAATTGAAATGTGACATTTGTGAAACTATACACATGGGCATCGGCAAAATGGCGGCATTTCCAAGTATTGTTGAGATAACTCTTCTTAACCCTACTATCAGACAGGGTCATATTTGCTTCCGAATTATGCAGGGATGCCTGGGTAGGTGTTAACCCCGGGGTCATTTTAACATGGGGTTAGCGAGAGTTAAGGAGGGTTATAAAAAATGTACAAGAATGAGGCCCCAGGGCTACAGCAACTCAACGGCATAATCACCAAGAATCGTCATATACTCCGGACCTCACCATCTACGCAGAACCTAAAAATACCTAGGGTAACCTTCCGTAGACCACCTTACCTCAAGGACATGCTAGTGAACAAATACCCGACAGTTGACAACAACACACCTAGCACACTGAAGCCACCACATGGATCGTACCCATGTGGTAGCAATAGGTGCAAGACCTGTCCTATAAACACTCCAGCGACGACGTTCACAGCACAAGCAACCGGAAAGGCCTACACCATCGTAGGCCACAACACCTGTGCTACCAAGCAACTTATCTACCAACTGGCATGTGACCACTGCCCAGCAGAATACATAGGTTTAACAACGACCACCTTCAACACTAGGATCAATGGGCACAGACATGACACAAGGTCAAAGAAAGTTGAAAAGCCAGTAGCCAAACATGCCGGTGACCACGACAAACCGTTCAACGACTGCTACAAAGCAACAGTTGTGAGGTCCTGCCTAGCAACTGTACAGACATGGAGTTACGGAGATGGGAGCTAGCTTACCAGTGGATTACTAACTCCAGAATCCCTCCTAACCTAAACCTGTGGTAAGCTCATCCCTCTCTTCCCAACTCCACATACCAACAGTGACCTGTAAATAGTAAAAATAGTATAGATAGTGTAAATATTGTAAATAGTAGAATTAGCGCGTATAATTTAAGTTTACCGGAAGTTTTCAATGTCAACCGGAAGTGATGTTGTCTCTATCATACTGGAAGTCACGTGATAATAGAGACTTCCGACCCAGTCTTTCCTCCACCTTCGTCGGGTGATCAAGGCCATGTCAGGCCGAAACTGTCTCGATGTTTTGTATATATCTTTTTTGTGTTCCTATCGACTCCGAAGGCCGCAACTACTACAAGGTAAGCTGTTGGTTCCCTCCTATCCTTCCCCCCAAGCTCAAACCCAGCCGTTAGGCAAACTTACACAAATTCACATAACTAGTCATATTGTAATTTCTCTTAGAGATAAATTAGACATGTTGTGTAGACCACATTTGTCCGACTGCATAATTGCCATGCAACAAACGTAATGACTCACCAGCGTAGCTCAGCTGTGTCTCCTTGCAGGGCAGCCAACTGTCAATGTAGCTGAGCTGTATCTCCTTCATTTCATTTCCTTATTAACCGGCAACAGGGGACAGCCCCACAAGTGCGATACAATAAAAATAATAGCTCGTGTCTTACAGGGCAGCCAACTACTAGCGATGCGGTGGTCTACTCAATCAAAGACAACGGCAGAGTAACACACCTGACGGCCTCTTCTTACCACAACCGGGAGGCGGTGGAAGGTTTCTACCAGTGTCGGGTGCTGAAGGAAGGGAGAGAGACCATTCTCGTTGCGTACGGAGTTTCCTTGCATGATTCATACATAGGTAACCATTCTTTGCTTCATTCTGGATGTTGACACTCTAGTCTAGTCCCACTTACAAGTTGAACAACACCAATCATTACAAGAAGTTATAGTCATTTCACTTTAGTTTTGTTTGTTTTAGGTATAAGAGGTGTGATCGACATAGTCATAATAATTCTTGCACCGTTGGCACTACTACTGGTCATGATCTTCCTAATCTTCATAATATGTTGCATGTACAGCCACGATAACTACACGTAAGTGCCGTCATTCCACAACTATCAATATATGACCTAGTTTTGAACCGGCCATCTTGGTATACTTGGCATTGGCTTCATACTTGTAAGATTACATTGACATAGTTAGTGGGTAGGTTCCACAGCCTTGTCATTGGGTTTGAAATATAGGCAGAGTCCCAGCCGCTACCAGTTTGAATCTGCGCGCCCATCGGGATACCACCGCTAGATGTCGTTGATCGGCGCACTGATTGTTTCGCCCTCTGCAGTTGGTATAGGTTACTAGCTCGCGAGGCCGGCCTCTTCTGCTCCGTCAATAAGTTGACACTAGCGCTCAGCGCGGGGGTATAGTGAACTACTTCAATACGCTACTACGCGCACAATTTGAAAACTGTTGGTTTTACGACGGGATTTATCATAATACTATTTGATGTATGAAGGATGCGCAGCGCGGAGAATAATTTAAAATACATCGAAAGTGAACAGTGAACACAAATTGAATTAATATAGACACTGGGCTGATTTCGTATTGATGTTTTTATACCGTTATTGCTTTTTAACTGAGGTAAAATAGTACTGGGTGATATGTACAAAAAATGAAATCTTCGTGAACATGTTAGATAACATAATATTTAGTTTAAGAGTTCAGCTTTTGAGTAGCAAGGTAATTTCTAATCCCCATCATGTTTGTCCAACCTTGTTTTAACGTAGTTTTGTTTTGTGTTTGTGTCACAACACGGATTTTTTAAATTATTTCTTTAAACCTAACCGCACGCATTAGAAAAGGGCGTGCTGTAATATACGAGTACTGAGTGACGGAAGCCATGCACGAGTATTTTGTTATTGTGCCCACAAAATTAGCGATTTATATCACCCATTAACTTCGTACAATTTCTCCCTTAAATCACCAACATTAAAAACAATACCCAACACTGTAACACTAGAATTACATACTTTTACATATTTCTTATTTCTCGGCATATATTTTTTTGACACACTTTTTCTCACTTATGAAGAAAATTGTGTATACTATTTCTATCCACTTGACAAAGAGTTCCAACGTGCCTGTTCAATCCCCAATACGTATTACATTACCCTGTTTTTCAACAAGTCAACTACCGAAGCAAAGGAAGTTGAATTTTATTGTATAGGTCTCTGTTTGCTTTGGTTGTTTTGCTGATCAGGAAAGAACTACATGGCGTGGCTAAAAATTAAGATTTTAGTTTGGTTTACGTGCTATACATGTGGAGTTTTGTGCATTCAATTTCGACGTAAATTATAAATCTAAAACAATATCAGAAGTAATAACTACAAAAAGTAAGCCCCTCCCCCCCCCCCCCCCCCCCCCCCTCCCATGCTATAAACTATTATTTTGTTACGTTGGCATTGGAGTATGTAAAATAAAAAATAGGCGTGATGAAATAAGCTAGACGTGTAAAATATGGCTCTCATGTCACGTTTTGAAGATGGAAATATATATGGTAAAATATATGTTTAATTCTAATTTAAGAATATCAAACAATGCTTGAAACTAACGACACATGCGACGAAACAAATGGCCAATATGTTGCAATGAACGTCTGCCAAGTGACGGGCACAACAACCCGCCCCTGCCAGGGGTGACGCTAAGGGGAGGCGAGGGGGGGCAGTCCCCCCCCAGTCGCCCCCCCCCCCCAACCAGTATTTACTACTTGACAATCGCTATGCATTCAAAACCGCGTTCAATTGTCAGATACATATTTTATTTATTTACATTTTAAGTGTGTACTGTATACTGTAAAGATATACTCTAATAGGGACTAATTATTTAATTAAAACCCAACTCTAGTAATCTAACCGACCATGTTCTGATGACATCACGAAGAACGCAACGAACATTTCATGACACTCCTTCAGTTGGTTCAATTATTCGGTGACTATTAACAGTTTCTATTAATTTTACGTGACTTCACTCATTGTTAGCGCAGGTTGCGAGTGCACCTTCCATGTCTTACGTTAACAACAATCGCCTTTGAGATTTGATAAAATTATCCATTGAAAAATCAATCGTTAATGTCATCAATTTGCATCAAGTTGTCCTGCGGTTTGATGCTGAGTGCCAGAATGAGCATAACACATTTTCATCCAGTTTAGTACAATAATCCGAAACCCCCAAGGGTTCACGATGCCGTGGGGAGGGGGGGGGGGGGGTATTTTACACGTCCAGATTGCGACAGCGTTTGCGCCCCCAACTGGCATACTCGCCCCTGAATCGCCACCCCTAATGTAACATCCTAGCGTCGCCACTGGCCCCTGCCCATTGCTCGCTATTCGAGCTATTCCAGGAACCATTCAGCATTCTTCCTAGAAATATTCACGGTTGATTGCCCAGAAAGATTACAGCGCAGAAGACGTGGGCCAAAATAAAACACATCACGCACTGGATGTGGCATTTTTATGACGAACTAAAAACAGCAACAATATTATTTGTTTTATAACTACAATTATATACTGTTAGCGTTGAGTGAATATCTGTTTTATCTGTTATATCTGGGTATAGTGTGCAGGAAGTTATTGGATAACAAGTGTGCTCATGATGCTAAGTATTCCCTCCCCCCCCCCCCGGGCACAACACACACACACTGGCAACAGCATCCGTGCTTGTGCAATCCACCTCACATCGCTATATTTAAGCTATATTTCATAGTTATTGTGATCGGCTTTGTATTCATAATCATAAATTATATTTTGTATAATTAATAATATTACATAAATAAGGTATTTGGGGAATGAATGTGACTTTGTTTTTTTCAACGAAATTTAACAAAAATCACTTTTTTATGTTACCTGTTACTGTATCTTTCCAATTATGTAAGGCGCATGCTTCAAATAGTACGTATTTATGTTTTAAATCAATTTTATTCTGTTGAATTAGCTAGAGCCTATGCCTAGGCATATGCACCCCATTCGCCATTGTTCAACATTAGGATGAAGAGAAATATCTCTGCAGCAAAATAAGTGCTTTGGTTCTTTGTTATCAGCAGATACACCAACTTAAACATAAGTTACTGTGTAACAATCACAGTATTTTCGATAAATTACCCCTTCTTCAAATTTGAAGGAGGGGTAATTTGAAAAAGGGGTTATTATTTTAAAATAAATTTATACCCAAAAAATAAATTACCCCTTCTTCAAGTTTGCGGGCGATATTCGGTTTCATTTCATACGTTGGCTACTGAATCAACGTAGATGATTCCCCTTCCCTCCCACGCTGATTGTAGCATCCAGTAGGCTGTGTGCATGTTGCTAATGGAGAATGGCGTGCATAGACATAGGCTCTAGCCAATTCAACATAATTAAATTGATTTAAAACATAAATACGTACTATTTGAAGCATGCGCCTTACATAATTGGTAAGATACAGTAACAGGTAACATAAAAAAGTGATTTTTGTTAAATTTCGTTGAAAAAAACAAAGTCACATTCATTCCCCAAATACCATAAATAATAATGAAATGATTACTTTTTATATACAGAAAATGTAAGCGTTCTACGGATTTCGTTGCTAAACATAGATTGAGGACTTCGAAGTCAACTAAGTACGCGGAAGGCTTAGTTTTCGACTGATCGCTAAAATTCAAGTTATCCCATTGTTCACTAGTTGCCAGGAATACTATGTGGGCTACTCAAAAAATATATTCGATTGATTAAAACCCACATTTTTCTTTATCTTTGTGTTTCGTTTTCGGCGTTGCTCAAGATTACAGGTGTGATAACAACGGTGCCCCTCACGGCTGGCTCGGCTATTAGACCGCACATCTTAGAGTAATTGGCCGTGGTCGATTATCATAGCTTCGGCTTTAGAAGGCGACTGTTACGCACCCAAGCTACGTTCCTATTAACAATATTGTAGCGAAAATATAAACGAAGTCCAAATAAAACATTTCAGTCTTTAGGAGGGGCACAAGAGCTTGTAACGAAACGTGTGTTCTGCGTCGATAAGTTATCCCGACACATCCGGTACAATAAGCTGGTCAGGCAAAACAAAGCATTTCTCAAATATTTCAAGCAGCTAGCTATTAGCTTGGCATTTGCAGGTGGATATGACAAATCATGCAAGTAACGATACTACTGATGGTTCACTAGCAGCGGACGTATTGGATGTAATTGTACTTCGGTGTTCCGGGGAGGCCCATCCTACCTGTCAAATTAGAAAGGTCTACACTAGAGCAGGCGACATCCTAGTTTCTTTGAACCCACAAAACGCCGGGCTCCGGTTAAAAAGACAAGAGTTCAATCATTTTCTCAAGTTATGTTTCAGTTAGAAGAAAGAGGAAGAGGTTAGGAAAGAGGATATGGATACAGAGTGTTCACTGGGAGCAGTGATATTTGATTATTCTCGTTTTGTAATACATTTTGTATTCTGTTGGCAACAGCTTTGGCTGCTGAAACTATTATTTATTCCGTAAACGGTTTTTTACATGAAATTGTGGAGGATGAATAAATAAATTGCGAATCCAAATACCACGACAGCGGACGGTCTCGTCAATGAACCCGCGTTCCGGGAATTTTGGCGTTATCTGCATTCCACCACCTGTTCCGTAGCCAGCCAGCTTGCACTTTACCTTGTGGTCTTACAGTTTCACTGGGATGGACAAGCCGACAACGACCCACCATTATCGTCAAAATGCCGATAAGCTCGGATCGGGATGTTGTACACGTTATGACCCTACTTAATTGCATGCGTTCTGATACAGCTATATTACATCTTGTAAACATCTTACGTATTTCAATAAAACAAGGCGAAATAAAAAAATTCGAGATCATATCTTTGGGTCTAGCCAGTGCTTCCCAAAGTGTGGGTCGCGAGCTGAGTTCCAATGGTTCGCGAAAATATTTGGAACAGCGAACATTTTGAAATTACTTTTATTGAAACGAAGATCGAAAAAAGAGATCGTGTTGAGCATTCAGTTCCGATGTAAATAATAAATTTACAAAATGTCAGAAGTAGTAAATATAATAAACAAAAGAGACCCCCCCCCCCCCAATTTAGCTAGGTGGGTCGCGAATTTTTGTTGATCTTACATTGCGTCACGGTTCTGGAAAGTTGGGGAGCACTGGTCTAGGCTATAAACTATTATTTTGTAACGTTGGCATTGGAGTATGTAAAAGAAAAAATAGGCGTGATGAAATAAGCTAGACGTGTAAAAAATATGGGTCTCCTGTCATGTTTTAGAGATGGGAATATATTTTAAAAACTATGTTTAATACAAATTTAAGAATATTAAACAAGGCTTGAAAGTAACGACATATGCGACGAATGGCCAATATGTTGCAATGAACGTCTACCGAGTGACCGGCACAACAACCCGCCCCTGCCCCTTGCTCGCTATTCGAGCTTTTCCAAGAACCTTTCAGCATTCTTCCTAGAAATATTCACGGTTGATTGCCCAGAGAGATTACAGCGCAGAAGACATGAGCCAAACAAAAACACATCACGCACTGGATGTGGCATTATGATGAATAGGTGTTAACTTCATTTTTAATCTACCGTGTTCATGTCCATGTTATTAATCTATATAAATATTATTTATTTTATAACTACCGTTATAGACTGGTAGCGTTGAGTAAATATCTGTTTGTGATAACCTGGTCCTAGTTATATAAAGAAATAAATGTGTGGTGTATAGTGTGCAGGAAGTTATTGGATAACAAGTGTGCTCAAGTATCCCCCCTCCCCCCCGCCACACAAACACACACACACAAACACAAACTCACACTGGCAAACATCAATACGAAATCAGCCCAGTGTCTATATTAATTCAATTTGAATTCCCTGTTCACTTTCGATGTATTTTAAATTATTCTCCGCGCTGCGCATCCTTCATACATCAAATAGTATTATGATAAATCCCGTCGTAAAACCAACAGTTTTCAAATTGTGCGCGTAGAAGCGTATTGAAGTAGTTCACTATACCCCCGCGCTGAGCGCTAGTGTCAACTTATTGACGGAGCAGAAGAGGCCGGCCTCGCGAGCTAGTAACCTATACCAACTGCAGAGGGCGAAACAATCAGTGCGCCGATCAACAACATCTAGCGGTGGTATCCCGATGGGCGCGCAGATTCAAACTGGTAGCGGCTGGGACTCTGCCTATATTTCAAACCCAATGCTGTAACTGTAACCCGTTGTAGGTATTTCAAACCCAATGGCCTTGTGAGTGTTTCAGATGTTGGGACTATCTCTGTCTGCACCTTCCTTGGGGGGCCGGCAAGCCGTTGTCTCGTCCCACAGCCTTGTGAGTGTTTCAGATGTTGGAACTATCTCTGTCTGCACCTTCCTTGGGGGGCGGCAAGCCGTTGTCTCGTTCCACAGCCTTCTGAATGTTTCAGATGTTGGGACTATCTCTGTCTGCACCTTCCTTGGGGGGCGGCAAGCCGTTGTCTCGTTCCACAGCCTTGTGAGTGTTTCAGATGTTGGGACTATCTCTGTCTGCACCTTCCTTGGGGGGGCGGCAAGCCGTTGTCTCGTTCCACAGCCTTGTGAGTGTTTCAGATGTTGGAACTATCTCTGTCTGCACCTTCCTTGGGGGAGCGGCAAGCCGTTGTCTCGTTCCACAGCCTTGTGAGTGTTTCAGATGTTGGGACTATCTCTGTCTCCACCTTCCTTGGGGGGGCGGCAAGCCGTTGTCTCGTTCCACAGCCTTGTGAGTGTTTCAGATGTTGGGACTATCTCTGTCTGCACCTTCCTTGGGGGGGCGGCAAGCCGTTGTCTCGTTCCACAGCCTTGTGAGTGTTTCAGATGTTGGAACTATCTCTGTCTGCACCTTCCTTGGGGGGGCGGCAAGCCGTTGTCTCGTTCCACAGCCTTGTGAGTGTTTCAGATGTTGGGACTATCTCTGTCTGCACCTTCCTTGGGGGGGCGGCAAGCCGTTGTCTCGTTCCACAGCCTTGTGAGTGTTTCAGATGTTGGGACTATCTCTGTCTGCACCTTCCTTGGGGGGGCGGCAAGCCGTTGTCTCGTTCCACAGCCTTGTGAGTGTTTCAGATGTTGGAACTATCTCTGTCTGCACCTTCCTTGGGGGGGCGGCAAGCCGTTGTCTCGTTCCACAGCCTTGTGAGTGTTTCAGATGTTGGGACTATCTCTGTCTCCACCTTCCTTGGGGGGGCGGCAAGCCGTTGTCTCGTTCCACAGCCTTGTGAGTGTTTCAGATGTTGGGACTATCTCTGTCTGCACCTTCCTTGGGGGGGCGGCAAGCCGTTGTCTCGTTCCACAGCCTTGTGAGTGTTTCAGATGTTGGGACTATCTCTGTCTCCACCTTCCTTGGGGGGCCGGCAAGCCGTTGTCTCGTCCCACAGCCTTGTGAGTGTTTCAGATGTTGGGACTATCTCTGTCTGCACCTTCCTTGGGGGGGCGGCAAGCCGTTGTCTCGTCCCACAGCCTTGTGAGTGTTTCAGATGTTGGGACTATCTCTGTCTGCACCTTCCTTGGGGGGGCGGCAAGCCGTTGTCTCGTCCCACAGCCTTGTGAGTGTTTCAGATGTTGGGACTATCTCTGTCTGCACCTTCCTTGGGGGGGCGGCATACCGTTGTCACGTTCCAATGCCTTGTGAGTGTTTCAGATGTTGGGACTATCTCTGTCTGCACCTTCCTTGGGGGCGCGGCAAGCCGTTGTCTCGTCCCACAGCCTTGTGAGTGTTTCAGATGTTAGGACTATCTCTGTCTGCACCTTCCTTGGGGGGGAGGCAAGCCGTTGTCTCGTTCCACAGCCTTGTGAGTGTTTCAGATGTTGGGACTATCTCTGTCTGCACCTTCCTTGGGGGGGGGGGGGGCAAGCCGTTGTCTCGTTCCACAGCCTTGTGAGTGTTTCAGATGTTGGGACTATCTCTGTCTCCACCTTCCTTGGGGGGCGGCAAGCCGTCGTCTCGTTCCACAGCCTTGTGAGTGTTTCAGATGTAAGGACTATCTCTGTCTGCACCTTCCTTGGGGGGGAGGAAAGCCGTTGTCTCGTTCCACAGCCTTGTGAGTGTTTCAGATGTTGGGACTATCTCTGTCTGCACCTTCCTTGGGGGGCGGCAAGCCGTTGTCTCGTTCCACAGCCTTGTGAGTGTTTCAGATGTTGGGACTATCTCTGTCTGCACCTTCCTTGGGGGCGCGGCAAGCCGTTGTCTCGTTCCACAGCCTTGTGAGTGTTTCAGATGTTGGGACTATCTCTGTCTGCACCTTCCTTGGGGGGGCAGCAAGCCGTCGTCTCGTTCCACAGCCTTGTGAGTGTTTCAGATGTTGGGACTATCTCTGTCTGCACCTTCCTTGGGGGGGGGGGGGGGGGCAAGCCGTTGTCTCGTTCCACAGCCTTGTGAGTGTTTCAGATATTGGGACTATCTCTGTGTCCACCTTCCTTGGGGGGGCGGCAAGCCGTTGTCTCGTTCCACAGCCTTGTGAGTGTTTCAGATGTAAGGACTATCTCTGTCTGCACCTTCCTTGGGGGGGAGGAAAGCCGTTGTCTCGTTCCACAGCCTTGTGAGTGTTTCAGATGTTGGGACTATCTCTGTCTCCACCTTCCTTGGGGGGGCAGCAAGCCGTTGTCTCGTTCCACAGCCTTGTGAGTGTTTCAGATGTTGGGACTATCTCTGTCTGCACCTTCCTTGGGGGGGCAGCAAGCCGTCGTCTCGTTCCACAGCCTTGTGAGTGTTTCAGATGTTGGGACTATCTCTGTCTGCACCTTCCTTGGGGGGGGGGGGGGGCAAGCCGTTGTCTCGTTCCACAGCCTTGTGAGTGTTTCAGATATTGGGACTATCTCTGTGTCCACCTTCCTTGGGGGGGCGGCAAGCCGTTGTCTCGTTCCACAGCCTTGTGAGTGTTTCAGATGTTGGGACTATCTCTGTCTCCACCTTCCTTGGGTGCGCGGCAAGCCGTTGTCTCGTTCCACAGCCTTGTGAGTGTTTCAGATGTTGGGACTATCTCTGTCTGCACCTTCCTTGGGGGGGCGGCAAGCCGTTGTCTCGTTCCACAGCCTTGTGAGTGTTTCAGATGTTGGGACTATCTCTGTCTGCACCTTCCTTGGGGGGGGGGGGGGGGGGGGGGCAAGCCGTTGTCTCGTTCCACAGCCTTGTGAGTGTTTCAGATATTGGGACTATCTCTGTGTCCACCTTCCTTGGGGGGGCGGCAAGCCGTTGTCTCGTTCCACAGCCTTGTGAGTGTTTCAGATGTTGGGACTATCTCTGTCTGCACCTTCCTTGGGGGGCCGGCAAGCCGTTGTCTCGTCCCACAGCCTTGTGAGTGTTTCAGATGTTGGGACTATCTCTGTCTGCACCTTCCTTGGGGGGCCGGCAAGCCGTTGTCTCGTCCCACAGCCTTGTGAGTGTTTCAGATGGTGGGACTGTCTCTGTCTGCACCTTCCTTGGGGGGGCGGCAAGCCGTCGTCTCGTTCCACAGCCTTGTGAGTGTTTCAGATGTTGGGACTATCTCTGTCTGCACCTTCCTTGGGGGGGCGGCAAGCCGTTGTCTCGTTCCACAGCCTTGTGAGTGTTTCAGATGTTGGGACTATCTCTGTCTGCACCTTCCTTGGGGGGCGGCAAGCCGTTGTCTCGTTCCACAGCCTTGTGAGTGTTTCAGATGTTGGGACTATCTCCGTCTGCACCTTCCTTAGGGGGGGCGGCAAGCCGTTGTCTCGTTCCACAGCCTTGTGAGTGTTTCAGATGTTGGGACTATCTCTGTCTGCACCTTCCTTGGGGAGGCGGCAAGCCGTTGTCTCGTTCCACAGCCTTGTGAGTGTTTCAGATGTTGGGACTATCTCTGTCTCCACCTTCCTTGGGGGGGCGGCCAGCCGTCGTCTCGTTCCACAGCCTTGTGAGTGTTTCAGATGTTGGGACTATCTCTGTCTGCACCTTCCTTGGGGGGGGGGGGCAAGCCGTTGTCTCGTTCCACAGCCTTGTGAGTGTTTCAGATGTTGGGACTATCTCTGTCTGCACCTTCCTTGGGGGGGCGGCCAGCCGTCGTCTCGTTCCACAGCCTTGTGAGTGTTTCAGATGTTGGGACTATCTCTGTCTGCACCTTCCTTGGGGGGGCGGCAAGCCGTTGTCTCGTCCCACAGCCTTGTAAGTGTTTCAGATTTTGGGACTATCTCTGTCTCCACATTCCTTGGGTTGCGGGCAAGCCGTCGTCTCGTCCCACAGCCTTGTGAGTGTTTCAGATGTTGGGACTATCTCTGTCTCCACCTTCCTTGAAGGGGCGGCAAGCCGTTGTCTCGTTCCACAGCCTTGTGAGTGTTTCAGATGTTGGGACTATCTCTGTCTGCACCTTCCTTGAAGGGGCGGCAAGCCGTCGTCTCGTCCCACAGCCTTGTGAGTGTTTCAGATGTTGGGACTATCTCTGTCTCCACCTTCCTTGGGGGGCCGGCAAGCCGTTGTCTCGTTCCACAGCCTTGTGAGTGTTTCAGATGTTGGGACTATCTCTGTCTCCACCTTCCTTGGGGGGCCGGCAAGCCGTTGTCTCGTTCCACAGCCTTGTGAGTGTTTCAGATGTTGGGACTATCTCTGTCTGGACCTTCCTTGGGGGGCCGGCAAGCCGTTGTCTCGTTCCACAGCCTTGTGAGTGTTTCAGATGTTGGGACTATCTCTGTCTCCACCTTCCTTGGGGGGCCGGCAAGCCGTTGTCTCGTTCCACAGCCTTGTGAGTGTTTCAGATGTTGGGACTATCTCTGTCTCCACCTTCCTTGGGGGGCCGGCAAGCCGTTGTCTCGTTCCACAGCCTTGTGAGTGTTTCAGATGTTGGGACTATCTCTGTCTCCACCTTCCTTGGGGGGCCGGCAAGCCGTTGTCTCGTTCCACAGCCTTGTGAGTGTTTCAGATGTTGGGACTATCTCTGTCTGCACCTTCCTTGAAGGGGCGGCAAGCCGTTGTCTCGTTCCACAGCCTTGTGAGTGTTTCAGATGTTGGGACTATCTCTGTCTGCACCTTCCTTGAAGGGGCGGCAAGCCGTCGTCTCGTTCCACAGCCTTGTGAGTGTTTCAGATGTTGGGACTATCTCTGTCTCCACCTTCCTTGGGGGGGGGGGGGGGGGGCAAGCCGTTGTCTCGTTCCACAGCCTTGTGAGTGTTTCAGATGTTGGGACTATCTCTGTCTCCACCTTCCTTGGGGGGGCAGCAAGCCCTTGTCTCGTTCTACAGCCTTCTGAATGTTTCAGATGTTAGGACTATATCTGTCTCCACTTTCCTTGCAGGGCCTATAAGCCGTTGTCTCTCGTTGATTCGGAGGGCAGCTGGGAGCCGCCGTTGCCGCCCATACCCTCCGGCTCCCGTGACGAGGTACCGACTTTAGTTCAGTCCAGTATTTAACTCAATTCAAAATTACATGATTTATAAAAAAAAAACTTATTAAATTAACAAATTAAAAAATTGGTACCCAGTCCAGTATTGAATCCAAGATCTAAGTAGGCCTATTCTAACTTGGTGGTGGAAAATTTACTGTCACTCGGAAAAAACTTTTATTATTTACAAACAGATTTTTTTAAAAGCTTCTCCCTAAACACATTTACCTCAAACATAAACACTACAAAGTAATAGGTAGCAACATAAGCCTACTGATTGCATTTAAATGTATTAAAGACACCTTGGAGGCTAGTCTAGGATCAGCTACCAAGCCGAGAGCAAACCGCTAAACATGACCGAACAAGTTACAGGAGTTCCCGCTCGCATCCCTCTCGAGTTGGTCCTCCGAGCAGGTCAACGTTAAGAGCCATCCGTACTTAGAGCGGTATAGGGCGTTCCCGTGCTAATTGTTTCTGGTGATTGAGTGAGAACCGTTTGCCCTAGAGAGTTCCCGTTGTCTCAGTTTTCAAGTGGACAGTGTCCGATTCTTCTGCCGTTTTGCACTTTTTGATAATTATTTATAGTTTAGGCCCCATGGCAGGTGATAAAATCTTGCAATTATCGAATTTTTTGATACTCTACTTCATAATATGATTTCAAAACCGTCCACGTTGTCCTAGAAAAAAATTGAAAACAGGAAACGATTTCGATTAATAGTTTTCTCGTAATCAGGGGAAACAAATGAATATGTGTGCGCGCTGCTGATCAGTGTTTGCTCAGACAAGCCACTTTCACCCCCAACTCCTCCAACTTCCCCTCCGCTGAGAACCACGTGCACGGAACGAAGGAGGATCCATCCCGAGCGGCACAGTAAACTGACAAATTATTGCTACCCATAAATCTGACAGGTTTGAAGACTTGCCGATAGCTCGCAACTTGTTTTCACAGATTTGAGTGTTAATCTTTCTCGACTCGACGTTCCCGGTTTGCCCGACAATAATGCAGTTCCTAATTGCGTAGACATTGCGTCCTCATTACGTAGACTTCCTGATTCTGTTAGATTTTGATATTGGGTGGATAGTGGACAAATGTAATGTTCCCCAGTAGCCCAAGCGGCAACAACAGTCGGAGGTTCTGAGTTCAATCCTAGTCGTGCGAATCTGTCTACAATAATTGCTAAAATAACGATGATGGTGATGATGATAAAACACGGAACAGACATCGACGCCGCAACAAACAACAACTACGTTACACGTAACAGACAACAACGCCGCAACATACAATACGTAACACGTAACAGACATCGACGCCGCAACATACAATAACTACGTTACACGTAACAGACAACGACGCCGCAACATACAATACTTAACACGTAACAGACATCGACGCCGCAACATACAATAACTACGTTACACGTAACAGACGACGCCGCAACAAACAACAACTACGTTACACGTAACAGACAACGACGCCGCAACATACAATACTTAACACGTAACAGACATCGACGCCGCAACAAACAACAACTACGTTACACGTAACAGACAACGACGTCGCAACATACAATACGTAACACGTAACAGACATCGACGCCGCAACAAACAACAACTACGTTACACGTAACAGACAACGACGCCGCAACATACAATAACTACGTTACACGTAACAGACAACGACGCCGCAACATACAATACTTAACACGTAACAGACATCGACGCCGCAACAAACAACAACTACGTTACACGTAACAGACGACGCCGCAACAAACAACAACTACGTTACACGTAACAGACAACGACGCCGCAACATACAATACTTAACACGTAACAGACATCGACGCCGCAACAAACAACAACTACGTTACACGTAACAGACAACGACGTCGCAACATACAATACGTAACACGTAACAGACAACGACGCCGCAACATACAATACGTAACACGTAACAGACGACGCCGCAACAAACAACAACTACGTTACACGTAACAGACAACGACGCCGCAACAAACAATAACTACGTAACAGACAACGACGCCGCAACATACAATACGTAACACGTAACAGACGACGCCGCAACAAACAACAACTACGTTACACGTAACAGACAACGACGCCGCATCATACAATACGTAACACGTAACAGACGACGCCGCAACAAACAACAACTACGTTACACGTAACAGACAACGACGCCGCAACATACAATACGTAACACGTAACAGACGACGCCGCAACAAACAACAACTACGTTACACGTAACAGACAACGACACCGCAACATACAATACGTAACACGTAACAGACATCGACGCCGCAACATACAATACGTAACACGTAACAGACATCGACGCCGCAACAAACAACAACTACGTTACACGTAACAGACAACGACGTTGCAACATACAATACGTAACACGTAACAGACATCGACGCCGCAACATACAGTAACTAAGTAACACGTAACAGACATCGACGCCGCAACATACAATAACTACGTTACACGTAACAGACAACGACGCCGCAACATACAATACGTAACACGTAACAGACAACGACGCCGCAACATACAATAACTACGTTACACGTAACAGACATCGACGCCGCAACATACAGTAACTACGTAACACGTAACAGACAACGACGCCGCAACATACAATAACTACGTAACACGTAACAGACATCGACGCCGCAACAAACAACAACTACGTTACACGTAACAGACAACGACGCCGCAACATACAATACGTAACACGTAACAGACAACGACGCCGCAACATACAATAACTACGTAACACGTAACAGACAACGACGCCGCTACATACAATACGTAACACGTAACAGACATCGACGCCGCAACATACAATACGTAACACGTAACAGACATCGACGCCGCAACATACAATACGTAACATACAACGACGCCGCAACATACAATACGTAACACGTAACAGACGACGCCGCAACAAACAACAACTACGTTACACGTAACAGACAACGACGCCGCAACATACAATAACTACGTAACACGTAACAGACATCGACGCCGCAACAAACAACAACTACGTTACACGTAACAGACAACGACGCCGCAACATACAATACGTAACACGTAACAGACATCGACGCCGCAACATACAATAACTACGTAACACGTAACAGACATCGACGCCGCAACAAACAACAACTACGTTACACGTAACAGACAACGACGCCGCAACATACAATACGTAACACGTAACAGACATCGACGCCGCAACATACAATAACTACGTAACACGTAACAGACATCGACGCCGCAACAAACAACAACTACGTTACACGTAACAGACAACGGCGCCGCAACATACAATACGTAACACGTAACAGACATCGACGCCGCAATATACAATAACTACGTAACACGTAACAGACAACAACGCCGCAACATATAATACGTAACACGTAACAGACATCGACGCCGCAACATACAATACGTAACACGTAACAGACATCGACGCCGCAACAAACAACAACTACGTTACACGTAACAGACAACAACGCCGCAACAAACAATACGTAACACGTAACAGACGACGCCGCAACAAACAACAACTACGTTACACGTAACAGACAACGACGCCGCATCATACAATACGTAACACGTAACAGACGACGCCGCAACAAACAACAACTACGTTACACGTAACAGACAACGACGCCGCAACATACAATACGTAACACGTAACAGACGACGCCGCAACAAACAACAACTACGTTACACGTAACAGACAACGACACCGCAACATACAATACGTAACACGTAACAGACATCGACGCCGCAACATACAATACGTAACACGTAACAGACATCGACGCCGCAACAAACAACAACTACGTTACACGTAACAGACAACGACGCCGCAACATACAATACGTAACACGTAACAGACATCGACGCCGCAACATACAGTAACTAAGTAACACGTAACAGACATCGACGCCGCAACATACAATAACTACGTTACACGTAACAGACAACGACGCCGCAACATACAATACGTAACACGTAACAGACAACGACGCCGCAACATACAATAACTACGTTACACGTAACAGACATCGACGCCGCAACATACAATAACTACGTAACACGTAACAGACAACGACGCCGCAACATACAATAACTACGTAACACGTAACAGACATCGACGCCGCAACAAACAACAACTACGTTACACGTAACAGACAACGACGCCGCAACATACAATACGTAACACGTAACAGACAACGACGCCGCAACATACAATAACTACGTAACACGTAACAGACAACGACGCCGCTACATACAATACGTAACACGTAACAGACATCGACGCCGCAACATACAATACGTAACACGTAACAGACATCGACGCCGCAACATACAATACGTAACATACAACGACGCCGCAACATACAATACGTAACACGTAACAGACGACGCCGCAACAAACAACAACTACGTTACACGTAACAGACAACGACGCCGCAACATACAATAACTACGTAACACGTAACAGACATCGACGCCGCAACAAACAACAACTACGTTACACGTAACAGACAACGACGCCGCAACATACAATACGTAACACGTAACAGACATCGACGCCGCAACATACAATAACTACGTAACACGTAACAGACATCGACGCCGCAACAAACAACAACTACGTTACACGTAACAGACAACGACGCCGCAACATACAATACGTAACACGTAACAGACATCGACGCCGCAACATACAATAACTACGTAACACGTAACAGACATCGACGCCGCAACAAACAACAACTACGTTACACGTAACAGACAACGACGCCGAAACATACAATACGTAACACGTAACAGACATCGACGCCGCAATATACAATAACTACGTAACACGTAACAGACAACAACGCCGCAACATATAATACGTAACACGTAACAGACATCGACGCCGCAACATACAATACGTAACACGTAACAGACATCGACGCCGCAACAAACAACAACTACGTTACACGTAACAGACAACAACGCCGCAACAAACAATACGTAACACGTAACAGACATCGACGCCGCAACAAACAACAACTACGTTACACGTAACAGACAACGACGCCGCAACATACAATACGTAACACGTAACAGACATCGACGCCGCAACATACAATAACTACGTAACACGTAACAGACAACGACGCCAACACAAACAACAACTACGTTACACGTAACAGACAACAACGCCGCAACATACAATACGTAACACGTAACAGACATCGACGCCGCAACATACAATAACTACGTAACACGTAACAGACAACAAAGCCGCAACATACAATACGTAACACGTAACAGACATCGACGCCGCCACATACAATAACTACGTAACACGTAACAGACAACAAAGCCGCAACATACAATACGTAACACGTAACAGACATCGACGCCGCAACATACAATAACTACGTAACACGTAACAGACAACGACGCCGCAAACTACAATACCTACGTAACACGTAACAGACATCGACGCCGCAACATACAATAACTACGTAACACGTAACAGACAACGACGCCGCAAACTACAATACCTACGTAACACGTAACAGACATCGACGCCGCAACATACAATAACTACGTAACACGTAACAGACAACGACGCCGCAAACTACAATACCTACGTAACACGTAACAGACATCGACGCCGCAACATACAATAACTACGTAACACGTAACAGACAACGACGCCGCAAACTACAATACCTACGTAACACGTAACAGACATCGACGCCGCAACATACAATAACTACGTAACACGTAACAGACAACGACGCCGCAAACTACAATACCTACGTAACACGTAACAGACATCGACGCCGCAACATACAATAACTACGTAACACGTAACAGACAACGACGCCGCAACATACAATAACTACGTAACACGTAACAGACATCGACGCAGCAACATACAATAACTACGTAGCACGTAACAGACAACAACGCCGCAACAAACAACAACTACGTAACACGTAACAGACAACAACGCCGCAACAAACAACAAAAACACCTGTAAACAAACCGTGAGACCCGAAAAGAGATAATCTTTCTATCGACGTGAATACTGCCCCTATTGCGGGTATTATGATTATTGGGGGTGGGTTCTCAGACCGCGATTAGCGATAATGGTGGCCCAGTGTTACTGTTAGCACACGAGGCTCTAATTTGGGAGGTCGCCGGTTCAATACCCGACTGACTGAAGATTTCGCAGAGGGTTTTCTCAGTCACAATTGGCCAATGTTCGGATTGAGTCATAGTAACTGCCCTTAGACATTTCTTCCCCAACAATTCCAAAAATCGCAATACTGAAAGGGAGCATGAACTGGCTGTCCGTGGGCAGGTTTCCTACGAAACAATACTGTTATATGATTGATTTTATTAGAAGAACCCACTCATTGAACATGCCATTCATTTGCCATGGCTCATAGTCTAGAATCGTTGCTGAGGGTTGGAAAACACAGTGCCTCTCACCATCGTAATCACCGATGGTAGCTGGTCCGTGAGGTCATACGGAACGAATTACGTAACTCTGTCGGGAAAGTGCGCTTCTGAGTTAATATTTTGTGGATAAATTATTATGCCCACAATTACCGGTATGGGGCCCTGCTCTAACAATATGTAGTGTGACGAAGCTTTCTGGCAAACACTGAGTGGAGACTATAGGTACTAAATAATAAATATTGAAGTCGTTCTCCATTTGTGGGGGGGGGGGATGTGTTGACGTTCGTTGCATCATTGGATTCAATTAAAAGCATACATATTATTAGCAGGTACAAACCCAAATTCATGTCACTAGAAGATAGTATTGTATTTTGGTTGCATGGCCTCCTACAAGGTATGTACGTACAGAAAAAATGTATCGTGATGATGAGTTTGATGAATGAGATGGAGCCAAAACTATTCGTTTTGACGTCAACTGTATATTGCCAGATTTAGTAGATCTAGGATGTCCCGCTACATGAAAAATATGAAACCCTCAGTATAAACTAGGTGCTCAATAAATTCTAATTGAAAGCTAATAATTTTGAAAAAATAATAAATGGAAAGAACCCGAACGACGATACGGTTGTATAAAAAAACACCTACTTCACCAAAGCCAAAAAAATAGCACTTTCCCAGATCAAACAACTTCGATGTCAATGCCCTTCTGAGCCAGGGGAAGAAAACGCCCAGAGTGACTCTGCTAGTCGTAAGCGGCGACGAAAGAAGAACCTGACCATTCCTACCTCTGGCCTACACTGAAGATTTCTCCTCCCACTTGGCCAGGCCATCCCTTGCTGGACTCCTCTTATGACGACCACGCGATATAGATGGACCTGACTCGGAAGACGTCATATGACCAAGCTGTCGAGTACGTCGTTAAACACCACCAATAAATAATAATAATAATTTTTATAATAATAATAATAATAATAATAATAATAATACATTGTATTATTATTATTAGACTAATAATGTACCTGCCATCTGGTGATGTGATAAATAAAGATAATAATAATACTAATACTAATAATAATAATAATAATAATAATAATAATAATAATAATAATAATAATAAAAATAATAATAGTGACGGCATACTCGTGTTACAAAGGGATTTATGATCGCTATTCAAGATAAAGTAATCAAGACTAACAATTACAAAAAATACATAATGAAAGACGTCACAGTGGAAGATAAATGTAGAAAATGTAATATGAACGGCGAAACAATTGAACGTATCGTATCTGGGTGCAAAATGCTTTGTCAAACAGATTATCTTCATAGGCATAACCAAGTTGCAAACATTATACATCAAAAATTAGCCATGAAGTATAAACTTATAAACACAACCACTGCGTATTACAAATACAAGCCTGAAAAGGTATTAGGTAGTAAAGACTACAAATTATATTACGACCGCGACCGGGCAGTTATAACAGACCAAACCATACATCACAATAGACCGGATATTATATTTATTGACAAGAAGAAACAAGAAACGATTTTAATTGATGTTGCCGTCCCTTTATGCCACAATGTAGAGACAACTTGGCGGGACAAGATAAACAGATATAAGCAATTATCTATTGAAATAAAAAGGTTGTGGAAGCAGAATAATGTAACTGTTATACCGTTAATTATATCAGCAAATGGCATTGTTCCTCGTAAACTGCATGACAGTATTAAACTAATTGGTATCCAACCAAACATATACATCGAGATGCAAAAAGCAATTATTTTGAACACATGTAGGATAGTGCGAAATTTTTTTAACTAAGAAGAATGAAGACTTCAAGAAGTTCTCCATCCTGATGGTGGTTTTCGTGCTTTTCCACCGTACGAAAAGCAAATGCTGGATGAGTACAAATCGGCCACGACCGTACATAGCATCCACAGTTTGGTTTGGAAAAATAATATGGACAATGATATATTTAATTAGTTCTAAGTAGATTTTAATAAGGTAAACACATGGAAATACTTGACATTTATGTCCGTACAACATGTTTATTCGGGTTTTAACCGAGTTTGTATGTATTGCAACAATAAAATAATAATAATAATAATAATAATAATAATAATAATAATAATAATAATAATAATAATAATAATAATAATAATAATAATTCGATTTCAAGGAGACGAACTGCAATGTGAAAGCGATAGTCCTACAGACATGTTTGTGTGTATTGGTAAATTTATTTTTAATTTTAGAGAATTATTGACCAGACCATGGCACATGTCTAGTTCACTCCACTGAGCGGACATAATGCCTTTCCTAATGAGTAGGGAGAATGTTTTCAACATCCATCTGTTTTTCTCTAAAAAGCGTATCAACATCGAGTATGCCGTCGTTATGAGATTTCGTATAATTTGAGGATAGTGGCCTATTTATTCTGGTCATAACGTATGGTGTTTGCACAAAATGTAACTTGTTCATATAACGCAACAGCTATTCTGAATATTTTGTTTTTAGTGTAAGCCAATGCCAGTGAGTTCCTTGTCCGAATTGGGAACGTTACTTTGCTGTTTGTAATGCAGGTCTATAGTTCCTTACAAGAGATTTGTATTTACGTATTTTGTTAAGATTATTATTTTACGTACGTGTTGTTTCTAATGCAACTGTATGTACTATGTAGTTCCGAACAACAGAATTGGGCGCCACAAATTTAGTATTTACATACCTTATTCGAAAAGTTACTTTAATGTTGGAAATGTAGGTTTACCATAGTTCTGTCCAAGAGCATTGCAAATGAGGAATTACATATTTAGTATTTGAAGTTTCTTGTTCAGATTATTACTTCGCTGTTCCTTCTAACGCAAGTCTATATTTCGAGTTATTGCTCATTTATTTCTATATTATGTAATGGTATTATATCTAATAATTAAAAAAAATATATTATTATTATTTTATTGAATGTATCACAATCATACAATCTCGGTCAAAACCGGCGTTAACATGTTATACGGACGTAATGTCAAGTATTTCCATGTGTCTACCTTAATTAACTTCACTTATCACTTGTTACTAGTTTAAACAGTCATCAATCTCGGTCAAAGCCGGTGTTTACATGTTATACGGACAATACAGATGTAATGTCAAGTATTTCCATGAGGTACCTTGTTCAACTTCAGTCGTTACTGTCTTATTAGTACTTATTAGTACTTATTAGAAATAATATTATTATTATTATTATTGTTATTATTATTATTATTATTATTATTATTATTATTATTATTATTATTATTATTATTATTATTATTATTATTATTATTAGTAGTAGTAGCAGTATTATTATTATTTTATTTTATTTTTATTTTTATTTGGAAAAACGTATCTCACAGAAATATCATAGCATCCGAACCGAAGCAAAACCACTACCGACGTTTGTTGGCTGGTGGGTCTATTTACGAAAACTAACAAACTATCCGCCGAGACCACTTAGCGGATTAGTGGCGGCTCTATTGAGCTGTCGGTGCACAATAAGGTGCAATATTTCTGTCATCGTACAAAAGGCAGCTCTCTACGAACATTTGCCCCACACCACCATTTCCCCTACTTTGGAAGAGAAGGCCTAAAACGATTTTATTTCTAGGCACGGACCGCTATTATGTTGGAGGACCTGAGTCCGAGGGGGGACGATGTACCGCCGATCCCACGGCATATCCTTATACAAATTGAGGGAGAAGGAGGAGAGTTCCCAGACTTGAATTTCGACCTTTAGAAGGTACGTGCACACACCCAGGGTGTTTCATGTGCGATATAGAGAAAGAAGACGGGCAGAACGTCTTGCCAGACCTAGAGTTTGACATGTCCTTTTAAGTGTGGCAGCACCGGGGGGAAGTGTGGCACCCTCATGTTTTACATAGAAATAATGGATATTGAAGCTAGGAGAAAGTGTGGCAGGGTAAGGAATACTCTTGTTATGCTTATGTTTTTTTTTCAGATTTTTATTGATTTTACTTTGCATTTTATAGCGTTATTACTGGAACACGGTCGATGAATACTACTACTAGTACTTCATGATTTGGCCAATATGTAAGAATAAGATCACTTTAACTACAGTTGCATTTCTTACCGTTTAACACTCCTCAAATAAAATTTGAAAAAGTGCTGTTTGGGTTTTTGGTCAACAACAACAACAACAACAACAACAACAAAGCATCTAGGTGGGGGATTTGCGTGCGATCTTAGGCGCACCCCCTTGAACGCGTCGGTGCCTGACTTGAAGTGCCAATAATCCAACCAAAATTGCGAATGTCTTTAGAAGCGGCTAATAGGGCGAAAGCAACTGGGAGTTGTGAAAATATGAAGCAACTGACAAGACCGCTGGACGGTCGGTTATGGCGTTTTCCACTGGGCCGCACTGAGTGCGCCCTGAAACGTCACAGTCACGTGATGCACGGCACCAGTGTTGCCCTCAGTGCATTTGCAACTCCCAGTGGAACATATTTATTTTTTCAGTGCAACAAATTGGCGGTAAACGTGATACAAATCAAGATGTTTAAACGATATGAAAGGCATTTTAGAGGATAACAAAGCAACTTCACTCAAGTTACTGTTGCTAGAAGGTACAGTCGTTAACTAGGCTACATAAGAAGTACTAGAAATTAAGTTCAATGAAATAGCCTAGGCAAAGGGTGAACATAACCTCAAACTTAATAACGCCGTACTGCGTCTATATCAGAATAGTGGTAAACAACATCTTCCAGTTGTGTTTTCATGTTTGGTTTAGATGTTTGTTCGATTTTAGCTGCACTATCTGACGAAAATACTTGGCAATTCCATTTCCACGTACAATTTTCCCGCGTCTATGGCCGCCATATTTGCACTGAAAACACCGCACTGACCCCCGAAGCCAGTGCGCACTCGAGTGCACTGCGTCAGTGCAAGAGCGCCAGTGGAATACGCGAAACCCGCACGAGTGCAATTTATCGTTACCAGTGGAACATGCGACTCGCACTGAGTGCGCACCAGTGCGGCCAGTGGAAAACGCCATTAGTTCGCGCACTGGTCACCAGGCGCGTGCCAAGCGCCAACGAGCGAGGCGCAATTTGGCGCTGGCTCTAAGTCACACGAACGCACACGTGGGCTGACGGGGATGGGGGACGACGGTCGCGGCCTTAAACACGATTTCTCAAACCCATGGCCACTGACACCAAAAAGTGCAACTCATAGCTACAGCCTTCTAAATGTTAATTGTTAAGCATTACTGTAATGCAAAAACATTGATGCCACACTTACCCCAGGAATAAAATTATGTGGGGCAAGTGTGGCACCATGAATAAAAGCTGCACTGCTAATTTTTTAAATTTTTTTTATCAATTTAGATGCCTTTAACCTTACTGTAACCAACATCAACAATAACTAAATATTACTGATACAATCATAGTGTTGGCACAAAACATTAGACAAGTCGGACGAATCGAGTTGGACAAATGAAAAACATAAGCTGATCAATATGCCTATATCTCTTAAAGAAGAGATAGTAGATGAGTATGAATTGAAGATGACAACCTCCATATATCACTGATCAATATGTGTTTTTTTTTTTTTTTTTTTTTACTCTATAAACAAAAAAGTTATGGCCGGGTGCCACACTTACCCCGCTGCCACACTTACCCCGATTGACCCTAAATGACTAAGATTGATCCGGCCACTTGGGAACGATTGGGTGGTGAGGGGACTTAATAGTAATAGTAAGCAAACTATTTTAGAAAGTATATACAGTAGTTACAGTTGCATACCATAGTCAATAGACATGATGTCGTATCAAGTGTTATAGCAGCAAACATAATTTCCGTTTCTTGTCTCTGGCTAGGTAGGCTTCGCTACAACAATTTTCAAACTCCTCCAATGCTCTCTTTCACATTCTTCTGTTTTTCACTCTTCTACACGTCTCTGCCCACTGTCTTGTCCATCGCTGCAAACTGTATAATAATCCCTGCCTGTCTACTGTCCCAAACGTATTTGCCAACTGTTCTCCCAATCACTGAGCATGTCTTATCTCCCTAATCCCTCTCTATGTAGTCTCCCTCCAACCCTCTTCCCAGTTTCCCTTCATCCCTATATTCTTAAGTCTCCCCTCCGCCCTAATTTCCTAGTATCCACCTGCCCTCATCTTCCCCGTCCCCGCTCTTCCATCCCCAATCTTCCCATCTTCCCAGTCCTCTCTCCACCCTATCGTCCATTGCTCAACCCCGTAAATATTTCCCTGTCTCCTCACTTCACTTCCCTAAATTCTCTGTCTCTCTTTGCCCCCGTCTTCCCTGTCTCTTCCCTTCCTCAACTTCCCTGTCTTCTCTCCTTGTAAGTTGCAAAGCTCTTCTCCCCATCTTCCCTGTCCCCTCTTCTCTATTTCCAAGTTTCCTCCCGCCCTCATCTTCCCAATCTACTCTCGACACATTTTCCAAGTCTCCTCCCACTCCATTTTCTCAGTCCCTTCTCCTCCCTAAATTTCCTTGCTCTTACTGCCCCATCTTACAAGTCCCCTCTCTTTCCTAACTTCCCCGTCTCTTCTAAGCCCCGCCTTCCTAGTCTAACCTACGTCCATACTTCACTGTCTCCTCTCCTCCCCTCTCCACCCGCCCTGGTCTTCCCAGTCTCCTCCCAATCCCGTCTCCTCCGTAACTTCCTAGTCCCAATTCACCGCCCTTACTTCCCTTGTCTCCTCCAACCCCATCTTCCATGTCTCCTTTCCTACCTAACTTCCCAGTCTACTCTCCTCTCCACCTTAACTTCCTCCGTCTCCTCTCCACCATTACTTTCTAGTCTTTTTTCTTCCCTAACGTCCCAGTCTCCTCCCCTCCCACCCCCATCTTCCCTATCTTCTCTCCTCTCTTAAATCCCAGTCCCCTCTCCTAAGTAACTTTCCAGTTTCCTCTCCTCCCTAACTTCTCAGTCCCTTCTCCTCAATAACCTCCCAGTCTCCACCCCCCCCCCCTCTTCCCAGTTTCCTCTCCTCCCCATCTTTCGAGTCCCCTCTCTCCCCGCCCTTGTCTTCCCAGTCTCCTCCTACCGCCTTTATCTTCCCAGCCTCCCCCCCCCCTCTAACTAGGCTCCTCTTCTACCTAACTTCCCAGATTCCTCACCTTCCCAGTTCCTTCTCCTCCTTAATTTTCCCGTTTAATCTCCTCTTGCCCACGCTCGTCCTAACTTCCCAATTACCCTCAAGTCCCTAACTTCCACTGTCTTCTCCCTAACTTTCCTGACCCATCTCTTTCATAACTGCCCCCCCTGACTCCCACCATGTCATCCCAGTTTCTTCTCCTCCCTTCTTCCCAGTGTCCTCTACTCCCTTACTTCCACGTCTCCGCTCCTCCCTACTTCCCCGTCTCCTCTCGTCCTTAACTTCCCACTTTCCTCTCTTCTCTTACTTCCCCGTCACCCCACCTCCCTTCTTTCCAGTGTCCTCTCCTCCCTTACTTCTCACTTTCCTCTCCTCCCTCACTTCATCGTCACCTCACCTCCTTTCTTCCCAGTGTCCTCTCCTCCCTTACTTACCCACTTTCCTCTCCTCCCTCACTTCATCGTCACCTCACCTCCTTTCTTCCCAGTGTCCTCTCCTCCCTTACTTCCCACTTTCCTATCCTCCCTCACTTCATCGTCACCTCACCTCCTTTCTTCCCAGTGTCCTCTCCTCCCTTACTTCCCACTTTCCTCTCCTCCCTCACTTCATCGTCACCTCACCTCCTTTCTTCCCAGTGTCCTCTCCTCCCTTACTTCCCACTTTCCTATCCTCCCTCACTTCATCGTCACCTAACCTCCTTTCTTCCCAGTGTCCTCTCCTCCCTAACTTCCCACTTTCCTCTCCTCCCTTACTTCCCCGTCAACCCACCTCCATTCCTCCCAGTGTCCTCTCCTCCCTTACTTCCCCGTCACCCCACCTCCCTACTTCCCAGTCCCGTCTCCTCCCGACCTGTATTCCCAGTCCCCTTTCCTACCTAACTTCCCAGTTTCCTCTCCTCCCATACCTCCCCGTCTCCTCCCGCCCTGTCTTCCTAGTCACCCCTTTCCTACTTCACTTTCCAGTTTCCTCTCCTCCCCTACTTCCCCATCTCCTCCCGCCCTGTCTTTCTAGTCACCTCTTTCCTACCTTACTTTCCAGTTTCCTCTCCTCCCTTACGTCCCAGTTTCCTCTAATCCCTTCTTCCCAGTGTCGTCTCCTCCTTAACTTCCCCGTCTCGTCCCGCCCTGTTTCCCTAGTCCCCTCTCCTCGCTTCTTCCCCGTTTCCTTTCCTCCCTTACTTCCCCTTTTCCTCTCCTCCCTTCGTCCCAGTGTCCTCTCCCCCCTACTTCCCCGTTTCCTCACCTCCCTTACTTCCCTCTCTCCTCTCGTCCCTTCTTCCCAGTGTCCTCTTCTCCCTAACTTCCCCGTCTCGTTCCGCTCTGTCTCCCTATAGTCCCCTCTCCTCCCAACTTCATCGTTTTCTCTCCTCCCTTCTTCCCAGTACCCTCTCCTCCCTTCTTCCCCGTTTCCTTTCCTCCCTTACTTCCCCTTCTCCTCTCCTCCCTTCGTCCCAGTGTCCTCTCCTCCCTACTTCCCCGTTTCCTCTTCTCCCTTACTTGCCCGTCTCCTCTCCTCCCTTCTTCCCAGTGTCCTCTCCTCCCGACTTTGCCGTTTCCTCTCCTCCCTTACTTCCCCGTCTCCACTCCTCCCTTCTTCCCAGTGTCCTCTCCTCCCTACTTCCCCGTTTCCTCTCCTCCCTTACTTGCCCGTCTCCTCTCCTCCCTTCTTCCCAGTGTCCTCTCCTCCCGACTTTGCCGTTTCCTCTCCTCCCTTACTTCCCCGTCTCCACTCCTTCCTTCTTCCCAGTGTCCTCTCTTCCTAACTTCCTCAACTCGTCCCGCTCTGTCTCGAACGAGACGATATACTAAATCTATAATATAACAAGTAAATATATACATAAAAAATAAAAAATAGTTAAATACATATAATTAATAAATGGATAAATAAAAAATAGACAAAAGAATGAATAAAAAAATGAATGAATGACCATGCAAATAAACGACAGACAACCAGCTGAACTAGAGCCCATGTCTGGTGTTGCAGGCAAGCGTCTAACGTTCTCCCCCGACGTGCGGCAGCTCAACACCCCAGACAACTAAACCAGCTGAACTAGAGCCATGTCTGGTGTTGCAGGCAAGCGTCTGACGTTCTCCCCCGACGTGCGGCAGCTCAACACCCCAGACAACTAAACCAGCTGAACTAGAGCCCATCTGGTGTTGCAGGCAAGCGTCTGACGTTCTCCCCCGACGTGCGGCAGCTCAACACCCCAGACAACTAAACCAGCTGAACTAGAGCCCATGTCTAGTGTTGCAGGCAAGCGCCTGACGTTCTCCCCCGACGTGCGGCAGCTCAACACCCCAGACAACTAAACCAGCTGAACTAGAGCCCATGTCTGGTGTTGCAGGCAAGCGCCTGACGTTCTCCCCCGACGTGCGGCAGCTCAACACCCCAGACAACTAAACCAGCTGAACTAGAGCCATGTCTGGTGTTGCAGGCAAGCGTCTGACGTTCTCCCCCGACGTGCGGCAGCTCAACACCCCAGACAACTAAACTAGCTGAACTAGAGCCATGTCTGGTGTTGCAGGCAAGCGTCTGACGTTCTCCCCCGACGTGCGGCAGCTCAACACCCCAGACAACTAGACCAGCTGAACTAGAGCCATGTCTGGTGTTGCAGGCAAGCGTCTGACGTTCTCCCCCGACATGCGGCAGCTCAACACCCCAGACAACTAAACCAGCTGAACTAAAGCCCATGTCTGGTGTTGCAGGCAAGCGTCTGACGTTCTCCCCCGACGTGCGGCAGCTCAACACCCCACACAACTAAACCAGCTGAACTAGAGCCATGTCTGGTGTTGCAGGCAAGCGTCTGACGTTCTCCCCCGACGTGCGGCAGCTCAACACCCCACACAACTAAACCAGCTGAACTAGAGCCATGTCTGGTGTTGCAGGCAAGCGTCTGACGTTCTCCGCCGACGTGCGGCAGCTCAAAACCCCACACAACTAAACCAGCTGAACTAGAGCCCATGTCTGGTGTTGCAGGCAAGCGTCTGACGTTCTCCCCCGACGTGCGGCAGCTCAACACCCCAGACAACTAAACCAGCTGAACTAGAGCCATGTCTGGTGTTGCAGGCAAGCGTCTGACGTTCGCCCCCGACGTGCGGCAGCTCAACACCCCAGACAACTAAACCAGCTGAACTAGAGCCCATGTCTGGTGTTGCAGGCAAGCGTCTGACGTTCTCCCCCGACGTGCGGCAGCTCAACACCCCAGACAACTAAACCAGCTGAACTAGAGCCCATGTCTGGTGTTGCAGGCAAGCGTCTGACGTTCTCCGCCGACGTGCGGCAGCTCAAAACCCCACACAACTAAACCAGCTGAACTAGAGCCATGTCTGGTGTTGCAGGCAAGCGTCTGACGTTCTCCCCCGACGTGCGGCAGCTCAACACCCCACACAACTAAACCAGCTGAACTAGAGCCATGTCTGGTGTTGCAGGCAAGCGTCTGACGTTCTCCCCCGACGTGCGGCAACTCAACACCCCAGACAACTAAACCAGCTGAACTAGAGCCCATGTCTGGTGTTGCAGGCAAGCGTCTGACGTTCTCCCCCGACGTGCGGCAGCTCAACACCCCAGACAACTAAACCAGCTGAACTAGAGCCCATGTCTGGTGTTGCAGGCAAGCGTCTGACGTTCTCCCCCGACGTGCGGCAGCTCAATACCCCAGACAACTAAACCAGCTGAACTAGAGCCCATGTCTGGTGTTGCAGGCAAGCGTCTGACGTTCTCCCCCGACGTGCGGCAGCTCAACACCCCAGACAACTAGACCAGCTGAACTAGAGCCATGTCTGGTGTTGCAGGCAAGCGTCTGACGTTCTCCCCCGACGTGCGGCAGCTCAACACCCCAGACAAGTAAACCAGCTGAACTAGAGCCCATGTCTGGTGTTGCAGGCAAGCGTCTGACGTTCTCCCCCGACGTGCGGCAGCTCAACACCCCAGACAACTAAACCAGCTGAACTAGAGCCCATGTCTGGTGTTGCAGGCAAGCGTCTGACGTTCTCCCCCGACGTGCGGCAGCTCAACACCCCTGACAACTAAACCAGCTGAACTAGAGCCCATGTCTGGTGTTGCAGGCAAGCGTCTGACGTTCTCCCCCGACGTGCGGCAGCTCAACACCCCTGACAACTAAACCAGCTGAACTAGAGCCCATGTCTGGTGTTGCAGGCAAGCGTCTGACGTTCTCCCCCGACGTGCGGCAGCTCAACACCCCAGACAACTAAACCAGCTGAACAAGAGCCATGTCTGGTGTTGCAGGCAAGCGTCTGACGTTCTCCCCCGACGTGCGGCAGCTCAACACCCCAGACAAGTAAACCAGCTGAACTAGAGCCCATGTCTGGTGTTGCAGGCAAGCGTCTGACGTTCTCCCCCGACGTGCGGCAGCTCAACACCCCAGACAACTAAACCAGCTGAACTAGAGCCCATGTCTGGTGTTGCAGGCAAGCGTCTGACGTTCTCCCCCGACGTGCGGCAGCTCAACACCCCTGACAACTAAACCAGCTGAACTAGAGCCCATGTCTGGTGTTGCAGGCAAGCGTCTGACGTTCTCCCCCGACGTGCGGCAGCTCAACACCCCTGACAACTAAACCAGCTGAACTAGAGCCCATGTCTGGTGTTGCAGGCAAGCGTCTGACGTTCTCCCCCGACGTGCGGCAGCTCAACACCCCAGACAACTAAACCAGCTGAACAAGAGCCATGTCTGGTGTTGCAGGCAAGCGTCTGACGTTCTCCCCCGACGTGCGGCAGCTCAACACCCCAGACAACTAAACCAGCTGAACTAGAGCCCATGTCTGGTGTTGCAGGCAAGCGTCTGACGTTCTCCCCCGACGTGCGGCAGCTCAACACCCCAGACAACTAAACCAGCTGAACTAGAGCCATGTCTGGTGTTGCAGGCAAGCGCCTGACGTTACCATTATAATAATATGTCACGTTGGCTAAGTTGGCAACAATCCACTTGCAGCTTTTTCATTCTTAGACCGATTTTAAAGCCTTGCACCAATTTGAGACAGACTGGGTAATGAAAGTGGTTTGTTTTACTTTTTGGTTTACTAACATGCTCACCTTGTATACAGAATAGCTGCTTGATATTGAAATAATTAACTTAAACTATCTTTTTATATTGCAGAGTGGTTTGAATGATTTGCGGGCGTTATGCATCAAGTCACCCGATAAGACTATTTTGTTCAACACAAGTCTACACAATCGTTGCGGTTCAGAAAATCGAATCAAATGGTCCAGGCATATAAATTTGAATAACTCACAAACAAATGTACAAAAATTCATTGCACTCCGTGCACAAACGTCCGGAGAAGGACCAACGCTTTTTGAAATTCAGAGTCGTCTCTACAGTACCGCTAGCGGTAAAAAAATCAAATGTTAGAAGGCCCAGAAGTACTCGCGTAGAACCCTGCTTACTAGAAAAAAAGGAACCAGTGAAGAAGGAATCAAAAACTGGCCTTTGCAAAAAACCATCAAAAAATAATAAAGAAGACGTTTGTGGTAAATAATCCCAACCAAGTAATGTTTGTGGAAAGAAAAGTGAAAAAAATAATGATCGTCAAAAGAAAAAAAAAGTTGATTGTAAAAAGAAACCAGAACCGAAGAATGAGTGTAAAGAGAACAAAGAACATGAAAAGAAATCTGACGAGTGTAAAGAGCACCATGAAAAAGAAGACCCATGTATACCGGTAGAGCCACCTTGTCGGGAGAAAACCGAAGAGGAGAAAAGTTGCGAGTATGATCCAAAAGATGCGACTGTGCGACCACCTGGGGTGGTTCCGTGTCCGCTCCCTACGGATCATTGCGATGTAAAACCCTACAAGCCCGTTTTGTTTTGTTTTTGAATGTTGTTTTTTTTCAGTTTGAAATAAAAGTACATACAAAACTTGTGTAGAAACTTTACTGCAATCAAAATATTATTTGTATGACAAATCAGCATAATTAATAATTAATTATTACATTAATAACTGATACAGTTACATATTTGGACAAAGGCAATATGGGTATCAAAAGAAAGCTGCTGATACGTTGATTTTAATACCGATGCTCTCAGGGTCATGCAAAAAAAATCCCAAGTTTTTTAGGTGGGTGGAACGAAGTGGGGGGGAGGGCGGGTTAAATAAGGAATATCGTCAAACGTATCAAACAAAAGCTATTAATAGGCTGTTATCAGTAGGAATGTCAAACGATATGAAATTCCATAACGATAATCGCAACAGTAATAAAAAATTATCGCGATAATATCGGTGCAAAAAAATATCGTCTCGATATTGCATTTTCAATTTTTATCGTGATATATCGCCGCGATATTATGAAATAAGCACTAATACTACTTTTATCATTGCGTCATATGTGGGGGGGGGAGGGTTGTGGCGAATGGTTTTCCTGCGGCTACATCGAAGGAGGGCACTCGGCGGCTGGTCGGTGGTCGCTCGGCTAACGTTGAGCAGGCGCCAAATTCAAATATGAAATTAAGTCGCCGCGATTATCGGGATATCGCAGAGAATTTAATATCGTACGATTATCGCGATATAGCTAGCCATATCGCGATAATATCGATATTTATCGATATGCTATTATCGTTGACATTCCTAGTTATTAGTAAGAATACTTTTAGTGTGATAAAAGAAAATATACCCTAGTGTTTGGCTGAAAAAGGGTGGTGGGGGGAGGGGGGGCGGTAAAAAGTGTCCTTATAAGTCAATTTTTCTTCTGGTTTGACACTCATTGAGTCATTTATGTTGATAAGTTTAACACAATTGTTTTGTGATTGATAGATAGCATTTACTGCATCGTATATATTCGTCTAGACTCTATAGTCTAGAAACTATACTCTAGAGAAATCTTATAAAAACTCATGTATATAATAATGTGGAGCACATCAAAAGCAAATATCGTAAGACCACTGTAGCATTTGATAGCTACAATAGTGAGCCATCACCAGAAGACATTACATATTTGAAATTAAATGGTGTTTACAGATGCACTACAATCCAGTGTGAGTCAAACATTCATTGTTAGTCAATACAGAACATAGAACAACTCTCAACCCAATTAACAAAAGAAGATTCACTAAGCCTTTTACGACGAGACTTGAAGCCAATAACATCACAGTACTTTAAGCACAAGACGACGCCGATGTGTTAATTGCAATTGCAGCAGTAGAGTCGGCTAACCATGAGAACAGCACCCTCACTGGTGATGATGCAGATTTGCCAGTAATTGTATGCATTTCAATCACGAACATTCAAGAATTGGGTTTATTCTTTACCCTTCACCTTTTACCCTTCGCGTAATAAGTGGATGTGACACTACTGCAAGAATGTTTAGAATGGGTTAATATTTGCCATTCAAGACATTTGCATAAGATTTTTTTAAATTCATCTATTTCCAACAATCCCACATAGATTGTTGAGTGCAGTGAACAAGCAATCGGCCTGTTGTAAAATGAAAAAAGAAAAGTTTACACACAAATTAATAACTGCTAACACATTAAGCATGAGACTCTACCACCTAGATTATCGGCATCTCTCCACTACATTTTATTATTAGTATCGTCAAGTACATGGTTTAGCTTTGGAATAACTTTTAAAACATTTTTGTCTTGTAACAACTGACAAGTCACGCTACATATTTACAAATTCTATGATGTAATCGTAAAGTGGCCTGTTCTTACTTACGTTGCAATTGCAAGAAGCTGCATCCGTTTTAAATTCCTACCCGTTGTTGTTTGAAAATTAATGTGTGATGTGTTTAGTTAATGACCGATTACCGTAGCCATCAAACACTACAGTGGTTATGATATTTGCTTTTAATGTACTCCACATACTACACAACTCCTCAAAGATTTGTCTCTAGAGACCTTCAAGGTATGAGATGCATCAAAATGCCCTTAATCAATCACAAAGCAAGACTTGCTTGAAACAATGTTTCTTATTTCATATCGTTCCCTTAAATATTATTTCTGTACCATCTTCTTCGTGTAGTCTATTTGAAAACGTAATATCCCCAGGAGCCGACTTTTCAGCTGACCTTGTAATGCCCAAATAGTCAAATACATCTTGTGGTACTGTGCTTAATTTGAAGATCATACAAATGCCTAGGCTACGTAAAAAAAATTAACGTTAACATATTATATCATTATGAAACTCATAAAAAAAAACTAAATTAGCTGTTGCTAAATCATCCTCTGATGACTCTCCGACGATCGAGAGTCGTTGGAAAAGCAGCATAGGATCAACTTCGATTGTATCTCCATCAACGTTCGGGGTTTTAAAACCATTTGTTCGATGCTACACTATCGATGTTATCCTTAAGAAGTTCTTTATAATGTCCATAGGCGTGCCCAGACGTTGATCAATGGGGGGGCACAATTAATTACCAATGAAAGTACTTCACGGCGGCGACAATGGGGGGTGTGGGGAGGGTGCCCCCCACAAAAAGCTCCGCAGGAGATTTTTCAAAGACATACATTATTAACCGGGTTTTTAAGCGTATTAGGAGGAGTACAGGTTGTCTGTTCAATGGGTTGATTTCACACGATAATTTGTGGATATCAGTGATATCATTGTTACAAAGTGAAGGAAGTGGTCAGTCCCACAGCCAAAATCTTGGCGGTAAGGCAACAGTTGATGTTGAGGCCGGTCAGCTGATTCCAATGTCATTCCAATCTAGAACTTCAGGTAAGATTAGGACCATTATGTCAGGCGTCAGCATTTTTGTCGCCCATTACGACAGGCACTATGCTGGACCTATTCTTTCCCGGGTCAAACGGGCAAGACAGTTAGGGCAAGAGTGACAGTTTGAGGAATATATTTAATATGAGGAAGGTGCTATAGGTCCTTTTCTCGTCTTTTACGATCGGCAGGCGTAAACAGTATACCCTGGGCCAAATTCTATTAAAAAAAAAAAACTCTCCTACCCTAATGGGGGGGCCGCTGCCCCCCTTGCCCCCCCCCCCCCCCCCCCCTGCGCACGCCTATGATAATGTCTGCTATGTAACGTCTTTTCTGATATTCTGACCTCTTTTGCTGTGTCAGAATTTAGTTTTTGAAGCAAGTTTAAATTTCCGTCATTTAAACTCAGGGGAGAAAGCGACTTCTCTGCCGATACTATAGCTCTATAAAGTTGTGAATGTGGGCATTTTGTATAAAAGTACTTTCTTAGAATTTTTAATTTTTTTTATTTAATTTATTTTTAATTATTATTATTATTATTATTATTATTATTATATTATTATTATTATTATTATTATTATTATTATTATTATTATTATTATTATTATTATTATTATTATAAGAAATAGAGAAGGCAGTCAATAAAGGCAAGAACTATTGGCATGTCGTTAACAAAATATTGAAAGGCAAAGGGCACGAAGCAATATCTGAAATAACAATTGATGGAGAAAAGACGCTTACTGAAGATGATCCTAGTCGAGTAGCAAACCATTTTAACGATTATTTTATAAATGTTGCTAATATTGCGGCTAGCGGCGGCGAGCAAGCAGGAAGTGAGGACGCAACGAGGGAGAATTTTAAGAAGCAGTGGGTTAACCAGACCATTGATTAAACAGGTGGGAAGATGTTTCGCCTTTATGGGCTAATACTAATAGATATAATCCCCACTCTTACCCCCACTCCAGTATCCCCTTACGTCTCAAACCCCTTGCCCACAAGTTGATTTAGTACTCGTTCCATCCTGCAAGTTGCGCTAGTGTCGCTTGTAGTTCCAACGAGTCGATCAACCAGATCCTGCTTTATCGACTCAAGGGAAATGAATGCGTTTACGCGTCTCTTCAAATACTGTGATGTAGTAGTAGTAGTAGTAGTAGTAGTAGTAGTAGTAGTAGTAGTAGTAAATCTTTATTAGCATTTTTGCTATTTTACAAATTACAATGTCATTCCCAAAACATCACAATATATCACATACAAACATCTTACAATCTATATAATTATTCAAAAACCCATACAAATCAATAAAATAAACATACATTATTTGAGATGTAACAAAATACAATAATAAATGAAAAACAATACAACAAAAACAATGTAATATAATTGCTACATGGGTGAGCATTAAGTCTTTATTCTTTCAGACATTAATCTGGTTGAGTCCAGAAATCCTCCATTCCAGTAACCTCCCTTTTCCATCCGCAACCCTTAACTATCTTACAGCACTTAGCTCTAAATCTTTTTACATCCTGTATATTCCTAACTTCTAATGGTAATCTATTAAATATTCTCATTCCTTTTGCAAAGATAGAATTATTTCCAAAGTTAGTGTTGTTTCTTTCGATTTTCATATTTTTTCCATCTCTTGTATTATAATAGTTCTCTTTTTTTTTCCCTATCTTTTTACATAAGAAGCCTGGCCCAATACCTTTTGAAATTTTAAACAGTAATGTTAGGGTGTTTAAAATAATCCTTTGTTTAACATTTAGCCATCCTAATGCTTCACACATCTTTTTAATAGATGTTCGTTTTGGCACCCACAGTATACTTCGCATTACTTTATTTTGTAATTTTTGCATTTTTGTAATTGTATTTTTATTTAGTAAAAATAGAATCGAACTGCAATAATCAAAATGTGGAGTTATTATTGCCTGGCAAATGTTAATCTTGCTACTTATTGGTAAACATCCACACATTCTTTGAAAAAGTCCTATTTTCCTAGCTAATTTCTTTATTATTGTCTGTTTGTGACCTTCACATCGGTTGGTATGTTTGAGCGAGGGGGGTTTCGGGTGTCGAGACCGCTGCAAGTGCGGGACATGGGCGGGATCAAAGAAAGCACATGTTCAGTGGCGTAGCTATCGGGTGGCAGAGGGTGCAGTTGCACTCGGGCCGGGTCCCGGGCTCTCTCTCCAACTCCATGTTTGTCCCAATAATCGATGTATGGTTTTAATTTTCTATTGTTGCAAATATATTACCAATTTACAATTATTATTTCGCGCTCCTTACGCAAGAAAAATTAGGCATTAGACTTGACAGTTCAACATGCAAGAACTGACAGGTGAAAAGAGTTTCAACTAAGGAAAAATGTGAAGCAATTGTATCCATAGGGGAACAAAAGACAGTAATCTTCCTATTGAATTCCACAGAAACGACTCAAAGAGTAATCTTTGCTTGACTGCACTTACAAACGAATTTGGCTATTGTTTTACTATAAATAGTAATTATCAAATTAGCTTTTCTTGGAACTGAATAAATAAGTGAAAAACAGACGGATTTGCCATGGTCAGAAAAAGCTGTTTGGACTGATGGCTTCTCTTATAGAAGAGGGTTGGTCATCAATTCAGTATTCGTTGATCCCTCATTGCCCATTGGGTGTGGGCGCGTGTGTGAACTCTGAGTGTCCCCGTTCATCTTAGTGCTTTAACTGCGGTTAGTTCTACATATTTTAAAAACTAATATTTGTTGGGTTATTGTGTATGATTGGGTCGTGTGGTTTGAGTTATTGAAATATAATAGGTCTATTAGGTCTATATACAGTGAGCTAAAATTTAAGTTTCAAACATGAAGAGGAAGGACTACTAGCCAATATTAAAACCCGCAAAATTAACGTATTTTCGTCATATCCAAGGAGGTTATATAAAGCACTGGAGGGGCGCTGGCCTCTGTTGCAGTGAAGCCAGTTTTGCGGCGCGCGGCCGAGCGGTGGCCATATTGGGACTGGAAGGATTTCAATGCATGCATCTTTCCCCGCCCCCTCGGCGGCCCCCCGCACGTGACTTTTTCCACGATGTGTCGCTACAGTTTTCGGCGCCCGGCCTTTGGCTACTCGTGGGTATTTTTTTCGACTTTCCACCCCCACCCCTTCACCCCCTCACGACGTGTTTTATCTCGTCAAGTGTGCGATTTCGGCGCTCTCGTTTTGCGATAAAAATTATAAAAAATTCAAATTTTTTTGGGGAATTTTTCGGATGCTTTTGATCGCAAGTCAATTGATTGGCGCATCTATTTGTAAGAATTTTATGAATTTTAATGGTCCCTTTTAAAAGTTACGGGCACTTAAACTCCGAAAAATTTGCGAAATTTGGATTTGACGGATTTGGTACGTTTTTAACGCGTCACATTCAAACGGCCCGGCCCGTCGAACCAAACGAGATAAACCGTTCGTTTTTGTTTCGTTACCGTCAGTCATCATCTGGGTAACTACGATTTGGAAATATTTTCGCATCGTCCCGGAACTTTCGGCACACGGATCGTGTACATTTAGTCGCGTGCGTTTTTTAAAAGCGCGTGTAACACTTTTTTCCACATTTTTGAATTGCGAACTTTCTCGACTTTTTCATCTTAAAGAACTCAATTTAAACTTGGAGAACAGAGACCAAATTTTTGAATTTCGTCCCGGATGCTTAGTTAGGGCACTTTTCCATTAATTCTACACGGTTTCAGTTTTGATTTTTTTGCGTCAAGTTGGTACTTTTGAAATGGGTTTTTTTCTTTTGTCCGATGCTGAACACTTGCCCGTACAGGGGCATGAAAAAACATTTTCGAAAAGTCACCCCTTTACCGAATGATAGATGTTCCCGCAACGCACTTTTCACGGCGTTAAGAAAACACGTATACAAAAGTTTTGTTTTGGTATATTAAAAGAGATTTTTATATGCCATCTAACATATATTTGTGTTTAGTTTTAATAAATGCACATTTGTCTATCCGAAAACGTTACGTTAAAAAATTAGACTTTACGGGTGTCCGAGTTACGGTGCTTTAACGGATATCATGCGTAGCCGTTTTTTGTCGGAATTTGTCTATGGGAATTTTTCAAAGTCTTAAAGCGGTACGTCCGGGTACATTCAATATGTCAAAAATAGTCTCGGACACGCTAAAACGGAAAACGAAAAATTAGAAAAAATTCCAACTTGCTTTTTTAAGAAGAAGAGAAGATTTTAGGAGAAGTCATAAGTATATAATTAGTTTTACTAACGTTTAATGTGAGACGGTTCAATCGTAAATATTCTGCTATCATATCGAGATCTTCCTGCATGTGATTCAAAATAGTAATAATATCTGTGCCCGAGTAAATGATTATTGTATCGTCTGCATATAACTGTATCAGGCCATGACATTTGAGATGTCCTGTCATTAATATATATTATAAACAAAAGTGGCCCCAAGACGGAACCTTGGGGGACTCCAATTTCGATGGGTTTCATTTCGCTATAGATGCCGCTGATGTTAACGCATTGTTGTCTATTGCTAAAGTAACTTTTAAACCATTCCAGAGGTATTCCTCTGATACCAATATGTTCAAGCTTCTGGAAGAGTATTGGCCTGCTTACAGTATCAAAAGCTTTACTTAGGTCCAGCAGTAATGCAGCAGTATGTTTATTTTTATCAATTTCTCTTTGGATTAAGGATATGAAATCAGTTACTGCAGAGGTAGTATTAGAAGCAGGTCTAAATCCGTATTGTCGTTTGTATAAGAAGCCGGTCTTTTGTAGAAAGTCGAGCAACCTCTTTTTTACTACCACTTCCAGGATCTTTGATATAGTGTTTAAAACCGATATGGGTCTATAATTATTAACTAAACTTTTATCCCCCGATTTGTGTATAGGTACTACCTTAGCTACTTTGAGACACTCTGGGAATACACCTCCAGACAGTGAAGCATTAACTACTTTTACAATGGGATTTACCAACACATGCTTTCCAATCTTCAATTCCTTTGCTGTTATTTGATCCAGCCCTGGACTCTTGTGTGGATCCATATTATTGTCAATTATATCTAGGATTTCAGTGGCGTTAGTTGGTCTAAAGAATATAGATTTATTCTCCCTAGGTCCCATGGAATCTAGTACAGCATTGTCGTCATCACCTTGTTTGCGTATTTCGCTTTCAAGCTGAGCGGCAACTTGAGTAAAAAATGCATTGAAGGTACTAGCAATAGAATTGCTGTTCGTGATCGTATCTCCATTTTCCGTAAGCAAACTACTGCATTTAGCTGGCCTATTATGGGGCTTATTATAAATTACCTGATTAATCAATTAATTGCCATGTTTTCTTGCTATTACCGCAAACATGAGCAAATTTGCCTGCATAATATTCTTGTTTACATTTCCGTTTACTTACAGTAACCTGCTTCTGAAGATTATAATAAGTCAACTTGATCTGATTATTGTTTGGTTTAGCCTTAAGTTTTGCATACCACCTATTTTTAGAAATTATTAGTTGTAGGAGATCTTTGGTCATCCATTCACACTTCCATACTTTTTTATTATTTGTATTCACCTGTTTTATTATCATTGCATTCTCTTTGGCTTCAGTAATATCTACTATAAGACTATTGCATAATGCATTTACATCAGTTAGACCTACATCATGTGAATTCAATATTGAGAAATTTTCCATTTTCAATTCCTGTGCAAACTTGTCCTCGTCAAGCATTTTTATTTCTTTCACTATTTTATTTTGTAGGCCTGAAGTATTATTTTTACTGCAGTAACCTATTTGTGCAAGAAGTATATTGTGGTCACTAATTGGATCTATGATTGTTGACATAACAATTTTGTTTTTTAGTTATATTTGAAATAAAATGGTCTATAATAGATTGCGAGTTCTGACCAATTCTGGTGGGAATGTTGTTACTTATAGAGAATCCATTGCTCTGACATACAGATTCATAGTCCTCGCGAACTGGAGATGCGGATAGCAAGTCTACATTAATATCACCCATAATAATAGCATATCTCTTATCGTATTTGCTTAGAACTATATCGAGGCGATTCAGAAATATGTTCCTTGATTCAACACAGTTATTAGGTACTCGGTATATACCACCGATAATAAGTTTAGGAAAGAATGCATAGTTACTTATCTTTATAAATATCATGTAAGTTTCATTTTCTGTACTATCGAAGTCCACTACACAGTCAAGGTTCTCTTTTATATATATACCAATACCTCCACCTCTTTTTTTGGGACCTGTGTCACATCGACAAGAAAAAAAGCTATTAAACCCAGGTATGTTGTAGTACTTTGATTCATGATCATACAACCAAGTCTCTGATATGACTATTGCAGTTAGGTCTAAGTTGATAGTATTTATTATAGTTTGAATTTCGTCAAGTCTATTTGGATTGTGGAGACTGCGAGCATTTATATGCATTATGTTTAAACTCTTATCATCTATTTTATGCTTAGAAACTGACACATCATGTTTGTCTACAAAACAGTTAATTGATTCATACATTACATTAGTTGTTTCAACACCAGCTGGATGATCAGGACACACATCTAGATTGTGCTCCATCACTGGCTGTTGGTAGCAACACTGCCAGCTTCTTCCGACTGCTGGCTATTACCTGCGCTGTGAGGCCTAGGCCCACTGTGACTGTTTTTATTTGATCTACTGATGATGTCTTCCACGTCCCACTCACACTTGATACGCACCGCTGGGGAGGACTCGTCTCGTCGAACAAGGATTGTCCCATTAGTGGTGGTCCAGACGAATGTGTAGAGGCACACACTCTTCAATTCTCTGGCCTTCCTGAGTAGGAACTTATTCCGTTGCGTGAGGTGTTGATTGATGAAAACCTGAGAGTTTTAACCTGGCAGGCCTAGGCCTAGCTCATTAGTATACAGACTTTTCTTCTCCTTCCTCTTGTTCAGGATTTCTTGTTTCTTGTCTCTGCGGCAAAACTTCACAATGATCTTAGGAGGAACACCACGATCGCGATCACGTTGCCCCGTCGGTATTCGGTGACAGCCCTCCATATCCGATCTGTCTACGCTTACTCCTAAAGCACTTGCCATCTTGACAACTAGATCTTCTGTATTTTCGTGTCGAGACTCCGGAATGCCCGAGATTTCCAGATTATAGTTTTTCGAGTATTGTTCGTACTCATTTAACTGCTCCCTTAATCCGTCGACCCCGTTATATAGATCATTTGTATCTTGTTTAACCCACTTTATCTCATTAGCTAATTTACTGTTGGTGACTTCTAGCTCCGTGATCTTGTTTTCTAGTCCTAGAACATGTGTTTCTAGCTTAGCCAACTCCCCCAAGCTTTGCTGGTTCATTTTTAGTAGGGTTAGAACTAGTTTCATTGCTGGATCCTTGGATTGAACAATGCATTTATCAACCTGCAGCATTAAATCATCCCTACTCACGTTAGAGTTCAGCACACCATGCTTGTTGAAGGAACGTAGGCCTAGATCTGGGTCTAGGCCTAGGCCCCGGTCTCCATTGTCAGCCTTAACCTCCAAACACGGCTTACACATCCACTTTCCGTTCTGGACGTTAGCTTCCTCTCCATAATGTGATTTGAAACAATTTTTATGAAGTACATAGCCACATACTCCACTGCAGCAGACACTTTCTATTCTTTTACCTATGTTTCTATTACATTCAGTACAGACTACAGGGCCCAGATTCACAAAGGTGCCTAGTGCTAAGACGTCCTAGTTTAGGCAAATCTTAGTGATATAAATCACGCATATGTCCTTCTGCAATGTCATACAGATGCAATATAGTCAAATATCAACAATTTAACTAATAATATTTAATTTGTGAATGTGTAGTAATACCAAGATTGATTTATCTTGATTTATCTAGTTAGGATTTGCCTAACAATTAGAACAACTTAAGAGTTAGGCATCTTTGTGAATCCAGGCCCAGGCTTCCTTCCTTCTACCTCTGACGCCATCTTGGAGAAGGGAAAGAGATTTGAAAGAAGGGAAGTTGCTTGGAGAGATATAGATAGATAGTAATTTGGGCTTAACGTCTCATATTTTTGCTACTTGGCTAATCGTGACGATGAGTGGGTAAAATGTGAAAATGAAAAAGAGGGGTGTTTGGAGGAAAGGGGCAAATGCTAGGGTGCCGGCGGCACGTACTTTTGTCCCGCTTTTTATGCAAAATCAGAGGTTTTGAGTTTTTCAAACTTCACGCTTACTATTTCACATCCCTTTCTTTATTAATGTATGGGGTGGAATAACTTCATCAAGACGGGTGCACACGACTTAACTGAGTTGGCCAACTCGATTAGACCAACTTCGTCCAAAACAACTTTACTTGTGGAGTATTACTTTGAGTTTTATTAATATCTTATTCACTTCTAACACTTCTTATATTATGTAATTAAGATAATTATAATTGGAGGTGTAGGTTAACGTAACGAAACCAATCAAGTTGTCCACAAAGTTGGTGGGTTTTAGAAATCCTATCTTGCAATGCTATTTGGAAATAAGTTGGCCAACTTAGATCAGACGTGTGCACCCGTCTATAGGTAATATATTTTGTGTGGAAATATATAAGAAGTTGTTACATATTTACTCGTTTTGTCCGGAACTGTTGGACTTGCTTGAATAACAACACGATCCACACTTTATGTATTCTTTTAATCTTTTAAGTATTGAATAGCAAATTACATACAGAGCACACAAGACATCCGTCTTTGCTGGCAGCCATTTGTCAAGAGAGTGACAGGCACCAATACCGGAAAAGACTAAAGAATTTAACAGCCTGCCTTATGTGGAAATCACCAATTACATATATTAACAGCAAGGCGGTGTTTAAAAGGCGGGATTTCAAATCCAAATTATTCCGACCAACAAGTATCATGCCAACAGGCACTAACAGAGAAATTGCTAATACCAACACCCCCTCTCAATTTCTCAATACAATAGTACATACAATAGTAATTTACAATACAATAATACAATACAATAATAATACAATAGTAACTGTTACAATACAAGCTTTATAACTCTTGTAATCCAAGCTTAATTCTATGCCTGTTAAATATTTCTTTCGCTAAAGGTTTAGTCATTATGTCAGCCAACGCTCTCTATCCTCTCTACCCTCTATTTCCTGAAAGGATTGTGGTATATTATTACAATAATCAACTGCACTATAGGCAAAACATTCTGCATCCTCTGGACACGAGCTATTATTTTGATACTCTGTAATAAAGATTGAATTTAGTGTTGTGGTTTTTGCTAACTTAGCTTCATCCATCTCATCAGCAAACTTTGCTACACATGCTACGACTGTATAATCTTGGAGATATTTGGGTTTAATTTTTATTCTAGATGACTTTCTAGGAGGAGAAACATTCTGTACCTCCTCTATTACTATAATTTCTTCATTCATGTCATTCTCTTGGCTGTCAATCCCATCCTTAACCCCTTATGAACCTTCCAGAACTTCTGGCTGTATTTCCAGAACTTCTGGTTGTATATTATGTTCTTTCAACTCTACTTGATCAACATCTGGGAAACTTTCCTCATTTTCAAACTGTGGACATTCCTCTATACTTTCTCTCTCTTCACCTTGCTCTAGGAAACCTTCCTTTGTGAGCTTATTGCAATTTTCATCAAAAATTACATTTCTACCACTGATTACTCTTTTTTTTTTTTTATCAACTAGCCACAATCTGTAACCATTAGTACAATAACCCAACATAATACACCTCGAACTTCGAGACTCAAATTTACCATGCAACTGTTCTTTGGGCACGCGAAGGTAAGCAGTGCATCCAAACACTCTCAGATTTGAGAGGTTAGGTTTTTTTTTTCCAAACCACTTTTCAGCTGGCACCTTATCCTCTGCAATACCTTGAATGCATATTTCACATAGTTGAGACATCTCATCTTTTAAATCCCTTTTATTTATACCATCTACTATACTGCTCAGCTTCAACAAACTTTGCTGGCTGATATGTCCCAACCTTTTGTGCCATAGATTATTGTACCTTCCAGCTGCTGCTGCATACTCAGGTTGAACTTCAACCTGGTATTGAGTCGGAAGGACAGCTGATAAATTGTTCCTTTCCTCAGCCCTTCGGCCAAGACATTCAAATTTTTCTCAATTATAGAACATTTTCCTTGGCTGAATAGAATATGAAAGCCCTTAATTTCCAGCCTGGAAACAGATATGAGGTTAAACTTCAAGTCTTCGACAATAAGACAATCCTTTAAATGTGTTTTATGAACTGTACCCTGAAATTCAGAGTAAACAATCACATCCCCTTGCTCATAGGCATGCATTATAAATGACTTTTTGGCAATATTAATAGCTACAGGACACTCAAGTTGTCTCTTATTTACTACTGGTACAGTTGGTTGGATCATATGATCCGACGCTCCAGAGTCCAAATACCAAACTTGTTCATTTGAGGTTAACACTACTAACTGTTGCACTTCCTCTTTACCCACCTGATTTAGACACTGAGCTCCTTGTCCTGAAGGACTTGGTGATGATGGAGCCATGAAGCAATAGGCCACAGTCTCCTTGTCTTCTGCTACAGCACATGACGCATTCATAGCCTCCTACTTGGCACCCGAAAACAACCCCTCTTTGAAATCTCCGCTGCCACCACGATGACGATTACAGCCACGCGCTCTTCCACGAGTGCCACCGCCACGAATCCCTGGACTGATGTAGTGGGTTGTATGGCGACCACCACGGGTAGTGGTCCAACTTCCATACCCACGTCCTCCTCGATGCACTCCTCGTCTGGCTTCGCTGGCTCGACTACGGCCCCGGCTCCAATATGCTCCTCCACCAGGTCTCCAGCATTGAATCTTGCGATGCCCCTTTAGTCCACAATTGTTGCAAGTATAGGGAAAGTCTCTAATGCTCGGAACTTGACCCATAAATGCAGCACCAGGCAGATGAAACTTCGACGGTTGACTTGCTGACCTCTTCCTATACTTGTCTCATGCTCTTCGATACGGACACGTACAAACTCCATAGTTAAGTCTTTCGATACCAGAGTTTGCAGCGCAGATATAACCGATTCATATTCCTCTGGCATCGAGAGTAAGAACCTGATTATCGCACCCTCTTCATCCATAGACTCACCTGCTTGCCGCAGGCTCCGGATCAGTTTGTCAAACCGGAGACAAAATTCGGAGAAAGTCTCCCTCTTTGGTCTGTAGGTTAGGGCATGGAGGTCCCGCGACAGAGTCATCCTCGTTGTAGCAGTCTTCGACTCAAACCGATCTTGCAACACTTTCCACAGATCAAAAGCACTTTCCTTGTCCTTCACAACCTCTAGTAATCCGTCTTGAATCCGTTGCACGATGAAACTCTTGCATTTTTTATCTGCCTTAACTAATTGTCTCCTCTCCTCATCCTTTGCTCTCCTTTGTGCTGATGAATCACCCTCTGCATGTTGTAACGGCTCCAGTAAGGACGCCAACGGTTTTTTCACATGTGGCAAAAGGTCTTGTTCATCCAATTGTAGCTGAACTCTAAAGTTCCAGTCAGAAAAATTGTTTCCATCAAGCAGTGGTATCTTATATTGTTCTTCCTCCATATTATAGCGGATTACAAAGCCGAGATATAAACTCATTACGCTAGAGCTAGGCCAAGGCCTAAGCCTAGCCTAGGGCTACACCCAGGTTTCACACGTGGTTCAAAAAGTTTTAAAACCATAGCCACTGCCACTGGCTTACTGGGCCCATAACCTGTTGGACTTGCTTGAATAACAACACGATCCACACTTTATGTATTCTTTAATCTTTTAAGTATTGAATAGCAAATTACATACAGAGCACACAAGACATCCGTCTTTGCTGGCAGCCATTTGACAAGAGAGTGACAGGCACCAATACCGGAAAAGACTAGAGAATTTAACAGCCTGCCTTATGTGGAAATCACCAATTACATATATACTAACAGCAAGGCGGTGTTTAATAGGCGGGATTTCAAATCCGAATTATCCCGACCAACAGAGAAATTGCTAATACCAACATAGAAAATTAAATACACACTACAACTTTATTAAAATATGCAAGTTTTTTAAGAAAAAAAACAAATAGTCAAAATGAAAAAAAACTTTTTTTTTAAATTGAAAAAGAAATTAAATAAGTAACAAATTTATAAAATTCTATTCATTTTTTAAATTCAATCTTGAAAGAATATTTTAATCGCAATTTTTTGTAATTTATTTTTTATTGTATACCTCCAAAATTCTAGGTGTACAAATAATTTATGAAGAAACAGGATTTTGAATCTTCAAAAAAAAAAAAAATAATCAAGAGACTTGTATTTTTTCTTAACTTGCAAAATAATTTGTGTCACTAAAAACATGTTAACTTGAATGGCCCATCATATCTTGTACACCCTTCTAAAGTCTACCACGAGCAGAACTCGTGAAAGTGTCTGGATGGGTTTAGATTTGGGTACCCAGGAGAGTGAGAGTACAACATTACGGAAATACACTGTTGCCAAGTTGATCCACTACTGCGGACAATGGCGAAGGACGAAGAACGTGAAATGGAAGCCGATACTATTGACCTCGGCCATTTCACCAGCACGAGACTAGTCTTAAGTTGGGACAACTGTAGGATAAACCGTAGAAGCCTAGCGTAGCGAGCTAGCAGCTAGCTTTCATCGTAATGCATCTTTATAATTAGTTTCTGAACACCAACCAGTACATAGAAATGCATCGTTACATAAAAACATACCAGTCAATCATACTGAAACGTCAAACAACTCTTTCTTACTTGTCGAACATTCTGTAAACGTTATTCCCCAATGTAAAATCGTTCACGATTCAAGCTACTTTGAGCGAACACATTCGTGTACAGGTAATAATACACGGTCTCTTTCCGTGGGCTAAGCAATAGTACGTGGCACTCAACACGATGCTCTATAAATAAACATCGCACTTTTGTAAAGAATTCTTTAAAAGGCAAACACACACTAAACAAACAAAAATGTAAACTTATAAAAAAATACCTTTTCAAGAATCTTGAAACACTTCTTTTTGTCCAGTAGTAATACATAATATTAGTTAGTATACAGACTAAGCCATGCTTTTAAAATACATAATACTACAAGATAGCTTGTGTAACTTTCCATAGCAGGCCAACTTCGTATTAATAAACACTCGCGTCGCGGAAATCTCCAGACCGCGCATACGACAGGCAGAGCTACGCTGGACTTATCATATCACGTCACATGCAAACTATCAATAGGTTAAGAGATTAGCCATGAGTTGGTCTGCTTTACAACATAGCTGTTAGGTCATGTGGCCGGCACCTCTTACGACAGGCAGAGCTACGCTGGACTTATCATATCACGTCACATGCAAACTATCAATAGGTTAAGAGATTAGCCATGAGTTGGTCTGCTTTACAACATAACTGTTAGGTCATGTGGCCGGCACCTCTTACGACAGGCAGAGCTACGCTGGACTTATCATATCACGTCACATGCAAACTATCAATAGGTTAAGAGATTAGCCATGAGTTGGTCTGCTTTACGACATAACTGTTAGGTCATGTGGCCGGCACCTCTTACGACAGGCAGAGCTACGCTGGACTTATCATATCACGTCACATGCAAACTATCAATAGGTTAAGAGATAAGCCATTAGTTGGTCTGCTTTACGACATAACTGTTAGGTCATGTGGCGGGCATCTCTTACGACAGGCAGAGCAACGCTGGACTTATCATATCACGTCACATGCAAACTATCAATAGGTTAAGAGATTAGCCATGAGTTGGTCTGCTTTACGTCATAACTGTTAGGTCATGTGGCCGGCACCTCTTACGACAGGCAGAGCTACGCTGGACTTATCATATCACGTCACATGCAAACTATCTATAGGTTAAGAGATTAGCCATGAGTTGGTCTGCTTTACGACATAACTGTTAGGTCATGTGGCGGGCACCTCTTACGACAGGCAGAGCTACGCTGGACTTATCATAATATAACGTCACATGCAAACTATCAATAGGTTAAGAGATTAGCCATGAGTTGGTCTGCTTTACGACATAACTGTTAGGTCATGTGGCCGGCACCTCTTACGACAGGCAGAGCTACGCTGGACTTATCATGTCACGTCACATGCAAACTATCAATAGGTTAAGAGATTAGCCATGAGTTGGTCTGCTTTACGACATAACTGTTAGGTCATGTGGCCGACACCTCTTACGACAGGCAGAGCTACGCTGGACTTATCATATCACGTCACATGCAAACTATCAATAGGTTAAGAGATTAGCCATGAGTTGGTCTGCTTTACGTCATAACTGTTAGGTCATGTGGCCGGCACCTCTTACGACAGGCAGAGCTACGCTGGACTTATCATATCACGTCACATGCAAACTATCAATAGGTTAAGAGATTAGCCATGAGTTGGTCTGCTTTATGACATTACTGTTAGGTCATGTGGCTGGCACCTCTTACGACAGGCAGAGCTACGCTGGACTTATCATATCACGTCACATGCAAACTATCAATAGGTTAAGAGATTAGCCATGAGTTGGTCTGCTTTATGACATAACTGTTAGGTCATGTGGCTGGCACCTCTTACGACAGGCAGAGCTACGCTGGACTTATCATATCACGTCACATGCAAACTATCAATATTTTAAGAGATTGGCCATGAGTTGGTCTGCTTTACGACATATTTGTTAGGTCATGTGGCCGGCACCTCTTACGACAGGCAGAGCTACGCTGGACTTATCATATCACGTCACATGCAAACTATCAATAGGTTAAGAGATTAGCCATGAGTTGGTCTGCTTTACGACATAACTGTTAGGTCATGTGGCGGGCACCTCTTACGACAGGCAGAGCTACGCTGGACTTATCATATCACGTCACATGCAAACTATCAATAGGTTAAGAGATTAGCCATGAGTTGGTCTGCTTTATGACATAACTGTTAGGTCATGTGGCTGGCACCTCTTACGACAGGCAGAGCTACGCTGGACTTATCATATCACGTCACATGCAAACTATCAATATTTTAAGAGATTGGCCATGAGTTGGTCTGCTTTACGACATATTTGTTAGGTCATGTGGCCGGCACCTCTTACGACAGGCAGAGCTACGCTGGACTTATCATATCACGTCACATGCAAACTATCAATAGGTTAAGAGATTAGCCATGAGTTGGTCTGCTTTACGTCATAACTGTTAGGTCATGTGGCCGGCACCTCTTACGACAGGCAGAGCTACGCTAGACTTATCATATCACGTCACATGCAAACTATCAATTGGTTAAGAGATTAGCCATGAGTTGTGTGCTTTACAACATAACTGTTAGGTCATATGGCCGGCACCTCTTACGACAGGCAGAGCTACGCTAGACTTATCATATCACGTCACATGCAAACTATCAATTGGTTAAGAGATTAGCCATGAGTTGTGTGCTTTACAACATAACTGTTAGGTCATGTGGCCGGCACCTCTTACGACAGGCAGAGCTACGCTGGACTCATATCACGTCACATGCAAACTATCAATAGGTTAAGAGATTAGCCATGAGTTGTGTGCTTTACGACATAACTGTTAGGTCATGTGGCCGGCACCTCTTACGACAGGCAGAGCTACGCTGGACTTATCATATCACGTCACATGCAAACTGTCAATAGGTTAAGAGATTAGCCATGAGTTGGTCTGCTTTACTACATAACTGTAAGGTCATGTGGCGGGCACCTCTTACGACAGGCAGAGCTACGCTGGACTCATATCACGTCACATGCAAACTATCAATAGGTTAAGAGATTAGCCATGAGTTGTGTGCTTTACAACATAACTGTTAGGTCATGTGGCGGGCACCTCTTACGACAGGCAGAGCTACGCTGGACTTATCACATCACGTCACATGCAAACTATCAATAGATTAAGAGATTAGCCATGAGTTGGTCTGCTTTACGACATAACTGTAAGGTCATGTGGCCGGCACCTCTTACGACAGGCAGAGCTACGCTGGTCTTATCACAAAACTGCACAAGTAGATTTAAGATGGTAGAGGGTAGGAAAATGGAAAGGGAGGACCTTATTTGTTTGACTCGTACGAATAGCAGAGTCACTACTCTGCCAAATTCCACCTCTTGTCGAGGCGAGAACAGTGATTGGCAACTTGACTGTTGGACCATCTAGGCTAGCACAGTTTTATATCATTAGTACCCAACCCATTCTTATGACATACACTTAATATTTAGGGTCCTTAACTTGTTTTCACCCTGGCAACCATCAATTTGATATGCTTTTAAATTTAGATCTCGGACATTCAAATATTTAGTGGGGTGTCACAAAACTTGGCATAGGATATCTCAATTAGGTAGACATGGAACGACACGATTGCTGCTACGATTATTTTTATTTGCAATTATTCTACATGTTTGTGTATATTATTTGTTCAACAATAGAATCATATTGTGAGAGGGGCGGAATGCAGAGTCGAGTTTGGTATAGAATGTGATAATGGTTGCTATGGAGTTTGTTCTTCTTATGGACAATAGCATTTAATAAAACAATAACAACAAATCCTGTAGTTAACTTGACAGTTCTCTGAATAAGCGATGCATAAGAATGCGGAGAAGTATATAAGGTCAATAAGGGTCAAATGCATAGTCAGTCCTCAGGTGCTCCTCAACTCAGCCTGTCCTCAGTCTCGCCCAACCACCATTAACAGAGCAGCATTGCCAAGTGGACTGCTCTGTGATTGGTGGTTATTTGAGGAGCGCGCGAGGAACGACTATAGGACCATAACGCTCGAAAAAGGCATGGTCGGTATAAAATTTGGTTTAAAGGGTGACATATATCAAATGAAAGCTTGAAACGAGCACTATTCAAAAAACCATGATATATCTCTGGCAAACCCAGCGTTCTATGTCAAAACTAGGATCAATGTCAAATTCGTTATTTTTTAAATAATTTTAATTAAATAATGAAAAATGTTTGCAAGGTTAAACGTTCATTTTTTGTAAGCTCAATGTATTATCTTTCTTTAAAAAAATTAAGTACCCACTTAACCTTTTTTGACCTTGATTGGGGTCAATTTCCTCAAAATGGGTGTCAATATTAATAATAGCAACGTACTTACTCATAAATACGTTAAAATAAATAGTTCTTGTTGTTATCACATTGATTGTACGGTATTCATTCAAAATGGCGGTCAAAGTTCAATAGGTAAGTATCGTCAAACTAGGTATAGTAACTAAAATATTACTTGTGGGTGCTCTAAAGACGTAGAATTTTGATTGCAATTACAATAACGAATAAAAATATTATATCGTAATCATTAGAGAATATAATTATCATAAATAATTAATAAACTATTCAAGTTTATTACTGAATTTCTATCAAATGTCCTCAGCAAACAAGGACTTCTTGAATGGGTGTGCTACTGAAACCAAATTCATTTTTAGAAAAGAGCATGTCCATGTTCAGATATGTGTTATGATGGTATGATATCATATCTACCTTAGCAGTCACTGTCTAGTCGTCAAATTAATCAAAACTAAAGACAAAATCAATCATAATTAAAGTCGTCAGATTAATCACCATCATCCTTCTGACACACTGGAATATTTGCTGCCATATTTGTACAATCGTTCAGCTTACAAGAGTGGGTACACTTCAGTTGATGGGCCAAACACTCACAGGTCGGCATCTTGCAAACACGGTAACAGTTACAGAATAGGAATCCATAACGGTCAGAGGTGCTGGAGTTCCAACCATCCGCTCGATGCTCGGATCTTGTTCTGCCGCGTTTTTCCATCCATCAAGTCACATGGATCAGGAACATCAGGGTGAAACAGGGTGTGAAACAACCCAGAAGAAAATATCAATCTGTTCCCAAGATAGACATGTTCTAGTGAGACAAAAGGGCGACAGCTTGCCTGAGAAAGTAGATATAGGTCGCTTTGAGAAACATATGAGATGAGAAGACAAATAAATAAACTGAGACGTTTCGGCCAACTAGTGGTCTTGATCACTCAGCGTGAGTAGGAAACATAAACTTAACTTAAAACTAGGCTAGGGTATTATTTATTTGTATGTCTTCTCATCTATATGTTTCTCAAAGCGACCTATCTACTTTATCAGGTAAGCTGTTGTCCTTCTGTACCTTTTCCATAACTACAACATGTTGATCTTGTTCTGAGTTCCAATTAACTCGATTAATTAATTAACTAAATTCAAGTACACACTATTATCTATTAAAAATGTTGTTTGAATTTCTCAAACACCAACAATTACCATGAAATGGAATGACGTACATAATAAATAATTATCTTTGTGAAACGACGTATTAGCTCTAAGGACGTAAGCCATTGTGTTTGATTTACTTTCATCGAATCAATCAATCTGCTAATTAACTGACTATGTTATGTTATATAATGTATAGCCAAGGCATTTTTTTCAGTTATGAAAAAATGTAGACCTACTGCTCTATCAACCAATTTGCATTGGGCTGGGGGGGGGGGGGGTTCTTAAGAAAACTAATACCGCAATTTACTGACATGAGTAGGTAATTAATTATTTACTTTCAATATGCAAGCGTTTTTATTCGTCAAAGTAGGTAGGAAACACTATTCTGATAAAACCTCATAAAGTGAATTTATTTATTTATTTAATGTCTATCCTATTCAGTTATAAAAACTGATTTAAAAAGGAGGACCTTAAATAAAACTAAGCTTTGCAAACAATTAATAATGGGATGTCAATTGAATTAATATTCCATGCGCTTTAATTCTCTGTTTTGAAATTACCGCGAGGGAACGATGGCCACGTAGTACGTAGATTGCCGCTACAGCGTGGTCCGTCGTTGTCTGGTTATGTCTGCTGCATGAGTACAGACATGTGGTAGTTAAGTGCCGACTCCTACGGGGGGTCATAACTTAAGAATGAATTAAGGTATGGTCGATTTATTGTTTAGAGTAAGGAGGCCACTAGGTGGCTGGATGTACTATTTGGTTAAGGATAATTTGTTGGTTTTCAGGGCCACGGGGGGGGGGGGGGGGATTAGCTGCGCCTCGGTCTTTTAGCCGGGCTACAGCAGTATGCTATGCCAATTGAGGCTATTGGTCTGTTGTAACGGTCTCCTGGGAGAGCCGTTATTTCAGAGAGTTTCTTTATGTAGGGTATTTTTGATTAATGGGCTTTAGTAAAGAACGATGAGGCAAGTTTCTGGAGGTACGGGGTAACCTTCAGTATGCCCAGGGCCTCATGAAGTTCTATGGTGGGCGTGTACCGGTGTGCGCCGGTTATTAGCTTTAGCGCCCGGTTCTGGACCGTTTGGAGACTGAGTAATGGAGTTTTGAAAGCGCTGGCCCACACCGGGGCTGCGTATGTAAATGTCGATCTAAGCAGGGATTTGTAGAGGACCATTTTCGTGCGTTGTGCCATGCCGCTTGCACGGAGTAGCGGCGACAGGCTTGCCAACTTGGCTTTAGTCTTCATTGTTACTGACTTGACGTGTTGGCTCCAAGTAAGGCGACGATCGAGTACGACTCCCAGGCAGGTGCTAGTTTTATTCCAGGTGACCGGCTTGCCATCGATGGTGAGTGGCGGTTCCTGCTTATTCCTAAGGATGAAGGGGTTGGCGTGTCTGGGCCTGGGGTGACGCGTGAAGATGGTTGCCGTGGTTTTGTCGGCATTAAGGGTGATTCTCCACTGGTGGTACCATGGTACGACTCTGTTTATGTATTTGGTGAGGCTTCGTAGCGCAAGAGCAGGGTGGCCACCTTGCGCCATTGCTGTGAAGTCATCCGCGAAGATGCTGGTCATGACTTGTTCTGTTGGAGTCGGTAGCGGGATGTCATGGGTGTATATGCCATATAGTGAGGGCCCAAGGACGGAGCCTTGTGGCACTCCTGCCTGTATGGGGCGGGTGGTTGAAATGGCTCCCGTGACATGGACGCTGAATGAGCGTTCAGTAAGGTAGGATTGTATAGTGCCGATAAGGTACGGCGGCATACCTAGCCTGTACATCTTGATTAAGAGACCCTCGTGCCAGACACGGTCAAAGGCTTTCGCCACGTCCAGGAAAACTGCTGTTGTGACCTTGCTAGTGTTGAAGCCGTCGGTGATGTAGTCCGTTACGCGTGTGAGCGCATGGACGGTGGAGTGATGTGCTCTGAAGCCAAACTGGCAATCTGGATGTACTTTGGTTGCCTCCATGACTTTGTGGAGTCTAGCTAAGAGCACTCGCTCATACAGCTTAGCTAGCGTGCTTAATAGGCTGATCGGCCGGTAGCTTGTTGGGTCAGTTGGTGGCTTGTCTGGTTTCCTGAACGTGACAACCTTTGCGTGCTTCCATGGTGTGGGAAAGTGCTGGAGCTTGAGGGCTGCATTGAAGATGGAAACGAGGAGTTCAACGGCCTGTACTGGAACAGCATGGTAGTAGGTGTATTGGCTGAGCGACCGATGCCGGTTGGCCAGTAGTACCTCCGCCTTTCACTAGATGTCATCGCTATCAGCGAGCTTTACCCCATCTAGCGGAAGGCGGAGGAGGCTGACCAACAGGAAATTCTCGATATGTAAAGGTTTGTTCAGTTGACCCGATCCAAACAGTTCAGAGCAGAAAAAAGCAGAAATGGCTGTTCAGCTGACAAACTTGAGCTGTTCGGTGGCTGTTCAGTGGACACAAGCAACTCGATATCGAGCAGGTCGAACATGTTCGGCCTGGACCCCTATTCTGGTAATAATCGACTTCAGCTCGATCTCATTTATGATTGATTGATTAATGGGGCTTAAAGTCTCATATTTATGCAACGATGGCTAATCGAGACGATGAGCGGGTGATAATGATGATGCTTTATTGAAAAACTCCGATACCCATCAGCACAATACACGAAACCGGGCCAACCTACACATGACAACCACTAAATTGAAGATAATCGACAAAGCTCCTGTCTATGCAGGGAAGATGATGTTCAACAACCTGCCCAATGAAATAAAAAATGTCACAAACCTCAATATGTTTAAATTAAAACTGAGAAATTACTTGATAGGAAAATGTCTATACAGTGTTGATAGCTTCAGGGAAACTAATAAATAAATTGTTTTCAATTTTTGATTTCATAAGACAGTAGCCTACATTCTATGTATATAACTAAGATAAAAGTCAAATGTATGATACTTATAGATATTATCAGTAGCAATTCACACAATATGTAGTTAATTAAGCGAGCGAAGCGAGCGTTTCCACTTGACTCTTATGGCACTTCATTCTGTTTTTTTTTTTTGTTTGTTTGTTTTTTTGTTTGTTTTTTTTTTTTGTTTTTATGTCCGTCGATAGCGGTCGAACGGAAAGTCCGATCAACTTGAAATTTGGACCATCCACAAGCCTCGATGTGGATTGAAGGTGTATAGTTTTGAGGCAAAATCGTTCGAAAAGTTACAAAGTTACACCATAGTTACTGCAAAATATTTTTCTGAAACAAAATGGCGGCAAAATGTGAGATAGCCAGATTTTTTTACAGATTTTTCCGGTCACGAATATGTTAATGTAATGGCGATCTGATAAGTATTGGCAAAGTTACACAAAAGTTACTCGAAAATATATTTCTGAAACACAGTAACAGCAAAATGTGAGGTGGCTATCTTATAGTAAATTTTCGTCCGGTCACGAATATACTAATGAAAACGCGATTTGATACATATTAGAGGCAGAAATTACATTTCTATTGCTGTCAATAACTGTTAGTAACGGTGGCGGACCGCGGCGAAAACATGTCAGCGAAAATTCTTAGCAACGCACATTGCACTGCATCCAACAATGTCGGGAAGTATAATAGCTATGGAAATTAGAAAAAATTTTGCAATGCGCATTCTTAAATTGTTGTTAATTGTTGTTTGTATAAGCATTGAAATCTTTTCGCCTGAAAGTTCGTAGATATTGACGCGCTCGCTTATCAACGCGTCAAACAGAGCGTTTTCCTAGTTATCATCATTATAATTTATACCTAGTCTGTAAGTACATATGTAACTTAATGTAAAATTATCTTAAAAAACTTGACAATGCTTATATTACGATGACCCGTACTCGCTACGACATCTCCATGTAATCCAACAGCTGCAATAAAATACAATACAATACAATAATGAAGAATAAAGCCACATCTGAATCAGATCCATTGTACGTCGCGTGAGTTGTCATACGGGAGTCCAGCAAGGGAGGGCAGGGCCAAGTGGGAGGAGAAATATTCAATGGGACAGTGGGGGGGAAAGGGGATTGGGGTGTGGACTGCACTTCGTCTGACTTCTCCTCCTCGACCAGTCCGGCTTGGGTGGCCCTGCCAGAAGCATACGCTTCCGCCGGCATAGCTCTTGGGATCAACAAAGCGATTCTGATTACTTCCGAGATCAATCACAACCGGAAGTTATTAGGTTTCGAAAAAAGAAAGGGTTGGCCAATCACAGGACAGGAAACGCGGGAAGGCACGGCTGCTGTGCCGCACTAGCGAAGCCTAGCGGCAATCCAGTAGACCTTGGATTTGTTATTGTTTCCTAGTTTATAGGTTATGTTCTCAGCCGTAAGTTACAATTCCAAACAAAATGCCTCTAAAAAGGTTTATGGAAAGAAGAAAAGTAGCATAGTACTTGACAATAACTATTGGGGTGAGTAAATAAATACATAGATGATCAAAAGTGGGGTTATGTGTCATCCTATATTACACTTCACAACCTAAACGGTAACACTATAAAACCACTAGGCCTAGGCCTAGCGTATTTCTAATAATGCCATAATGTTATGTATGTTAGAAATACGTATTTAATATTGCCGTCAACAAGCGGAAGTAGAATGTTTTAGGCCTACTTAAAGATTTAAAATCGCACAGGCGCTGAGCGGCGACAACAATAGTAACGACGCAGAGAGGGGAAGACAGTTGTCTATGGCCTAGTGGGTCTGTACGATTGTGAGTTCCTAAGAAAATAAAGAAATATCGTAACCATCGTGTAATTGAGAGTTAAATTGTACCTGAAACGTAATTCCTGACTCAGTGTATTTATATTTTAAGTGAATCAAGTTTCCTTTTTTAACATCAGAAGTGGGATATGGACTAATAATCCGCCGAAAAACGAAGTCGTCGGTCAAGATGCAAAACGTTGCAAAATACCACGTATGAGATCTTCTCCTCTTCCGTGTGCGTGAGGATACAAATGTTTGTATAAAGGAAGATAATACGAACAATTACGTGAATTCAAACGTGAATTACAATCAATTCGGAAAAAACGAGCACGTGTGACACCTTAATCTCAATTCTGTGCGCGTGAGGTAATAGGCCTACGTTTGTTAAACGAACTTTACGTAGCTTGTAATTAGTTCAATTCAAACGTGAATTACTAATTATAATTAATCATGTCTAACGTTAATAACACACAGATCGACAATGGGATCGAACTACTGTACCAAGCTAGTCAAGAGGATCAAACTCAACAACCTCCCGGCAGGCCTAGGCTTAGGCCTACATCTGATTCATTCGAAGAAATAAACCAAGGTACGATGACTGTAGAAGCCATGATGCAGCTCATGATTGAACAAAACAGAAGAAAGGATGAACAGATGACAATAATGCTAAATGCACTAACGGTAAGGCCTACAGAACCTGAATATAGGGTCATGCCTGATTTGCATAAAAGCATTCCATGTTTTGATGGAGAAGGATCCAGTTCGAAAGCATCGTCATGGATACATTCTGTGGAAAGTACAGGTGAGATCCACAAATGGAACGATTCGTTCATACTTGAGAGTGCAGGTACCCATCTTGTTGGGGCAGCATCACATTGGTATCGCTATAGAAAATTCCACAACTGGGCAGATTTCGTCAGCCAGTTTAGAGCGACATTTATTGGAGGATCAAGCTTACCGGAACGCTGGAAGATGATGCAGCAACGTGTACAAGTGCATGGTGAAAGCACAAGTGCGTATTTTCACGAAAAGGTTGCCCTGTGTCACGATGTCAACCTGGACTTTAACGAAACTGTTATGTATTAGGCCTGCACTGCCTTCTGTAGTGTCCATAGCTGAGTAGCATGTGGAGTGGGCGGTGATCAGGAACCGGATGTGGGGACCGAGAGGTTAGTAATGGTGGTTGCTCTGAGAACATGTAGTCTGTTGCTAGGGTCTATTAAAGACTGATTATAACGAAATATCACCGAGTTATCACTGTACCTTCACTGTACCTTGTCCCGGACATAACAGAAACAAAGTCGCAAGTCTTAATCGGACTATGGTCACGTGAATTGTGCGACATGTTGATGGCGAGATATCATGCAAACGCCGATCAGCTACTTCAAGATGTACGTTATTTCGAAGAAATCCATAAAGAAATAGTTGAACGAATTCCACGACGAGAGAAGGCAGCGCCACAGCCAACTCAACCACGATTAATGGAGACCAGCGTTAAACGGACTGATGGACCATTCATGAAGAAGGAGGCTTCAGCGATGAAGACGGAACCCAAGGTAAGTACTAAAGCTACGCCAAGCTCTTTTAACGATGCGAACGTAAAGTGTTTTAATTGCAATAAAATGGGACACATTTCACGAGATTGCATGGAAACACGACGCCCATTAAAATGTATCGAATGTGGAATGGAAGGCCACACGAAGAAATACTGTAAGAATAAGCAACCCGAGTCAGTAAGTCTTATAACGTTGGACGACCAAGGAAGTAACCCTATCAAAGTATGTGAAAACGGCTAAAATTGAAAACTACGAGCTACAAGCCCTGATTGATCCCGGAAGCTCAACGTGTACCATCCAAGCATCAGCAGCCATCCGCTGCCAGTTGAAGATTCAACCAACAACGTCAACGCTAGTCGGAATTGGAATCGCAGACAACCTCACGAAGCCGATAGGACAATCAATTGTTAAAGTTGAAATAGATGGAATCGTCGGCGAAGAAGTTGGAGTTCTTGTTGTTCCAGACCAGGCGCAGCCAACGGAAATGTTAATAGGTAGGACCTGGTTGGATCAACCAACAGTTGCTTACGCGAGAATTGATGACCAATTAATAATAGGCTACCGTACCGAAGAACCGTTCTCGACCATGACGGTAGACTTGTCAAATCGAGTTAATTTACGACCAGTCGCGAGTAAAGTTGTACTTCCGGCAAATTCTATGAACTTTCTACAAGTACGGTCGGAATCGACGCAAGATTTTACCATGGTTTGCGACCAAGGCGATTTTCATCAAGTGTTTCCTATTATCGGAGGTCAAACGATTGTACCAATTATGAACAGCAGCGACAAGGAAATAACTCTAACCGACAATAGTTCTGTGGCGCGAGGCCGAGTTATTGAAAACTGTACGACTACGAACAACATTTTGCACGACGAGGGCAAGCGTCTGCCGTTTCGTCCTATCGACCTTGAAGACCTAAATATCGACTGCAGTGTCAGTCAGCTACAAGCTACCGAGTTACTGGAATTGGTGAACGAGTACAGAGACTGCTTCTCTCGGATGACACTAGAAGAGTTGGGGTGTACAAACTTAGCGACCATGCAGATTGTCGAAGAACCCGGAAGTAAACCAGTTGCCAGTGGCCCTTACAAAACGAACGCAGCCGAGCGCGAGACGATACGCGGAATTGTAAAAGAATGGAAGGAGGCAGGTGTTGTGACAGAAACTACATCGCCCTATGCAAGCCCGGTACTTCTTGTCAAGAAGAAGACGGGAGAACAACGCTTGTATTTGTATTTGTTAGTTTATGATTTGCCTATGTAACGTCAATATTTTCATTATCAAGGCCGATAATAATTGCAGAATGGCCGAATGTTAGAAATACATATTTAATATTGCCGCCAACAAGCGGAAGTAGAATGTTTTAGGCCTACTTAAAGATTTAAAATCGCACAGGCGCTGAGCGGCGCAGAGAGGGGAAGACAGTTGTCTATGACCTAGTGGGTCTGTACGATTGTGAGTTCCTAAGAAAATAAAGAAATATCGTAACCATCGTGTAATTGAGAGTTAAATTGTACCTAAAACGTAATTCCTGACTCAGTGTAGGCTATTTATTTTTTAAGTGAATCAAGTTTCCTTTTTTGACATGTAATTGTAAGAAAATATGTTTAATTCTTCTACAAGTGTTACATAGGTCTAATCCTAGTTACTTTTGGTATTAGTCCGTATTACACACCTAGTTCATTCGAAGTTATTCCCTCGCAAATATTTATAGAGGCGTATGCTGCATGTTCAAAAGGCTGTGATATAGATTTCACTGACCAATCACGGACATCTCAGGAATTTTTGGGTACATGTAATGATCTCACTTTTTTCGAACGAAGTTTCGAGTGCCTCGGCCGAATATCAGAATCGCATTTTATAGTTCTCAGTTCGAGTTTTCATGAGATCGCTTCTCGAATATTATCAGAATCAAGCCGGCTGCCCGACCTTGCGTTTGTTTGCGTGAAAGCCACGGACGGCTCAGATCGACCAATCAGGAGAGACTTTCGTGATTGACAGTGCAGCGCCGCAAAAGTTGACCAAACCTCAACTTTTGCAGTGAACCGGAAGTGCCGGAGTGCGTGCGCATGCGCACAACCACAAAACGGCAGGCAAGATGGAGAAGCAGTAGTTTTGAGGTTATGGGTTCTAGTTCTGGATTTGTTAACTTTAAAGTGTATGTAACTACCCCACGACGTACAGAAACATAGGAAATGTAAAATAAGTAAATAGCCATATACCACGGCCGTCTGTTTTGAGTTCCACTAATGAAAATATTTGTGTTAGGTACGATACTAGTCTCGTCACGCCCACCGCACACAAACGCAATGTCGGGAATACATTCAGAAATGTCACGTATAAACGCAGCGTGCTGCAAAAACATGCGTTTTCTCCACGCAAGGTCGGGCAAGCGCCTTCAGGGTCCAGCTCGATTGAAAATGGAGGATCAGACTCGAGCAGAGCTGAATTGCGCGGGATTTTAAATCTCACGTGTTAGGCCTACATAACCTCTACGCAATGTCCGATGAGTCTGATAATCGTAACAAATGAAAACGGCTATCCAATTGTGCGGGATGATTACCATTTCTACCAAGTACCAGGTAGGTGTACGCAAATGCCTAATATATTGTTTATTTTACAAGCTAGGTAGGCCCTCGGCCTATAGGCTAGGCACCCCCATTGATTAAACAGGTGGGATGTTTCGTCTTTATGGGCTAATAGATATAATCCCCACTCTTACCCCCACTCCAGTATTCCCTTACGTCTCAAACCCCTTGCCCACAAGTTGATTTAGTACCCGTTCCATCCTGCAAGTTGCGCTAGTGTCGCTTTTAGTTCCAACGAGTCGATCAACCAGGTCCTGCTTTATCGACTCAAGGGAAATGAATGCGTTTACGCGTCTCTTGAAATACTGTGATCTCATTGTCTGTTTGTGACCTTCACATCGGTTGGTATGTTTGAGCGAGGGGGGTTTCGGGTGTCGAGACCGCTGCAAGTGCGGGACATGGGTGGGATCAAAGAAAGCACATGTTGTAAAATATAAATCTATTTCCACCACACCACTGCTCATAAATAAAAAAAAATAGAAGGCCACTGAACCAGCAATATCAGAGCTGATAATTTCCCATCGATACTTCTTGTTACTGTTGTATTACTGTTTGTATGTTATTATTACTGTCTACATTACGCGTAAGGATAAATAAAAATCCACTACAGTTTCTGGTGTTGTGCATTGATTAAATAAAATAACAATGAAAAAAAAAATGTGAAAGAATGTTTTTTTTACATTACAGTATGTGAAATGTGAAAGAATGTCCGAGGGCTGATGTATAACTCAATCCCTTGTGATGTGTGGAAACCCTCGAAAGTCACAATTGCCGGTAACGGACAATGAACCATTGACCTCCCGAATTAAAGCCTCGTGTGCTAGCTCTGAACCGTCTCGATCGGTTTGTTAATATAGTATTGCATAACCCCTGCAATAATAGTAACACAAATTAACTTAATTTTATCTGCATAGCATTTACACTACTGAAAATAACATTGACACATACACATACACATTTTATGCAATATATTTATTTAACGCCGTGTTTTTTTTTTTTTAATTGGCGCAATGTCAAATTCGTTGGATTACCATCCGGAAATGTGAATTAGGTATAATATTATGATTAGTTATGTTTACGGATGTGCAGAAATTGTTTCACGGGGTTCTAATAATAATGTGTCAATGCCATAATGGCAACTACGAGGTTCACAAATTGAATTATTAAGCGAGCGAAGCGAGCGTCTCCATTAGACCATGGACTTGGGTAGACCTTTATGGCACTTCGTTCTGTTTTTTTTGTTTGTTTTTTCAGAACATTTACAAAATCAAACCCCAAATTAAAAACATACTTCGTGTAGGGAATTGTAAAGAAAATAATTTTTAAATTGTTGTGTGTATTTGTATTTGTATCGCCAGCACTTTTTAAACGGCTTTGTTCGGTATACGACTTACGTCGCTATTATATCAATACACTACCCATATCAACATTATTTCTATTTTTGCCAGTGAGTTATCATATATTATGAATCCACAAAATGTCTCGAATGATTTTACTAACTAGATACGTTACAAAATCAATGGCTATACACGAATAGAATATTGGTAATCTCCCAGTTCAATGTTCAAGCCCCAGCCGCCGGTACGGAAGAAAAATGTTACGAAATTATCGTCAGTATTGCCCGAAAAATTACTTTAGAATTAGTTTAATAAAATATTAATTAAAAATGATTTGTATTGCCTGATGTAAGTAATTACTAATTAGTACTGAAGAAAAACCATTATGATGTAGTTTATGAGGGAGGGAGTGGGGGGTGGGGGGCGAACAAGAAATCGTTTATTCGGAAGGTTCCGAGGTCTAAGATCTGATCTATTTGAAGCGACTACAGCTGTAGCTGACTGTTCTGCCCATCCAAAATAATAACGTCATTTTACTAACGTAACGTGAATATATTTAGACAATTCTTTATGTGGGTACTTTTACGGGGATGTTCGTATATATGGCAGTCAATAACAATATTATTCTTATTAGGGATGGGAAGGTTAAACTTTTAACCGTTTAAACGTGTAGTGGTGGATTAGAGACTATTAAATTTGTTATAGGTTTAGCCGCAACTGTTAGTCAAGTTTTAAATAAATAAAGAGGAATATCATAAAAATTGTGATTTTGTCATCTTTTTGATCCATAAACTAGTATTGTTTGCATTCAAAATGAATGTTTTGATTGGATGGGCATCATAAAAAAGAAGGAGGGGGGGGGGGGGGGGGTTGTAAGTGACCCTCATTCATCCCATCTCCAAGTATCAACAAGACTTCAAGTGTTTCCAAGTGTTTTCTTTGCAGCTGTGAGGGAGTACAGTGTGGGACTACTTTCAATCCGAATTTTTAACAGATATTTTCCCGGGGTTTGGGGGGGGGGGGGGGGGTAACCGTTTGAACGCGATTAGTTTATGGGTTAAAAATGCAATTTAAGTGGTCTGCTGTGGCAATATTACTGCTATCTTAAGACGATTATAAGTTGTCACCAACACGGCAACCATAAGGCAACCATAAACAAAGTGCGAGGATTTTGAATATAAATGTTTACTTAATTAAGAACAGGGACAGTATTCATTGATTACCCTGTAAATATCTCAGAGTGGAGCCCTGAATGCGAGCACTTGGTATCATGGGGTGGACCTAGTGGCACTGTTGGTCCTAGGAGTGAAGGAGCAAGTCACACGTCTCTCATTGATATCTCTGGCATTATTATTGTGGGATCGACATCAAAACAAAAACCCCGGCACCAAGAATAATGTATTGTGTAAATATAAATGGTTATTGTATCCTACGTATATGTTTGTGTATAAGTATATATTTATATATTACGTGTTTTTGCGCGTTTGTGGAGTGACATTTCACCATGTGGAGTGGTAACAGGTGCTCATTCAAGAACTGTACTATCAGAAATTCCAAGAACTCACGTGAACAACAAAAGAAAGTGCAATTCTTTCGTTATCCTGTTCGCGACAAAGAAAGGTAAGCAAAACGAATAATTTCCATACTGTCAATTTATGCAATTGATTTTATCGCAATGTATCCGGCCAATATTAAATATATTAACAACAAATACAAAATTTAACTGACTAAAACATATCGAGGTGGGGAAAACAAAATTAACACAAATTCATTTATAATTAAAAGCTTGGCCGTTGAATTTGTAATTTGGCTTCGGCTATAATACTATAATATTATAATACTATAATATTACATACTATAAAGCAATAACGATAATAACTCATCAAGCTAATGAACTTTAAAATCAATAAAATATGTTATTCAAGAATAGGGTTGCCAACTATTGAATATGAAAATACGGGAATTTTAAAATTGATTTGAAATGTAGAGGGAAAGAGGACGGCGATGTCCCAGTTGCCAAAGGCCAAATCGCCGTAGGCGCAAAAATGTTTTCCTATAATAGACGTTAGGTCCCAGAAAATGAGTTTAGGGATTTGGTATTAACTTTGCAGGTGTAATTTTCTCATTCAGTTAATGTTTAACTTGGGAGAGTAAATTGAATTAATATGTACCTTCTACATTTTGTCAAGCTATTTTGCATCACGTAGAATCTTTATATCCCGTTTTAAATAATTATAAAAATTTTGACACGAAAGAGAATAAATACCAACAACTTGTAACTTACCTGGATGATCTGTTTCTATTGTCTAACCATTTATGTACCATCATGTATCATAATGAAACAATTGTCTCAACATATGGCTTTAAGTTCAAAATGCTCAAATGCTGAAAACTGTGTACTGTTAGTAGGCAGAAGTTTACGAAATGTGTATTTTAAAACAAACTGTGAAAATACGGGAAAACTGATTCCCGTGTAGAGTTGATACGGGAAGCGGGAAATCACAGTGGAAAACGGGATTTCCCGGGAAATACGGGAGAGTTGGCAACCCTATTCAAGAAACATTTCAGGATTTGGAAAATAAAACTGAGAATGCAAATTCATCGGCCAAGCTTTTAATAATAAATGAAGTGCGTTAATTTTGTTTTCCCCACCTCGAAATGTTTCAATACGTCAATTTAATTTTGTAATTGTTGTTCATATTTGTAATTATTAGGAATGTCAAACGATATGAGATTCCATATCGATAATCGTAACAACAATACAACATTTTCGCGATAATATCGGCGCAAAAACATATCGTCTCGATATTGCATTTTCAATTTTTATCGCGATATATCGCCGCGATATTATGAAATAAGCACTAATACTACTTTTTAACATTGCCATCATATGTGGGGGGGGGGGGGGAGGGGAGGGTAGTGGCGAATAGGTTTCTTGCGGCTACATCGAAGGAGGGCACTCGGTGGCTGGTCGGTGGTCGCTCGGGTTAACGTTGAGCAGACGCCAAATTTAAATATGAAATCAAGTCGCCGCGATTATCGCGATATCGCACATGATTTAATATCGTATGATTATCGCGATATGGCTAGCCATATCGCGGTAATATCGATACACGATATTATCGATATTTATCGATATGCGATGATCGTTGACATTCCTAGTAATTATGAAATATTAAGTGATGTAAACTATTATATATTTGTTTATATCATTAATTGCTATATTTATATATTGAAAAGAAAATAATTGGCTTGGCCACAATTTTCGATATCACCCCTTTAAATGTTGAGCCTCTTTTGGCATTGGCGTTTTTTTGTACGTGTGCCCCTTTGGTTTGTAGCGGTTGTTCTTCTCCGTTTTGGGCTTGGCCCTTTTTTTGCCAATCATTTGAATGTTTGTTTGGTTAAATATAAACGAATACACAGCTCGACACAGCTGTGTAGATTCCTCGAGAGTCTCCAGTAAAACAGAACACATAAGTTATCACCACGAGCGTTTGATTACATGTAGCTCTAACAGGAAACATTTCACTCCTCTTCAACCAAGCCGAGATACTCGAATCTCGGTTGACTATTATTGGTGTCACAGATATGAAAATGTTATCACAAATTTAGGATGCAATTAGTGTTGTATACATTGTCGGTGATTTATCAGTTTAATAGTTACTGTTGTTGGCTAGTGGCACCGATTAAATCATCAACCAGTTCTCTCTTTGCGCGATTTTCTTTTCTGCTGTCTCGCTTTTTAATGTCCCCTTTCTTTGTGAATTGTGTAGTATCAAGTGGCAGTGTGTGAGATGGAACACTACCGGGTTTCATCTTTCGAGCTTGTTTCGGTGAACATTTTATCTGTTGATGTAACATCACATAAATATCCAATCCAATACAAAGTATCAATTGAAATGTAAATGGTATCAACAGGCGCGTAAAAAGGAGGGGGGGACATTGGAGGAGATTCCCCCCCCCCACTTTTTCCTGTGACCCACCCCATTTAGCGTGTTAGGCACATCCCGACATACAATACCACACGGATACCCGGGTAAACATTCACCAACTAAATTTCATATTTCACTCGTGAATAATAATTGCAGAAACACAGGGGGCCCCACGCTAAGAAAGCCAAGATCTTCGTCACAAGATACATTTCCTCTGCCTTTCTTTGCACTTTGTAGAATTACAAAATAAAAGCGAATGGGTGCTTGAAGGTCAGTGGCGTAATTAGTGAAAGGGGCGGGTTAAACCATAAAAACGTATTTATTTATGCCTAAAAATCGAGAAATAACTATAATACCAAGAATTTTTTTTCGAACCGAAAACCGACCAGAAATCAAAATAGTTTCGGTTCGATCCCCTGCTATAAACTGTATCGTCTGTTTGTGAGAAACTGCAAATCGATCCACTACTTGACCCAAGTTTCAAAGATTTAAAAAGTGGTTTGTCCTTGCTAATGTACAAGTGTGGCCCATATTATTTTGTTCCTAGACCATAGATAATATAACCCTTTCAGAGACCCCTCCCCCCACCCCTCTCCCCGGCGCCACTCAAAGAAATGCAGTTGGTCAAGGTCAATGCTACAGGAAACAATTATTGTTGAATGGGCATTGGTAGACGCCGCTTGTCTGTCACAGAAACGCTGCTACCTGACTCACCAAAGGCCGGGGCAAGCCTCGCTGGTGGCTGTGTTGTGTTTTTGAGAGAGTGGGTTGAGAGGGGGGGAGGGGGTCTTCGATGAACTGTGATGACAACGGGATCGTACATTCACTTGGTTCGATTCCCATTCGGCATAAACTATTGTGACAAATGCTAGCCTACCACATATAACTTTCAGCTGCCTATAAAATTATTATTACTGCTTTTATTATTTAACGAATTTCATTGATGTGTGATATACCACTGATTAAAATTAATAAGGGCTCAATCAATGCAGCAATATGAACGTAGCATTGCAATAGGCAATGATAATCAATCCTCGATTACAGTCTTGGATATCTTGTTAATTTTTGTAACCCTTTCCATACAGGTGCTTGATTTGGCTCGTGAACTCGGGAGAGGATGAACTTCTTGAATTACCAGAGGAACAACTTAAGAATCGGCGTGTCTGTTCAAACCATTTTAATCGGTCTGATATAATATGTAACAGACTAACCTGGAACGCGGTTCCCCGTTTGTGGGATCTACCGCTAATAGAGGACTTTGGAAGCGTATTACCAGCACCCTCCACCTCAGCCGAAGGAGGAACTTCATGTTCCATTCCAGTGCCCACATCATCACCACCACGGGTTATGACATCTTGGTCTTCATCAACGGCCCAACTAAACACGTTACTGTCAGGTCCACAACTTCATTCAGTACCAGAAGCTTCCGAAATATGTCGTCCTCCTGACATTTTGTTTGAAGTTGAAGTTGAGACCAGTCCCTGGGACAGCAATTTGGTGCTGGACGAAGCGATCGGCTTTCCAAATGAAGGTATCAGAGTTATATCTAGTCACCGAAGTCTGAGTCTTGAACCCTCCACCTCAGCCGAAGGAGAACCTTCCACTTCAGGGACCGTATCATCGCCACATGTACAAACTAACTTTGGTCCAAGTACTTCTTTCTCCGCATTGGACGAGTCGTTCGCACTGCTGCCTATGCCAGACCTTGACGCCCCTTTAGCACAACGGAAAATAACATCTTCTTCCGAAGAAACCTGCTCTTCATCTTTTGATTCTTCCAGTAGTAGTAGTCTGCAATCGAGTGAAGATGACGATGATGATGAAGAAACGCCCCGAAAGTTGGCTCTAAGGAGTAGACTAAAGGCTACGGCTACCAAGCTAGCCAGAAAACGAACGGCCTTGTTTTCTGTCCAAAATAAAACACAAAAAATGACGCAGTCCGATGCATTGCAAACAATGAGTTTGTTTCTTGATGGTTCCCAGTTAACACTGGCTGCTATGATGCTGCGTTCACCAGATGAAAACATACCATGGCCAAAGGACCAAAAAAACTTGGCTTTATCATTTTATTATAAATCTCCATCTTTGTATAAGTACATGCGTGAGCAATTAAACATAAGGTTGCCAGCATATACAACGCTTATTAGATGGATCAACATTATGAACCTTACGCCAGGTCTCTCAGAGACGGTTCTTAACAAACTTGCCCTGAAAGTAAGGTGCATGGACCCTGATCAGCGAGAGTGTGTGATGATGTTCGATGAGATGGGGATTCGAAAGTGGCTAGAATACGACTCTAGACTCGACATGGTTGATGGCTTTGAAGACTTGGGCCTATTAGGAAGGAAGCCATATGTAGCAAGCAAGCCCTAGTCGTCTTAGTCAGAGGTATTAAACAAAACTGGAAGCAACATGTGGCTTACTTCTTGTCTTCCAGTTCGGTTAACCATACCAATCTAGCGATCATTGTGGACGCTTGTCTAGAAAGGTTGTTTGGTATCGGTTTGAAAGTCCGAGCAATTGTTTGCGATCAAGCAGCATCCAATCGGTCTGCATTTCATCTACTGGGAGTGACCGTTGACAAACCATATTTCGACCATAATACCAACCGAGTGTATGCACTGTACGATGTTCCCCATCTCATCAAATGCCTCCGAAACATCTGGAGGAACCATATTTACATAAGCATTGGCCGCGATGAAGTTGTCTCATGGTACGATATCGTCGCCTTTTATAAACTTGACCAAGAGGCTGGAACCACTGGCTTATAAGCTGCACCAAAACTGAGTGACAAACACATAAATCCTGGACCATTTGCTAAAATGAGCGTGAAGTTAGCCACACAGGTGTTTAGTCACTCAGTTAAGGCGGGGATGCTTGCTGGGTTCATGTCAGGCAATCTGAAGGGCGACAGCTTTCAGGATACGGCTATGTTCATTGGGAGAATCAATGATCTATTTGATTCTCTCAATAGCCGGCATCCTAATGACCCAACACCACATAGGCAACCTTTAAGAGCAAACCCTGAAAACAAACCAGTAGAGTGTTTGAAGCAGGCTCAAAAGTGGATTCCCATATGGAGCCTTGCTGATGGTAAACCCAACCCCCCAACCTTCACTGGGCTTCAGCAGTCAATAAACGCAATCCTTCTTCTTTGGGACGACCTACAAATAGAAGGTTTGAAGTTCTTGTTGACGGCTCGGCTGAATCAAGATCCGATTGAAAATTCATTTGCGGTCATGAGGAATCGTTCGGGGTACTGCAACAACCCATCGGCCAGACAATTTAGGAGGAATCTACAACACAGTATGTCGATCCATTTGATGAATCCTCCTAAAAGCGCTAACTGTGAACCAGATAGCGATGTCTGGCTGACGGTCATTGATGAGGAACCTCCTGAAGGTGAAGGCCGCAACGATCAACCTAGTGCGTCATCTGCAGTCCAAAAAACACCAGGGACGTCAGATCTAGGGAGCACCCCTTCGAGGATTGAAGATCTTTCAGATGAGGAGCCAGAAACAGAAGTAGAAGCTCCGATACCAACAGCACCAGAAGCTCCTACACTGGAAGCACAGCTACGTACATGGCTGGATGGCTTGCCCGAGCATGCCTCAAAAAGTTTCACTGTGCGACATGCCACCATGACTTGGTCGTAGAAGGGAAGCACCTCGAATCGAAGCAGGAGCTATTTCTGTTTTGGAGGGCCTTTGCGACGAAAGATGGATCTGACTTCGGTGGTCTTACTGCTCCAAGCGATGAGTTCACTCGCATTGTAAAGATGCAGTCAGATGTGTTCAAGACAGAGTATCCATCTCGTAGGCATCTGCCCAAAATTGGGGAAACACTGAAAGAACTCATCGCATTGACCCAACCAGAGTGGTTCGATCACGCCTGCGTTAACCACCGACGGTAAGCAATGTATTTGTGTGCTGCATGGACTAGTAAGGTTGCAGTCTAATCTAAATTCGCATATCAAAAATTATATTTTCTAACCCATTGAAATCTGTTTCAGGTTCATGCTTAACAAGTTTGTAAGAACGAAATTGTTCTATGACACGAAGTGGATCTCCCACGACCTACGAGATGATGCCACTAAACTTTCGGTTGCAGATATGTGCAAAAAGTCCGGTAAAGTATCGTCTCGGCCTACCAAGAAACGGAGCGCTCCAGAAGAAAAAGTTTCTAAAGCTAATCAAAAGCTAAAGAAACTGAAACATCAGTAGGCATTTTCTTCGTGTCATATGAATCCTGCCAATAAACGGTAAAACATTGATTCTAAAACCAAGACCATTGGAATGTAGCCGGGCCGAGGGGGGTAGGGGAGAGACAGGGGCAGGTATCAATTTGATAGTGTATTACGAACAATTGAGTTTGGCCGTGCCAATAACATGACTAGTGAGCCCAGAGCCCAGTTATTGGTCGCACTGCATTCGACATTTCCGATTAAGCTAAAGCTACTATACAAGCACATTGCAAAATAACACAGTGTTGACGGAAGGTAGTTGAGTACTGTCACAGCCGGTTTTAGACGTGTCATACTCATGTCTGAGGCTTATTTGGGCGGCACTTCTATAGGGCCTGAATTTTCTTATAGGCCTAGCCATATATTTAGGGATACATTTATTGTACTTCATTAAATGACAATAAAAAGTATAGAAATAAACATTAAAATTTACTATACTTATTTACTCGGGTTTGAAAAACAGGTACAAAAGATCGAAAAAATGTAGTCCATTGGGATTTTCTGTGACAAGCCTGTTTTTTTCTGTACAAGATATGTGCGTGCCGTGATCTTCAATTTTGCGTGTTTTTTAGTTTTTGTAAATAGTCGAGCTATGGCTGGAACAGTCCTGTCTTTGTTCTCGCTACTCGGTCGAGGCACGCGACAATTCTACTCCGATTACGAGTAGTGTGAGAAGAGGGAAGTAATTTGCCTATCTCAATCTTTCTCTCTCAGTGTGTGTTTCGTTTCAACGAGATCACCGGTGCATATTAGAGATGTGTGACATTAAAACGTATCTTTGGTTTGGACCTATTTCAATACTATCATGAAACGTGTGTAGTGAAAATGGAAAAACTGTAATCACTGGGGCTCTAGCAAGATAGAGGTGGCTCAGCGGTAAGACGCGAGACTATAATTCGGTAGGTCGCTGGTTCGATTCCGGCCACCGCCAGTCCTGACTGAAGGTTTTTCCCGAGGTTTTTCTCAGTCGTAAAGGCGAATGCTTGGATTGAGTCCTACTAATAGCCCTCGGACATTCCTTCCCAGCTATTCAAACATCCAAATAACCTAGTTAGTCACCTGAAGAGGGGCACAATAGGTAAAGCTGGTGTGCACCCTATAACGGGTACTCGTACGAAAAATAAATTATTAATAAGCGTTTTTTTTTTCATATTTCCATTGTTACGTGTTAGTAAGTACAAACTACGAAACGCGTATTATAATGTGTTTTCTCGTATAATTGAGCCACAGACAACTAAGTGGTTGAGCCATGTGTTATACTTATTTCCATTGTTACGTGTTAGTAAGTACAAACTACGGAACGCGTATTATAATGTGTTTTCTTGTATAGTTGAGCCATGTGTTATACATATTTCCATTGTTACGTGTTTGTAAGTACAAAGTACGAAACGCGTATTATAATGTGTTTTCTCGTATAGTTGAGCTATGTGTTATACTTATTTCCATTGTTACGTGTTAGTAAGTACAAACTACGAAACGCGTATTATAATGTGTTTTCTTGTATAGTTGAGCCATGTGTTTTACATATTTCCATTGTTACGTGTTAGTAAGTACAAACTACGAAACGCGTATTATCATGTATTTTCTCGTATAGTTGAGCCATGTGTTATACATATTTCCATTGTTACGTGTTTGTAAGTACAAAGTACGAAACGCGTATTATCATGTGTTTTCTCGTATAGTTGAGCCATGTGTTATACATATTTCCATTGTTACGTGTTTGTAAGTACAAACTACGAAACGCGTATTATAATGTGTTTTCTCGTATAGTTGAGCCATGTGTTATACATATTTCCATTGTTACGTGTTAGTAAGTACAAAGTACGAAACGCGTATTATCATGTGTTTTCTCGTATAGTTGAGCCATGTGTTATACATATTTCCATTGTTACGTGTTTGTAAGTACAAACTACGAAACGCGTATTATCATGGATTTTCTCGTATAGTTGAGCCATGTGTTATACATATTTCCATTGTTACGTGTTAGTAAGTACAAACTACGAAACGCGTATTATCATGTATTTTCTCGTATAGTTGAGCCATGTGTTATACATATTTCCATTGTTACGTGTTTGTAAGTACAAACTACGAAACGCGTATTATCATGGATTTTCTCGTATAGTTGAGCCATGTGTTATACATATTTCCATTGTTACGTGTTAGTAAGTACAAACTACGAAACGCGTATTATAATGTGTTTTCTCCATGTGTTATACATATTTCCATTGTTACGTGTTTGTAAGTACAAACTACGAAACGCGTATTATCATGTGCTTTCTTGTATAATTGAGCCATATGTTGTACATAATTCCATTGTTACGTGATTGTAAGTACAAACAATTTGCGAGACACGTATTTTATAGTTGGTTTTTCTAAGGTTGTGCTTTTTGATATAAATTAGTAAACATTATCGCTGATACAGGGTGTCGAACTACAAGAAACGCTTATTGTGTGGTGTGATTTTCTGTTGTTGTGTCATGTTATACATTAGTAACCATATGCATTATTCATTGTTACAAGCTACGTATGCATATAGCTAAATACTCATTGTACGGTGGGTTTTACTTGTGTGTCTGTTGTTTTTTATACTTCGAAAGCTCGTAATAGTTGGAAACTTAATTCTTATTGTTTTATTGGTGTTTTAAATTTAATAACGAAGTGCGATATGCGTTATTTCATATATGTATATTATACGCGTTTTACTTGAATTATTTTCCTTTCGAGTACGGTAGAATGTGCAAGCCCAAGACTTGCCTCGAGCGCAAGGGCACCGAAGCCATCTGGCCTACGTTCTCATATTGCTCATGATTTATCCCCTTTGCCTGGACAACCTGTCAACTCAGCACCGATAGCCGAGGCGCGAAATGTGAGGTATAGCCCGAAACTCGAGAGTAACGCCTGCACGAAATATTTCTCTTTGTCAAAATTTGTCAATTCTCAAATCTTAATTGTTTCACCAGCAGTCCTAAGCCATCTTAAGTGATTTTCCGGGTGGGGGGACACATGCCCCCCCCCCCCTCGCGACGCCCATAGATGTGCGTGCGGGCGCTCTCGGTAGACTGATTGACCTGGACTGATATATATCTCTGACGACCGCCGATGAGGGTCCGACAGTGGATGAGTTTCTCATGAGTGCTCGAACGGTTCCCTCCGCAAAATCTACGAAGCTTACTCCTGTTTTGTGTGTCTCTTTACACGCAATTACCTGCTGTAATTATCTCTCCAAAAAGAAACACCTCGTTTAGTAGAATAGTAAAACCAAAAGACAAACAGAAAGCCGTGTTCTATAGATGGACAATAATAAGTCTTATATTCCGTCAACCATAGGCTTGACGACGTCCATATGTGTACTCTGCTATCAAAGGACTAATAAATATTCTATTCCATAGAATCTATAAGATATATTTGAGTTCTTGAAGCAAGGTGTTGGTCATTGTGCTATACTGTTTTACGCGTTCACAATAGGACTGCAAAACTGAAATATTGTTTAAACCATAATTAGTAATAAATAATTGCTTTGATTGATAGCATGCAATAAAATACTAATGATCCGAGTGCTACGTAGAGACCGACAAGTGGCCTAGGAGGTGAATACATTTCTAAGATATTGTGTGATGTCCTCGCCAGCCCCCCCCCCCCCCCCCCCCACAGCCTCGATCCGGATGCGATAGTTTTGAAGCTCCGCCCACCCCTTACTTTAATATACCAGTATTTATTATTATTAATGTCAGGATTTAAGGATATGTTTTGGGTGTTAAAGCGCGTGCACGTGTGAAAATAAAAAGCGGCCCTTTTTGGACAAAATGGCGTCTGATCGGTAAACGCCCCCTAATATCCCGTCTTACTCTTCAAATTCCTATTTGGGACACTTATCTCTACAAAATGGCGTTTACTCCATTCATGTACCTTATGAGGGGAACCTTGGCCTTTTTGGGCCCCTTTTGAGGGCGTCTGGCGAGGACAATAACCCAAAATTTCTTTAAAATGTATGTTTTTCTACGTCTCGAGACATTTCCGGATATGGTTTGAGTGTTTAAGCGCATGCATGTGCGAAAATAAAAAATGGCCCTTTTTGGGTAAAATGGCGTCTGATCGGTAAACGCCCCCTAATATCCCGTCTTACTCTTCGAATTCCTATTTGGGACACTTATCTCTACAAAATGGCGTTTACTCCATCCATGTACCTTATGAGGGGAACCTTGGGCCTTTTTTCGGCTTTTTTGGCCCCCTGTGGGGCCTAAAAGCCCCCACGTTGAGGAGTAAGACGCGCGTTTTGTTAGTAGAGTAGTTTTTCCGCTCCTATTTCAAAAGTCAAAACATATGTACCTTATGAGGGGAGCTTTTATGTTGCTGGCTCTCCGTCTATACTCTTTGAGTAAACTAAAGATACTTTCACAAAATGTTTAAAATACGATTTTGTAAAATTTTCATCGGAAATTTTGAGACAATATTAACTCAAAGGCAAGAATTACCTCCAAATCGTAATTTCTTATGGGGAGGGCATTTACCCGTCGTGGAGGGTATTGCCCCCCCCCCCCCCCAAGGTATGCATGAATTCAACACTGACTTTAATAATGAAGTTGATAACCATTCTCAGAAACCGCGTGCAAAATAATTACACGTTTTCCTCTTGCGACTAACACATCTAACGCACACCCACAGGTCAGGTCAACTGTACTCTAATAGCCTAGCGGTATAACTATATATAATACAGGGTCAGTTATATATTATATCGGTCAGGTGAGGTCATTCAGCCATTTGTCACTACTGCGTACGGGTGCCGTACCATTGTCTCATTTCTGCGCTGCTTTGGCATCCGTTCTTGCTTTTTTGTATTCATCTATGTATTGTATTTATTTATGTATATGTATGTATGTATGTATGTATGTATGTATGTATGTATGTATGTATGTATGTATGTATGTATGTATCATGTATGTATGTATGTATGTATGTATGTATGTAATCTATTACAACGTATGTTGTAATTTATATGTAAAAATATGCATTTGTAATAATATGTCGATTTCATGGAATAAATATTATATTATTCACGAAAATCAGATTTTCTTTGGAGTTTCCTTATTCTTGTATGGGAGTTGAGTCAGAGTTGGTCAGGGAGGCAAGTTTTTAAACACACGTTTGCAGTCACTTCCTAAAAAAAGGTGGCTTGGCGGGTCACGTGACGATCAAAACGTACGTTTTGCGCAGAATGCAAGTTTTTAAACCACAACGCCAACAAATTCACGTCTCGAAACGTGACGTTCACCTCCGCCATTGAAATACTCGGGGTTGGATCATTTTTCACGTTTTAAATCACTGCCCCCATGATTCAATTGTACTCGATGGCAGTTAATGTTTCTTTTCAGACAGCCGTGGTGACCACAACAACAACAAACAATTGAATACGTTGTTCTGCGATGAGATTGAAAATGCCGCAGATGAAGGAGACATTAATGATTTAGACAATAATGATTTAGACAATAATGATTTAGATTGGTTTAAGGAGCCGGTAGACTCTTTTCAACTTTCGGATGCAAAATTTATTAATAAGAACATGCTCTAGAGGTAGGCCTAGGCCCTTACTTACGAAATCTAGGCCTAGACCTTACCTTTTGACATTTGTGAGCATAACAAAAGTTTGACAACTAACAGCTGGTAAATAGTTTGTTTAGTTGTCGTTGCTAGCGCTAGGCGTAACGAAGCTCGTTTCTGATTGGTCACAGAACGTTTACAATCACAAAGTCTGAACACCACGGAACAATAGCAACGGGAATAAACAGCAATACACATTTAGATCACAACGTACGTTTTGGTTTTAAAAACTTGCATATTTTCCAAGCCACCAAAAACGAGTGGGATGGATTCACGTTTTGACGTTACGTTGTGACTGCAAACGTGTGTTTAAAAACTTGCCTCCCAGGGGGGGGCGAGGGGGGAGATTCCCTACACGAATATGAATTCATTTCCAGCGGCTGTGGGCCAAATAACAATTGTTATTTACGTTGTTTCATTACGAAGGATAGGAACTGATCTACTACACGAATATGAATTCATTTCCAGCGGCTGTGGGCCAAATAACAATTGTTATTTACGTTGTTTCATTACGAAGGATAGGAACTGATCTACTACACGAATATGAATTCATTTCCAGCGGCTGTGGGCCAAATAACAATTGTTATTTACGTTGTTTCATTACGAAGGTTAGGAACTGATCTACTACACGAATATGAATTCATTTCCAGCGGCTGTGGGCCAAATAACAATTGTTATTTACGTTGTTTCATTACGAAGGATAGGAACTGATCTACTACACGAATATGAATTCATTTCCAGCGGCTGTGGGCCAAATAACAATTGTTATTTACGTTGTTTCATTACGAAGGATAGGAACTGATCTACTACACGAATATGAATTCATTTCCAGCGGCTGTGGGCCAAATAACAATTGTTATTTACGCGTTGTTTCATTACAAAGGATAGGAACTGATCTAACCCGTTTCATTTTTCAATAATATTAACACGTTACAAATCAATAATATTGAACGTTGAATGATGAAGAAAGATTGTGCTCAAGCTCAAAATGCAATGCGAGTCTTTCTCCTACTATTGACCATTGATTGCATTTACCAAATCCTCTACCAAACTCAATGCTCATATCCAGTCAAACTTCGAAATAGTTATTATGTTGGGTTTTATTATCAAAGCGAAGCGGCAGCGGACGTAAAACGACCTTCGGCCTTGAAACACTCGTCGCGTCGCTAAACTGAAATACAACACGATTCACCAATGCAATGAGATGAAGAGAGAGAGAAGTTTAGGCATTCATTTCCAACGAGTCGATCGAAGCAGTCCTACTTTTATCGACTCGCTGGAACTAAAAGCTACACCAGCGCAACTTACAGGATGGAACGGGTACTACGTGGACTTATAGGCGAGGGGTTTGAGACGTAAGGGGATATTGGAGTGGGGGTAAGAGTGGGGATTGTAGCACATTTAATTAACACGGGGACGAAACATCTTCCCACCTGTTTAATCCGTTTAATCCACCTTTTTAATCAATGGCACCCCCTAGGCCTAGACCTAGACCTGGTTTCACGATTAATACCTACTGTTTTAGACTGTCTATAAATAACAATTATTATTAACAGGCATTAACAAATATTAACAGCTATTATGCTAAATAAATGCTACTACTAGACCCACTAGTTTGAATTTGACGCGTAAACACAGCGCTGGCTGCTCCATGGGCTGCTCGGTATCGTTCAGCTGTCAAAACAAGAACATCTGTTCTTTTCTGCTGGGAACGCCCTACTTCCTGTTCGTATGACGTTTTCCGCACAGCTCTATGTTGCTCTAAACTGTTTGGAACGGGTCAACTGAACAAACCTTAATATTCGTTTCGTTTCGTCACTTCCGAAAGCTCTTGCGTTTCCTGGCTTCTGCTCGGTGTTTTTGCTTATTAATTAATTGCTAATTTAATTGTTTGTTTGGATCAAGGTTAAGTGGGCAGAAAGTTTCTTTCGGAATCGGCCAATAACACCTAATAACACCGAACAACTAGGTATTGCAACCTAGGCCTAGATTAGTTACGCTGAATTGTCTTTGTCAGTCGTGGTTTCACTGGTGTACCTAGGCCTCGGAGCCAAGCTGAACGTCAGCCTAACAAGGATAAAAGGTAAGGGCTAGGCCTAGGCCTAGGCCTAGCATAACGGCGCAGCCTGGGACTCAACCTTGCCCTAGGCCTAGGCCTAGGCTAGGCTAGGCTACAAACATGATGGACGTACAAAAGCTTAGGGCTAGGCGTAGGCCTACCTAGGCTTACCCTAGCTAGGCATGGACTCGAAACATCGAAGGCTAGGCCCAGGCCTAGGTCTACTAGGGTCTAGCCTACTAGCCTAGCCATAGGCCTAGCGTTGTTTGACGTTCAAAGACGTAGGGCTAGCTAGCCTAGCCTTTGCTTAGGCCTAGCTTTTGCTAGCCTTGCCACAAACTAGGAAGGGCTAGGCCTAGGCCTACTAGGGTCTAACCTACAAGCCTAGCCATAAGATTAATTGACGTACAAAGATGTAGGGCTAGGCCTAGCCTTTACCTAGCTCTTGCCAGCCTTGCCGCAAACGTGGAAGGCTTAGGCTACTAGGGTCTAGCCTACTAGCCTAGCCATAGGATTGATTGACGTACAAAGACGTAGGGCTAGGCCTAGCCTTTGCCTAGCTCTTGCTAGCCTTGCTACATACTTGAAAGGGCTAGGCCTACTAGGGTCTGGCCTAGCCTACTAGCCTAGCCATATAGGATTGATAGACGTACAAAGACGTAGGGCTAGGCCTAGCCTTTGCATAGCTGTTACTAGCCTTGCCACAAACTTGGAAGGGCTAAACCTACAAGGGTCTGGCTACTACTACTGGTCTTGTCACAGACACGGAAGTGCACAGGGCTAGGCATAGCTTACTAGCCTAGCCATACACTACGTTTAACTAGCGGACTGGGTTCGGATTGACTTCAGTACGCAGTGAGTTCGGAACCCGCTTAGCAAGCATAGGCCTACTTCACTCCGGACTCCTATTAAGCCCTATCCCTAGTTCTATTAAACCGGACTAGATTGGCTTCTTAACAAACTGAAATAAGCTCGAGCTGAGGTGTTTTATCAGTCGAACTCGGTTACGCACTAAACTCGGCTCGCACCGCCAAGTGCGAGCCCAGTCCGCTTGATAAACGTAGCGATGGACTTAAAGAAGTATTTGAAATATCGATCTTTGATTGGTTATCGGCTTATCGCTCACTCGTCGATGGTGTTCGAAGCCTACAGGGTTGGTTTAGTCACTTTAAATTAAAGTCCCCCACTGCAAATCAGTTTAGTTACTGAGTGGGTAGACTCTAAATGTGAATTTATTTATTTTTATTTTATTTAAAGTAAAGTACAATGTAGACGAATGCTAGGCCTTGATAGGGCCTAGCCCACGGCCTGACAATATTCTTCCTTGCTAAGATCTGGCACTCGGGCACACTCGTTTCCGTCCGCCCCGCGCTTGACGTCAGCCTCATACATGATCGCTGTAGGGCTGGCGCTTCGTGCGTGTTGCAATGCTAGGCTAGTAACCTGGTTCTACATTTATTGGCCAAATTTTCATTGCATTTGAATTTTGTGTTTAGACAATTAGAAACCATGCATGATATTAGTAGACAGACAGCACCATTCAACAGTAGTAAATGTGGTCTAAATATTAGCTGTGTTTTGGGAACATTGCAGTGATTTGTTTACACACACAATACAAATCTTTGTGTGATTTACATATAATATGAATGAATGTAATAATAACTCTACAACGATATTAAACAAGTCATATGCATTATCTAAATGATTAGGCCTACTTAACAGTATAATATAGGCTAACCATTGATTAAACAGGTGGGAAGATGTTTCGTCCCCGTGTTAAATGTGCTATAATCCCCACTCTTAACCCCACTCCAATATCCCCTTACGTCTCAAACCCCTCGCCTATAAGTCCACGTAGTACCCGTTCCATCCTGTAAGTTGTAGCTTTTAGTTCCAGCGGGCCGATAAAAGTAGGACTGCTTCGATCGACTCGTTGGAAATGAATGCCTAAACTTCTCTCTCTCTTCATCTCATTGCATAGGTGAATCGTGTTGTATTTCAGTTTAGCGACGCGACGAGTGTTTCAATGCCGAAGGTCGTTTTACGTCCACTGCCGCTTCGCTTTGATAATAAAACCCAACAAAATCACTATTTCGAAGTTTGACTGGATATGAGCATTGAGTTTGGTAGAGGATTTGGTAAATGCAATCAATGGTCAATAGTAGGAGGAAGACTCGCAATGCATTTTGAGCTTGAGCACAATCTTTCTTCATCATTCAACGTTCAATATTATTGATTTGTAACGTGTAAATATTATTGAAAAATGAAACGGGTTAGATCAGTTCCTATCCTTCGTAATGAAACAACGTAAATAACAATTGTTATTTGGCCCACAGCCGCTGGAAATGAATTCATATTCGTGTAGGGAATCTCCCCCCTCGCCCCCCCTGACCAACTCTGACTCAACTCCCATACAAGAATAAGGAAACTCCAAAGAAAATCTGATTTTCGTGAATAACATAATATTTATTCTATGAAATCGACATATTATTACAAATGCATATTTTTACATATAAATTACAACATACGTTGTAATACATTACATACATGCATACATACATACATACATACATACATACATACATACATACATACATACATACATACATACATACATACATACATACATACATACACCAGTGGCGTAGCTACGTCTTTACGGGCCCGGGTGCAAACTGGACACGACGGTCCCCCCCCCCCATTTTTTGTTTTGTATAGGGACACGCATTTGCGGTAGAAAGCAGCTTGATATTTTATCATTTCTTTGTTGCAGATGTTGAAATTGAACTTTTTTGATTATGCTGATAAACCTACAATTTACCAGATACAATATTTCACTTGTGTAAGTGACTTGTTACCATAGACTTATATTTTTGAGAACTCCATGAACGACGCATAGGTACCTAAACATGCTCAACAACCATCTGCAGAAGTGCTAGCATTTTTAATGTAAGTAAATGCACGTAAGTTAATTCCACAAATTTGTAATCCTATGCCGTATATAAATATAACTTGGAAGCAATATGACTTGACTTGGTAAACCCCCTCGGTCCTGCCATTAAGCGAAGACAAATTCGTAATGTAAGTTATTAAAATGTATAGTGATACCTAATTTTGTGACACGGGGGTAGGGGAATTAGAAATTGTGCGCCCTCTCCAGTGATCAAAGTAGGAGACGATACCAGCGATTCAGAACCACGAAACTAAAAAATAATAAGGCATGTCCAATGTTTTATGACTTTGATTGGAGGCTATCTCCTACTTCCCCCATGATTAATTTACGTTATACTTTGTCTAGCGTTTTATAGCTTTGCGAATTATTTTTTAGTTTACTATGTAAATATAATGCCCATTCCGTACGCAGGCCCTTGCGCCGACTTTCTTAGCCTATGCAAATAAGTTGGGGTCGACGTTTTGGGACAGCTGTATACATCACACCCTCGGCCACTTGTCGGTCTCTTCGTAGCACTCGGATCATTAGTATTTTATTACATGCTATCAATCAAAGCAATTATCTCTAATCATGGTTTAAACAATATTTCAGTTTTGCAGTCCTATTGTGAACGCGTAAAGCAGTAGCACAATGACCAACACCTTGCTTCAAGTTAACTCAAATATATCTTATAGATTCTATGGAATAGAATATTTATAAGTCCTTTGATAGCAGAGTACACATATGGGCGTCGTCAAGCCTATAGTTGACGGAATATAAGACTTATTATTGTCCATCTATAGAACACGGCTTTCTGTTTGTCTTTTGGTTTTACTATTCTACACTACGAGGTATTTCTTTTTGGAGAGATAATTACAGCAGGATATAGCGTGTAAAGAGACACACAAAACAGGAGTAAGCTTCGTAGATTTTGCGGAGGGAACCGTTCGAGCACCCATGAGAAACTCAGCGGCGGTCGTCAGAGATATATATCAGTCCAGGTCAATCAGTCTACCGAAAGCGCCCGCACGCACATCTATGGGCGTCGCGAGGGGGGGGGGGGGGGGGGCATTAGGGGGCATGTGTCCCCCCACCCGGAAAATCACTTAAGATGGCTTAGGACTGCTGGTGAAACAATTAAGATTTGAGAATTGACAAAGAGAAATATTTCGTGCAGGCGTTACTCTCGAGTTTCGGGCTATACCTCACATTTCGCGCCTCGGCTATCGGTGCTGAGTTGACAGGTTGTCCAGGCAAAGGGGATAAATCATGAGCAATATGAGTACGTAGGCCAGATGGCTTCGGTGACCTTGCGCTCGAGGCAAGTCTTGGGCTTGCAGTTTCTACCTTATTCGAAAGGAAAATAATTCAAGTAAAACGCGTATACTATAGGCCTACATATATGAAATAACGCATATCGCACTTCGTTATTAAATTTAAAACACCAATAAAACAATAAGAATTAAGTTTCCAACTATTACGAGCTTTCGAAGTATAAATACAACAGACATACAAGTAAAACCCACCGTACAATGAGTATTTGCTGTACATGCATACGTAGCTTGAAACAACGAATAATGCATATGGTTACTAATGTATAACATGACACAACAATAGAAAATCACACCACACAATAAGCGTTTCTTGTAGTTCGACTCACGGTATCAGCGATAATGTTTACTAATTTATATCAAAAAGCACAACCTTAGCACAACCAACTATAAAATACGTGTCTCGCAAATTAATTGTACTTCCAAACACGTAACAATGGAATTATGTATAACACATGGCTCAATTATACAATAATACACAATACGTGTTTCGTAGTTTGTACTTACAAACACGTAACAATGGAAATATGTATAACACATGGCTCAACTATACAAGAAAACACATTATAATACGCGTTTCGTAGTTTGTACTTACAAACACGTAACAATGGAAATATGTATAACACATGGCTCAACTATACAAGAAAACACATTATAATATGCGTTTCGTAGTTTGTACTTACTAACACGTAACAATGGAAATATGTATAACACATGGCTCAATTATACAAGTAAACACATTATAGTACGCGTTTCGTAGTTTGTACTTACAAAACACGTAACAATGGAAATATGTAGCCTATAACACATGGCTCAATTATACAAGAAAACATTATAATACGCGTTTCGTAGTTTGTACTTACAAACACGTAACAATGGAAATATGTATAACACATGGCTCAATTATACAAGAAAACATTATAATACGCGTTTCGTAGTTTGTACTTACAAACACGTAACAATGGAAATATGTATAACACATAGCTCAATTATACAAGAAAACATTATAATACGCGTTTCGTAGTTTGGTCTTACAAACACGTAACAATGGAAATATGTATAACACATGGCTCAATTATACAAGAAAACATTATAATACGCGTTTCGTAGTTTGTACTTACAAACACCTAACAATGGAAATATGTATAACACATGGCTCAACTATACGAGAAAACACATTATAGTATGCGTTTCGTAGTTTGTACTTACTAACACGTAACAATGGAAATATGAAAAAAACGCTTCTTAATTAAGCGAGCGAAGTGAGCGTCTCCACTTGACTCTTATGGCACTTCATTCTGTTTTTTTTTTTTTTTTTTTGTCTGTCGATAGTGGTCGAACGGCAAGTCCGACCAACTTGAAATTTGGACCATCCACAAGCCTCGATGTGGATTGCACTGTATAGTTTTGTGGCAAAATCGTTCGAAAAGTTAAAAAGTTACACCATAGTTACTGCAAAATATTTTTCTGAAACAAAATGGCGGCAAAATGTGAGATAGCCATATTTTTCTAAAGCTTTTTCCGGTCACGAATATGTTCATTTTATGGCGATACGATAAATATTCGCAAAGTTACACAAAAGTTACTAAAATATTTTTCTCAAACGCAGTAACGGCAAAATGTGAGGTGGCTATCTTATAGTAAATTTTTGTCCGGTCACGAATATACTAATTTAAACGCGATCAGATACGTATTCGAGGTAGAAATTACATTTATATTGCTGTCAATAAGTGTTAGTAACGGTGGCGGACCGTGTTGAAAACATTACCACGAAAATTCTTAGCAACGCACACTGCATGACGTCCAACAATGTCATGAAGTATAATAGCTATGGAAATTAGAAAAAATTTTGCAATGCGCATCCTTGAATTGTTGTTAATTGTTGTTTTTATTATCTTTGAGATCTTTTCGCCAGATCGTTCGTAGATATGGACGCGCTCGCTTATCAACGCGTCAAACAGAGCGTTTTCCTAGTTAATTAAGCGAGCGTCTCCACGAGACTCTTATGGCACTTCGTTTTGTTTTGTTTTTGTTTTTTTGTACTAGAGTCTTATGGCACTTCATTCTGTTTGGTTTTTGTTTTGTTTTTATGTCTGTCGATAGCGGTCGAACGGAAAGTCTGATCAACTTGAAATTAAGACCATCCACAAGCCTCGATGTGGATTGAAGGTGTATAGTTTCTGTTTACAAGTTAAAACAGAATCAATGTACAACACCTGAAATTGTAGTGGATTTTTATTTATCCTTACGCGTAATGTAGACAATACTAATTACATACAAACAGTAATACAACAAGAAGTATCGATGGGGAATTATCAGCTCTGATATTGCTGGTTCAGTGGCCTTCAGTGGTGGAAATAGATTTGTATTTTACAACATGTGAACGTGTGATTTGATCCCGCCCATGTCCCGCACTTGCAGCGGTCTCGACACCCGAAACCCCCCTCGCTCAAACATACCAACCGATGTGAAGGTCACAAACAGACAATGAGATCACAGTATTTCAAGAGACGCGTAAACGCATTCATTTCCCTTGAGTCGATAAAGCAGGACCTGGTTGATCGACTCGTTGGAACTAAAAGCGACACTAGCGCAACTTGCAGGATGGAACGGGTACTAAATCAACTTGTGGGCAAGGGGTTTGAGACGCAGTGCTTAATTTGTAATGGAGCGCGGGTATACGCAGTATACCCACCTATTTTCGTGGGTATACGCAGTATACCCACCTTTTTTCATGAATTAGTAGGTACGCAACACTCACAGTTTGGCTAATATATATATATACAAAACAAAAATAGTTTGTATTGGGTATTTTTCCCTCACATGGTCATATTTCAAATTTACTTGAATACATCTATAACTCTAAATAAACTTAGGACGTGTCCGAATTCCTCTTTATCATTGCTAACTCTAGGTCTAAGTCTAAATTTGACGTCATCAATCATCGGTGACGTATGAAGTACTGTCCGAAATCGTTAAAGTCTAGGTCTAAATCGAAGTTTAGACCTAGCAATCAAAAGTGCACGCTCGTTATAAGTCTTAAAATGGCGGACGAAAAAAACAGCTGCGAGAAGGAAGACGGAAAAGTGAAATGTTACTTAAGTTTATTATATACATACCTCTAGTATTATTTTATAATGTAAACAGTGATAGGCCTACTCTAAAGCCTAAAACCTGCATCGATACTGGAAAATGAATACTTTTACATTTCCTAACCTCCAAAGGCGTCGGTACAATCCGCGGATTGACCCGTCGAGAAGGCTGTGAACCAATGCTTCAACTCTATGTCAAATTTCTCGCAATAGGTGGCTCTGCAATAGGTTTAGTACTGTCCGAAATCTACTAAGAATTAGAATTAGAACATGCTAAATAATTTAAACCTAGACTTAGACTTAGACCTTAGACTTTTAATTCGGACACGTCCATAGTACACTCTTATCTCTTGGTTTTACGTTTCTCCCAAATCAACCTCCGTACTGTGCAGGCTCCTCGTCAACCAGCCAGTTAGCAACGCGAAGGCGGTACAGTCGCTCTCGCTGCTGTGAGGGAAATGGCACAATCCGTAAAATATGATTTACATGTTTGATTGATACAGCATTCCTCTGTTTGTGGATGTTTAATGCGTTCGATTCCTCTTTAATACTAAAGCGGTATCCTGTTAAAACTAAAAATTTGGCCCTGCATTATGTTTGATGGTCTGAAACGCGTTTCGAGGTGATATCTTGTCATAAAAATAAATACAACGGATAAACATTCAGGCACGTAGGAAGGGGGCGGGGGGGGGGAATGGGGGCAGATTCATCCCCCCCCCACTTTTTCTGCGGCCCACCCAATTTTTTTTACATGACACTCTCAAGACATATTTATTTAAGCCTAAAAATCGAGAAATAACTAATATAGCACACAAATTTTTCGCCTTCGGCGATAGTGCGGCTGGAGCTCTGCCCCAGACCCCAGAACTTGTTCGCGCTCACAATTCTTCCGGGAAGAATTGTGAACTCTTTTTCAAGTGGGTAGGGGAGGGGGGGGGGGGGGGGAGAATCTATCCCCCCCCACTTGAAAAAGAGTTCCTACGCGCCTGTAAACATTTCTGCTATTGTTAAATTGTTCCTCTTGGAAATGAATTATTGCCAGTTGACACATAAAATTACTGACTACTTCAATAACTGATATTTCATAATATATGTATCTGCTTTTAATCATTTAATGGTAAACTTACAGTACAATTAAAATAACGATTGGCTTTTGAAGACGAGTAAAATTGTATCAAATCCAACCCAAAACTCCAAACCCAATTCCAGATTACGAGCCCAAAAGCTGAATTGGTAAGCGGGATGGGGGGGGGGGGTCAATTTCCCATCGAAAAATCAATTTTTATCACGAGCACATTGTAAAATAAAATTATGATGCGTATACCCACCTTTTTCCTTACAAATTAACCACTGTTGAGACGTAAGGGGATACTGGAGTGGGGGTAAGAGTGGGGATTATATCTATTACCTAGCCCATAAAGAAGAAACATCTTCCCACCTGTTTAATCAATGGGCTAACCTTGTTCGTAATTAATCAGCCAGCGTTCGCCAGCTTTGTGTGCATGTAATTTGTGACGTAATATTGTCAGTTGTCACATTTGTATTTTATGTGGCCGTCATACTGGGTGGTATGACACATTTAGTTTATTATCCACCCATTCAGGTAGGCTACAAGAAGTAACTTTCAGTGGGGGACATAATTGCATTTATGTGCTTTGTTGCAATGCATGTATATTACTAGCTATGTATGGGCCACTGCACTCAGTCTCCCAGCTATTAATAACCACTGTATTATATAACTTAACATTAAGATCATACACAAGGGCGCTGGCAACACGACTCCATTAGTTCGCATTACTACCGCATGAGTGTGTTTTGCAACATTTAACCTCGAATACAGATGTCATAGAGTTACAATAATTTGTAATAGTAATCTGTCCGTAGAGAAATCTATGGGACCCAATTCTTTACTATTTCTACCTTCACACAAAACACGGTTTAAATAATTGGTAATGGGCTGAAACGATATTGTGAGTTGGCCGCTATGCAGTTTCGAGATTGTAACATTTTACCAACACGGAGACCGGCACTAATACAAATACCACTCGACACCAGCCGTCGTCTTGATTAATCCATTAAACAGCGGTGTTGTGTTAATCTCGGCATTGATGTTTTGTTGAGCGTCTATTTCCTAAGACCGGAGGGAAACTCCTCCGCACTGGCTCGCAAATACGCGGCCCCCTGAATCCCACCCGTTGGCAACGAGACTAACTCGGGACATTCGACAACAATAATGTCTGTCGTTGCGGGGTTACTGCTGCTGTGGGGTCATAGTGTGTATTGTTAATTAATTAGTAGTGTATACTTGGATGGAGAGGCCAAAGTGGCTGAGTTAATCACCAGAACATGTTTAACTTGTAAATTAATTAGTGAACATATTGTTGATTTTGTGTTTGAATGGTCACACCTATTTGTATAAAATGCTGTTGTGTCCATTTGCTAATAAATAAATAAATAGAGCACATGTTTTAACGAGAGACGAATACTGCTTGGCCTCACATGTGTTTAGATATTTACTAATTAATAATAGTGAATATCAATTTTAGTTCCAGTAGGCCTACTGAGTCATGTTTTGTTATCTCTTGATGTTTTATAAGTTTATATTTTTAGTTTTCTTGTTTCAAATCATAGTAGTGAAATATAATATTCTCTTGTGTATTTAGAGTAAATAATAATAGTAATAATAGCATTTTTTTGAGTTTCGAAGTCTAACATGCAACGTTTTGCAAGACATCGATTACAGCGAAATTCCGATATATCGGTTTTCTAGGATCTGTGCCAAGAAAAGCAGATAAATACATACATGAAATGGTGACGCAATAATGTGCATGTCCAAAGTAAAAAAAAAAAAAGTAGGGGTATTAGTATATTATATAGGGATGACATCGGGTAATAAAATAAGGAACCGGTTCCAGCTCTCATATTACCCGGGTACCCGGATCCTGAAAACGTATTTTTCGATGTTTAGGCTTGATTTGAAGGTCGTCGCTAGGCCTTGTGAAGGGCGCGGGGCGCGAAGACGAGGGACGAATGACATGCATGCCGCCTGCTCGAATAGCCCCTTGGAATAAGCCTCCAGTAAACACGTCGAGTAAAAAAAAACATCGCAATACACAACTGAAGCACGTACATAAAACATGCTTTTTCAAGTAAAATAAATTGTAATAGAACAAGTGTTAGCCAGAATGTTCACCAGAATGTTAAACAATGAACAAACAGTAACGAATACAAGTCGGTTCACGTCTGTTCTGTTCCCCGCCGGGTCACGTGTTGTGGAAGGGTAAGCTCGCGCCGTACCTGCTGGCTCCATCAAAATCAACCGCAGCAATACTGGCGCGTAAATATAGCCTAGAAACGGACTAATAAATTACCCGGACCCGAAAAACGGCTCCGGGTAATACTTTGGAGCCGGGTACCCGGGTTACCCGGGTACCCGATGTCATCCCTAATATTATACAATTTGCATTGAAGTGGGCAACGAAATACAATATTTTGATACAATAATGAATGTAACATGAATGGACTGAATGGTGGTGGATGAGTATACTTGCCCATTATCGACCAATGGACAAACAGGATCTGTTTCGATTGACTTGTCTTGTTGTTGCAGATTGTTGTCTTCCAAGATATACCCTTGTCAAATGCAGATCCCGCCAGGAAGCCCGAGACAAGGTATGTAGTGTCATGTGGCGGATTTATAGCGTACACATTAGCTATGGCTTGAGCGCCAGGCGCCGTGAGCCCTTGGGGTAAATGTGTACCCCAAGTTAAAGAAACATTGATATAAAGGTTAATAGATAAATAAGTAAATAACAGGAGTCCAAATGAATCGAGAATGATTTATTCTTTCATTGATAATATATAAAATATAAATAGGTTTCACATTACTTACGGTATACTCGTCCAGGGTAGCCTAGTCCAGTCGCCCTTGATCAATATGATCCCTTATCCGTATCTCTGCCCAGGTACTGACGCCGCTGTAAGGGCGTCAGGCCCATTTATAGTTGTTCCCCCCCTCTATGTTTTGGGGAAACATTCGTATTGTTTTGTTATTGTTATTGTATCTGTGCATTGTTATTTAGTGGAAGTTTCCGCGTATTAGGTGTAATTACGTATATAAAATATTAGCTTGGAGCTCTATCTATTAAATGTGTTGTGTTGTAATTAGTTTACCTTAATGTGTTATGTAGTGCTGTGTTGTAATTACAGTAATGTGGTATGTAGTGTTGTTGAAATAGTTACTTTTATTGTGGCTTGAAAAGCCCTAATCAGTTGTTGACTCCTTTAGAGTCGCAACATTACAGTAGGGCCAAGTGGAACTCAGAACAAGATAAACATGTAGTGTGGGAAAAGGTACAGAAGGACGACAGCTTACCTGAGAAAGTAGATAGGTCGCTGTGAGAAACATATAGATGGGAAGAAATAAATAAACTTAGACGTTTCGGCCAATTCTCGGTCTTGATCACTCGGCGTGAGTAGGAAATCTAAGCTAAACTTATAACTACGGTGAATTTATGTTTACATTTAGGTGTACATACTAGAAGGATATAGGCCTACACCACATTGTCTAACATTGATATTATTGTACTCTTCACTAATCTAGCTATTTCCACTGCCGAGAGCTACTTACTGGATGAGGAGAGCTATTGCAGTCTCGTACTTTGTTAGGCGAGGACCGAGCGCTAATGCAAAACTCTGCAAGCCAGCGAGCGTGGGGTTTACACTTACAGTTACATTAACGTCACTCCACGTTCAGCGAGAAAACTACTGAAATCGCTGCCGTGCACAGCCGGAATTAAAAAAAAAATTCTGTGTGCCCATCGTTCTAAAACATGATCATCTTTGACATATCAAAAGGTTCCACAAGGTTAGATACTGGTTTTAAGTAATTCTTGTAAATGAACTAGGGATGTCTACACAGAATGTTTCAGACCCAGTCCTGGTCCCCGGGTTACCGGGGTAGAGAAGTAACGGATTATTTACAATCTGGGCAATTACTAGAGTAGTTACGAAATAGTGTGTTATGAAAGCATGGCGTGGCCTTATTAAATTCTCCACTGGGGTCATTTTGAGAATTGGTGGGAGTTTGGAACTCAATATAGGAGTACGCTACCTTCCCGTATGCATCTTCATTAATGTTCACTTCGTAGCTAACAAATAATTATGGTAGTTATGAAATAATGTGATGGAGATATGGTGACAGCTGGTATTATTTTTCAGGTATTGGCGCGCTGCGTTGCTGAACTAGATTCTCCGGCCAGATACGATAATCGTCCCCAAGATCGCGCAAGTCTCGCGGGGGGCGTTCCACGTAAGTCACAATACAGTACGTAACTACCTAACCAATACATTTGTTCGTCACGTTCTGCCTTATCTCTGTACTCGCCGCATAGATGAGGCTGCTCCACACAGATTTTGAAGACATAATGCATAAGGTTTTAAGATGTTGTTTTTAGAGCACTGGTTCACATAGTTTGGTATCGTTCAAAATAGGCCTAGCCTAGTAAAGTGAAATACTTTGTAACGTTTTATCCTCAGTTAAAACATCTTGGTGATACAATACAAAATTATTTGAAATTTGTATTATCCATAATTAATTATAATAGCCTTGTTTACAACAATTCCTGCACATCATACAATTAATTAAGCGAGCGAAGCGAGCGTTTCCACTTGACTCTTATGGCACTTCGTTCTGTTTTTTTGTTTGTTTTTTTGTTTGTTTTTTTTTTTTTTTTTTTTTTTATGTCCGTCGATAGCGGTCGAACGAAAAGTCCGATCAACTTGAAATTTGGACCATCCACAAGCCTCGATGTGGATTGAAGGTGTATAGTTTTGAGGCAAAATCGTTCGAAAAGTTACAAAGTTACACCATAGTTACTGCAAAATATTTTTCTGAAACAAAATGGCAGCAAAATGTGAGATAGCCAGATTTTTCTACAGTTTTTTCCGGTCACGAATATGTTAATGTAATGGCGATCTGATAAATATTGGCAAAGTTACACGAAAGTTACTCGAAAATATTTTTCTAAAACGCAGTAACGGCAAAATGTGAGGTGGCTATCTTATAGTAAATGTTTGTCCGGTCACGAATATACTAATGTAAACGCGATCCAATATGTATTAGAGGCAGAAATTACATTTCTATTGCTGTCAATAAGTGTTATTAATGGTGGCGGACCGCGGCGAAAACATGACAGCGAACATTCTTAGCAACGCACATTGCACTGCATCCAACAATGTCGGGAAGTATAATAGCTATGGAAATTAGAAAAATTTTTGCAATGCGCATTCTTGAATTGTTGTTAATTGTAGTTTGTATTAGCATTGAAATCTTTTCGCCAGAAAGTTCGTAGATATTGACGCGCTCGCTTATCAACGCGTCAAACAGAGCGTTTTCCTAGTTCGTAAGTATTATTATGCTGACATTACACGTCTCAATAGGGCACTAGCAACACCAAAAGACAACAATGAAACAAATTAATTGAATCGATGGACAAACAACAAGCTGTCAAAAAATAATTTCTTTTGATTTTGGAAAACAAAACAAAAAACAAACAATTACACATACAAAACTTTCACGTAACGTTGTCTATCATTAAAAGTTTTAAATGGCGAGCAGTTACTATTGCTACACTTGTTTTTGTTTCTATGGTTGCAATTTTATTATATTGACAGCTGATTGTTTGTCCATCAGTTCAATTCATTTGTTCCATTGTCGTAGTCCTGATGTGATGTCAGTTGCGGGTTCCCTATACTTTCGTCAAACTTATTAAATTCCAAAACAGAAGCGAATCAAAAACAGTTTGTTAAATAACTGCAACAATGTAGCTTGTAACTAAACCACCTTTTTAGTCAATGTTATTCTAGAGTGCTTGGCTAACTTACCGGTAAAAACACAAGAAATGGATGATGTCAAACAGGAGATCGTTAGGAACAATTAACAACAATTAAATCTTCAATATTAACTAAATTATATTGTAAAGTAAGATGTACATTACAATTAATATCTTGGATGAATAATTAAATCAAATCAAATCAAATTAAATCAAATCTCATATCAAATCAAATCAAATCTCATATCAAATCAAATCTCATAGTAGAGCAGCAAAGTGTATCTCGTAGGCTATTCGTGGAAGAGTATAGCGGTAAACGGAATTATGCAAAGACATGTATAATAATGTTTTTGGACCAGGGTTACATGGGCGGAATTACTGCAGACGGCGTCGGTGGCGCCGCGACGCCACCGAACGTTTTGGCTTATAACGTTTACACTGTCCGTCCTACAGAAAAAAACTAAAATGATTTCTCGTTCAAGTTTTAAATACGAATCGATTGATATCATTAATGTTACGATTAGATGAGCGTAGCGAAGCGGTGAGGAATTCTTATTTGAACTCGATCGGCACTTTGTCTGTGTGTGTACAAAGATTTTTCGTCGCGCACAGATCAAACGGCTTGACGGATTTTGATGCAATTGAAATGAAAATGTATGAATGAAAGTCAACACTCGTGACTTCTAATCTATATGCTAATAATATAAGCAAAATCCGTCAAGATGCCAACCTACAAAATATTAATAAGTAAATAATATAGAGTTTTAATGTTTTGTTTGTCACACACAGGTCAAACAGCTTGACGGATTTGGCTGAAATATAAAGTCAACATTTTTGTAACTTCTAAACTAGACGTTTTTAACAAAACCAGAAAAATCCGTGAAGTTGTTAACCTACAAAAAATGATTTAGTGAAAAATCAAGTTTTAATTTTTTTTCTCTTAACATTAGAGACGGATTTAAATATTTTTTTGGTAATTGTTTAGTATCACTGATCGCGTTTCGTGCTCACTTTTTTCTGTATTCCTTTGCGATATTGATCATAAACGCAGTACATAATTGTTATTTCATGATTTATCTGTAAGCTCCAGTGATTTTAAATACAAATAGTCTCTTCTTTCATATTAAATTATCGTTTTGAAGTTGCATCGATTTGACAACACAATCACGTTAAATATGGCAATATGGCGGACGTGCGAGGGCGCAGCTGTTCGGAGCACACATAAAGTGTGGTCTACCACACTACACACGTACATGAAAAAACCCTACCTCTTGCGCCCGAAAGTGACTTTGCCCGAGGTTAGGGGGTGGTTTTGGATGTACGTGCAAACTAGGCCCCTACGATTAAATACCCCTTCTTCAAATTATGCAATTATGCAGATTTGCGCCCGAAAGTGACTTTGCCCGAGGTTAGGGGGTGGTTTTGGATAGTTTGCCATTGGCAGCACTGCACCGGACACAAGCAGGAAACAAGGAAGGAGACGTCAACTTTTCATATAAAAACTTCAAACAATCATTTATTACTCTTAAAAACTAACTACAATATTATAATAAGCATCAAAAGAAATACAATTAAACATTGTTCAATAAAAATAACACTTTAAACAAGACTTTGGCGTTTTTCATTGGAAAAAGTGAGTAAGAAGCGCGATCAGTGATACTAAACAAATACCATTTTTTTCTATTCATTTCCAAAATAACAATTTCAACGCGTGGTAAAATGTTTGAAGTTGTAACTTTAACCGCCATTTTGTAAAAAAATATTATTTTTTTTCTGTTCAAAAGTTTGTTCGTCGTACACAGGTCTAACGGCTTGACGGATTTGGTTGAAAGTTTCAGTAAACACTCGTGACCACTACACTATAAGATGTAATTAACACATATATATATATATCTCTGGCTCCTGTTTCCAACTTAAGTTAGGTCAGGGGGTGGACATAACCAGCAAAATCCGTGAAGATGCCAACCTACAAAAAAAAAAATCTGAAAAAAATCCAATTTTTTTAATTTTTTTTTTATGAAAACATACCGTCGGATGTTAATAATTTTTTATAATGGTATGCACAATAATGGTGTCAACACATGACAAAAGTTTTCAAATTGTTTTGCTAACCGCCATCTTGTAACCAAATATTGTTTATTTACGGCAATATATTTTCCAATTTTCAACTTTCTTGCTATAATAACTGTACCCCTGTTTGGGCCCTGGGTAAAATTTGGCCCAGGTTATACCTCTGCCAATTTTAAGAGGCAAAAAAATAAGGGCCCCCTTTCCCTGTCTTCCAAGGAGCATTAAAAACACGCATAAATCCCTACCTTAAAGTATACAGACTTAAAGACTTGTGAGCAGTTTGCTATTCTCTTTGTCAACCGGATAGAATATAAATATTGCTCATTTTCCAAAGTGCACCTTGTTTTTGATAGATATGATATAAGCTCATCACTAAAGTCGGCAACGCACAACGTGCGGCAAGGAGGAAAACCTCCAGGTGCCTACCGTATTAGTGATAACACGCCTATTGGAAACATCAGCCCACGCAAACACAAAACATGTACTAACTGTCTATCTTGCGGCGAAAGTCATAAAAGCAAGTGAAGACTATCGGAGTCGAGCAGTTGTAGCGTGGTTGGATCAAATCCAAACCACAAAGACACCTCTCACACATCTGGCTAGTTTGCAGGAAGAAGCAGATACAAAAATGATTCGATAGACTTTACTTCAAGAGGTGCAACACAAATTTCTTAATATGTTTCGTCCTTGCCCTCAGACTTTACCCACAATTGTGGCGGAGAGCACTATTCGTCATATGTCGTGGAGATAGGTTTAGAAGTATGTATCGATATTCGTGACTGTGACTGTGTGACGACGTGACTGTGTGCCCTCCTAGACAAAAACAGGGTAGGATTACAGGTCATTTAGATGGTTAGCAAGTATGAATAGGAGAGTAATGAAAGTGCGTAGACAACGGTGTTAGGATGTGATTGGAAAAGTAAAATTTTATTAGTTTTTTAATGTATGTGCGGTTACACTATTTGCGCGCACCGGTCACCATGTCGTGGAGGAACCAACGTATACAGGTATTTAAGTAACAGGGACATAACGAATATAATTTTACCGGCTCGGGGGGTACCTCCCCAAGACAGTGACTGCCGATAGCACACATTACTTTAAAATTTTGGTTTTGTAGCGTTGTAATGCCATAACATATCAAAATTATTTACTGACTAAGAAAAAGGTCTGCGTTGAAAGATGAGCGATATTTTTCAATAAATCAAACAAAGCATTTACATATCATTTCCTTTCGTTTGGCTTCGACCTGTTCGGCTATGGTGGCCCTACCAAACGCACACGCTCCCGTCAGCACCTAATACGTCGTATCGTGATGGTTAGGTACGCGTGTCTCCTTGGATGACAGGGAAAGGGGGCCCCAGGTGAATGAATGCTTTGTCTCTGTTGCCAGTGTACGAGCGTGCTTGCGTAGATGAGGCCGCGTTATAATGACGTGGCCTAGTTACTATTGCGAAGACTGTTGATAATCATGGCTTTAGGAGGGCCTGGGGGGGTGGGGGGTGAATGAATCCTTTGTCTCTGTTGCCAGTGTACGAGCGTAATTGCATAGATAAGCTCGCGTTATAATCAGTCTTGGGTAGTAACGTAACGGAAGTAACGCGTTACTGTAACGAAATTACTTTTTCAGTAACGGAATCGGTAACGCCGTTACAATGATGTATTACTAACGAGTAAAGTAACTTCATTACATTTGTACGTGATTTTTACGTTACTAACGCGTTACTTTTCGTTAGGTTACAGTTACAGTACTGCTTCAAAGAACGTATTAAAAAGTTTGCCGAAAATATAAACTTTCTCAAATAAAAGTTCCTTTGTCAAGATAAGGATCGCGTTACTTGAAAAGTTCAAAGAAAAACGACCGCCTACCCTAACCACATATACAGCCGCAGTACCCGAGCAAGTGACTCCCGCAAGTTACTCCCGACAAATTCGTCTCCCAAACAAATTTATTTCTTGTTAGAGAATAACGAGTGTGATTAAGGGATACTGTCTGGTTTGCTCTACGACGAACAGTTGCCGAGATAATCGAAAAAAACCTAACCTACCTAACCTAACATTGTGCATGGGCTTGCTACCGTGCTCACCAAGTTCTCGATTTCGCCACCAGTCGCGAAAAAATTAAACACTGCATCAATGTTCTCAACTTCAACATATAAAATTGCACATCGATCTTACCTACCGAAGAAATCTTTATTTTTCTAACAAATAGGTTGTGTTGGCTAGCCTGTAACCTCTCAGTGAAAACGAGAATAGGCCTTTGCCCACGTTTCTTTAGTTCGCGTCAACTGAACAAACCTTGTAGAAACGTGATCCGGTGTTTATTTAATCATTTATCGTTCATCGTTTAACATGTTGTCTGATACACCCACAAGAACAAGTGGGATTGGTGGAGCTAGGCCTAGCCGTCCTACTGATCCTATCCTACGTTGATAAATAAAACACTGGTAACCACGTTTCAGAATGCATCTGCATTTACAAATAATTTGATGACATACCAAATTCGACCTTATCCTATTTATTTGATAAGATCGCAAAAGTAATTACAAAAGTAACGTCATTACTTTTCGGGAGGAAAAGTAAAGTAATGCCATTACTTTAAGACTGAAGTAATTAGTAAAGTAACTTCATTACTTTTAATGAAAGGTAACGAGTAAAGTAATGTCACTACTTTTCAAAAGTAATTTACCCAAGACTGGTTATAATGACGTGGCCTAGTGACTATTGCGAAGACTGTTGATAATCATGGCTTTAGAAGGGCCTGGGGGGGGGGGGGGGGTGAATGAATCCGCTGTCTCTATTGCCAGTGTACGAGCGTGCTTGCATAGATAAGCTCGCGTTATAATGACGTGGCCTAGTGACTATTGCGAAGACTGTTGATAATCATGGCTTTAGAAGGTGAAGGAAGGGGGGGGGGGGGAGTGGGAATGAATCCGTTGTCTTTGTTGCCAGTGTACGAGCGTGCTTGCATAGATAAGCTCGCGTTATAATGATGTGGCCTAGTGACTATTGCGGTGACTGTTGATAATCATGGCTTTAGAAGGTGAAGGGGGGGGGGGGGGTGGTGAATAAATCCGTTGTCTTTGTTGCCAGTGTACGAGCGTGCTTGCATAGATAAGCTCATGTTATAATGACGTGGCCTAGTGACTATTGCGAAGACTGTTTATAGTCTAGGCCAGTGGTTCTCAACCTTTTTTTAGTCAAGGCACACCTGGTAGGAATGGGAAAATCTGGTGGCACACTGCCATTTTTTTTACTTCTCTATTGCATCAGGAGTGGATTTTATAATTTTGTATTGGAAACGGGACAAATTGTCTTTAGCAAAAATAACATGTTTATTTGTCTCAGCTGTTTTATTGTTGATGCAAATTTCCACTACTAGGCCTATCAATAAATTGTCAATGGAGATCAGAGTTCAAATGTAAATATATTTTATATTTAAATTAAAATATCAGTAAAAAAACATGTTTAGCGTCAATGAGAAACTTGAGCCTGGATGTGCGAACAAATCTCTTCAATCCTTGACCGTATGGCCGACAGCGATACTCAAAGCTCATTGTCCATGGAAAGAAGACGGTTACGTTTTTTATTTTTGATCGTTGTGAGAGCCGAAAAGGTATACTCACAAGTATACGTAGTTGAAAATGGCAGCAAAATCGAACACGCTCTGCCTCCAAGTGATGGGAATTCTTGATTTATTGTGATCCAAAAATGATCTTGCGGTATGGTCAGCAAACTTGAGTCTCAAACATGGATCGGTGCGTATAGTGAAGTTCTTCTTTCTCCACAGTAGATAGATCGCTAATATCGGTGGAGTAAGAGAAGGGGTCCCTAACCCAGTCGTACTTGGAGACATCAAGAGAGGGAAATTATCGCGCCATTTGACTTTTAAGTGTTTCTTAGTTGCTAGAAATGTTTATCCCGGTTATTTCACCTGTCGGATCGATGTCATTTGTCATTGGAATATCCCCAAATCACCACTTTTCACATAATCAATCCACAGAGTAAGTTTTTCACAAAAAACGTGTAATTGTCGGACAATGTCGGAACATTTTATTGTGGTCTTGTGGCAGTATTAAGTTTTGTTAAGTTGAGTAAATATGTCCGTCAAATATGCAAATAATCTGGTATCTGGACAGTTGAAAACAATAATAAAAATAATAATAATAATAATAATAATAATAATAATTATAATAATAATAATAGTAATAAAAATAATAACAATAAAAATAATAATAATAATAATTATTATTAATTTTGCAAATTTTCGCGGCACACCGGTTGAGAATCACTGGTCTAGGCTTTAGAATGGCCTGGGGGGGGGGGGGGGGGGGGAGGGTGAATGAATCCGTTGTTTCTGTTGCTAGTGTACGACCGTGCTAGCATAGATAAGCTCGCGTTATAATTAGGTGGCCTAGTGGCTATTGCGATGACTGTTGATAATCATGGCTTTAGGAGGGCCTGGGGGGGGGGGGGGGTGAATGAATCCATTGTCTCTGTTGCCAGTGTACGAGCGTGCTTGCATAGATAAGCTCGCGTTATAATGACGTGGCCTAGTGGCTATTGCGATGACTGTTGATAATCATGGCTTTAGGAGGGCCTGGGGGGGGGGGGGTGAATGAATCCATTGTCTCTGTTGCCAGTGTACGAGCGTGCTTGCATAGATAAGCTCGCGTTATAATGACGTGGCCTAGTGACTATTGCGAAGACTGTTTATAGTCTAGGCCAGTGGTTCTCAACCTTTTTTTAGTCGAGGCACACCTGGTAAAAATGGGAAAATCTAGTGGCGCACTGCCATTTTTTTTACTTCTCTATTGCATCAGGAGTGGATTTTATAATTTTGTATAGGAAACGGGACAAATTGTCTGTTGCAAAAATAACATGTTTATTTGTCTCAGCTGTTTTATTGTTGATGCAAATTTCCACTACTATTAATAAATCGTCAATGGAGATCAGAGTTCAAATGTAAATATATTTTATATTTAAATTAAAATATCAGTAAAAAAAACATGTTTAGCGTCAATGAGAAACTTGAGCCTGGACGTGCGAACAAATCTCTTCAATCCTTGGTCGTATGGCCGCCAGCGATTCTCAAAGCTCATTGTCCACGGAAAGAAGACGGTAACGTTTTTTATTTTTGATCGTTGTGAGAGCCGAAAAGGTATACTCACAAGTGTACGTAGTTGAAAATGGCAGCAAAATCGACAACGCTCTGCCTCCAAGTGATGGGAATTCTTGATTTATTTCGATCCAAAAATGATCTTGCGGTATGGTCAGCAAACTTGAGTCTCATGGCGTTGATCCGCGTTGATCCGTTTGATTGAGCACAAGTCTGCCATTTGTGGACTCATTTCGACTAATTTTGGACAGGCAGAGACCGCGTAAAAAAGGAAGGAAGCGAAGGGCAAAACAAAACTGTTAACGAGGACAACTAGGCCGCATGTAGATCGATAACGACTAATCTTGGACCGGTAGACAACATAAAAACCGGCGCTGTGCCGCGTAGTGGCCAATGCCGTTGCGCGGTCTCATGTATATCAAGGTATGTTGTCCTGTTTATATTGTTTTTGTTGCTTTTAATTTAATTGTGTTGTCCCTTGTAAATGAAAGGTGTGATCCTTTTAAAACGTTGGGAATTTTTCATTTACATTTTTTGTTTATATATTGTTGTATTTTATTGAAGCAAATTAATATAATACAAATATGGACCACGAAAATTTACGCCAATATAGAATACATATTTATACCATATTATGGTTATTATTGGCTAGCATTTTACTCGGTCTCCCGCGACCCGGTATCGAACCCATTGCACCCCACCCGGCAACTGGGTCGCAACCCGTGGTTTGGGAAACGCTGTTTTACTGCTCTTTCTTTTGAATGGTTTTTTTATTCCAGTAAATATTTTCGTTTTGCAGATGTCTTAATTAGATGTGATAGACGTCTAGCAATAAAAGATACAAAAAGTAATAATAAACAAAATGTAATAATGATCATCTGAAAAATGGAAATATTGATTGGAACAAAGAAACATTCATAAGACACTTTTCTATACAGGATGACATATTTTGATTTACATTTAGGACAATTTGAACACACTTTAAAGCAATTTAAGAGACCAAAATCGGTAGTTCTGCAGGCTAGGTGAACGTACAGCCATAAAAGCGTTTGGAAGCAGTGGTTTTACCTGTTTTCTCTGCCTTAAACAGATGTTTGGCAGTAAACTGATTACTCGAAAACTAATAATGGGATGTTCATAAAATTACACCTACTTATAGAGAAATATTAGATCTAGGCAACGTTAAACGAATATTCATGAAAAGTGAAACCACAAATTTAATAAAAATATTAAAAATGTTGCTTTTGTCAAAATTGTTGACTTTTCTTTGTAGGTTGATTACAGCTTGTGGGTGTTTGAAGTGAGCTAGAATAAAAATCGATTTTGTGTTGCCTAGAAAATATTGTTGGTAATAGTGAAATAAATTCTTGCACACATGATGATAAAAATAAAGTGTTATATCGGTTTACTCCCACATGTCTGCACTTCCTCAAATATGACAGTTTACGCGAGATTTGTCCCCACCGAGTTCAAGACTTTGCCACAGATAGCTCCACGTTAGTTCGTTCTCACCAAACAAAAGATAAAGGTCCCCCCTCCCAACAGACCGTTACTAATTTGCGGTGGCTACCTGCATCTCAAGGGTTGCGAGACACAGTGGGATTCCATGAAAAAGGATGAATATTAATTGGGTGTCGTAATATGATTAATTTATTTTCGATTTTGAAAATGAAACTAATACTGACCTCAATATCTCGTCGAGACGGTAACAAAACTTTTTGATATTTTGTTGTAGCTCAAAATCAAGTGGGTGAGTGTTTGTGCGATGTTCTTTCGTGACACCCAAGCCACCTCTACCTACATTCGCCTGATATGTGTTCGATTATTAGTGGGGTTTGTTTTTTATGTTAGGGTTTTTACTATTATTCTTACATAGTCACAGAGGTTTATAAATGGGGGGGGGGGGGGGGGGGGGCACAATTATTTTCGGGACACTTGAAGAAGGCATCAATGGGGGGTGGGGGGGGGGAGACAGAGAATGCCCCCCACATAATAGCACAACATGCAATGAAAAAACGTGAGTAATTTTAAAGTGTAAATTTTAGGAGTAAGATTGTCTCTTGATTGGGATAGTTTCAAAGAATTCTTGGTGGATATTTTAGGGGTGAGCGAATACCAATTTTCAAAGTCAAATACGAATATCGCATAATGAGATCAAAATATTTCGAATATCGAATTCGAATTCGAATATTTCGCACATTATCGGCATTTTAATACATAAGGAATCAAGTTGTGTAAATGACATGAAAAGAAATAATACCAAGTCAGTTATAATATGGATGGTTGAGGCCCTAACCTAATTAATTTGCCTACAGAAATAAGCATGGTTGTTTATTGAATTTCATTGACAATGTAGGGACCTACGAGGCCTAGGCCCAAGCCTATACAGTATACACGTCTACTGTTTTTTTTTAACTTGGAGGATAGGGTTAGGAGTTAGGACATAATGTCTAGGCCTAGGGCCTAGTCTATCCCATCACAGTTTATTGGATACAAAAAAATATACACCCCAATTTAGATCCAGTTTACCTTTCCTAGGCCTAAGCCTAGCCTAGGCCTAGGCCAAGCCTATCCCATCACAGTTTATTGGATGCAAAAAAATATACACCCCAATTTAGATCCAGTTTACCTTTCCTATGCCAGGCCTAGTCCTAAACCAGCAAGGAAGAACTCCCATACAACGCTTTCCTTTCTTGTATTACTCTGAGGCTCACTTGGGCCTAGGCCTAGGCCTCTGTCATCTTCAGCTTCACTCATGGTGCACAATAAATGAAATTAAAATAACCCTGGAACCGAAAATGCTTCTGCAAATATATTTCTACAGAAATACAGGCGGCTATATTGAAAAATGCAAGTCAGTAGTCAGCGGAATGGTGGGAGGTCGCATTTCCGGTTTATCGAAAAGGCGGGATATTCGAATGTTCGAATACTTCGAATTACCAAATAGTAAGTATTCCAGTTTCGAATCGAATTATTTCCTGAACTATTCGAAAAATTCGAATATTCGACCATCCCTAGGATATTTAAAAAATAATGTATTTTTAATCTACCCGCTTAGTTACAATTATTCAATTAAGTACTGATTTTCAGTGTAATCAGTAAATACTATTTATTATGTGCTTTGTTGCCTTGAGGGCTACTAAGCCATCTTTTACATAAACACGAGTATTAAAAGTCAAGTTCCGAACATAAAAAAACCCAGCCCGAACCAGAAATCGAACTCTGGATATTTTGCATTGGAAGCAAAAATAAACCAACTGTTATTATGAATGTATACTATTGCAATGAAATCATTGATATACACGGAAAGAAGTAATTAGTCGCAAAGTCAAAATCTGGGCGGTAGGGAACAGGCGAGGTTAGGCTGGTAAGCTAAAACCCGCCTTCAAATGGGGCTTACCACAATGTCTAATGGCAACACTATCCACAAATACGTGTATCATTTGGCGGGTCATTTGAGTGCTTTTCAAAAAGTCTTTCGGACGCCGGGATAGAATCTAGGAAAACGGACTGTCGCGGAGAATCCGAGACGTATATGGTCACCTTGAAATAAATGAACTTTTGGTTTTATTATCACGTTTTTGACATCTTTAAAATTGTTCATGATTGAATTATTTTTGTCAACAAATAATTGGGAATTGTGTTCATTTTGTTAGTGGTGATAGGCTACTTAAATGGTCAAAATAATAGATGCCCCCTCTAGCCCAATTGTGATAAAAAAAAAGAAAGAAAAAGGCCCCCCCCCCCCCCCACCCCTGCCCCGCGTACGTCTATGACTCTCACACACGGCGTTTTACTCCTAACATCGGCGTATGTATTTTGGTATTTTGGATTTTAAAAACTAATGTAATATTTTTAGATGGTCTGTATTGAACGAGTTCATATTTCAATAAAAAAAAATTATAAGAAATAAAAATAAGGAAATGCATTACATTTACGAATTTCTATTGTCAAGATAAGTATGTATCATCGTAATAACTTGTTTTGTGAAATTGACTTCCAGTGCTTTCAAATTGGATCGTGTCAAAAGAACGCATTTCTAGAAATATACAGATCGCGTCTGCTATGTAGACAGATAAGAGAAAAATAGCTCTAGAAGAGGGCAAAGTAATTACATCGGTGTATCAGTATGCGAGATTAGGAAACTCAATAAATGAGGGGTGGAGGGGGTGTTTCAATAGTAGAAACGTAAAATTGTTGTGGAAAATCTAAAATTGTTGTGTGCCTATAGTGACAGTTCAGGCGTGTATATTGTTGTACAGTGTTCGTGGTGACGTACTGTTCGGCCACCCTCGGCTTCGGTTACTGTGTGTACTGTGTACATATTGGCCTAGTGACAGTTCAGGCGTGTATATTGTTGTACAGTGTTCGTGGTGACGTACTGTTCAGCCACCCTCGGCTTCGGTTACTGTGTGTACTGTGTACATATTGGCCTAGTGACAGTTCAGGCGTGTATATTGTTGTACAGTGTTCGTGGTGACGTACTGTTCAGCCACCCTCGGCTTCGGTTACTGTGTGTACTGTGTACATATTGGCCTAGTGACAGTTCAGGCGTGTATATTGTGGTACAGTGTTCGTGGTGACGTACTGTTCAGCCACCCTCGGCTTCGGTTACTGTGTATTGTGTACATATTGGCCTAGTGACAGTTCAGGCGTGTATATTGTTGTACAGTGTTCGTGGTGACGTACTGTTCAGCCACCCTCGGCTTCGGTTACTGTGTGTACTGTGTACATATTGGCCTAGTGACAGTTCAGGCATGTATATTGTGGTACAGTGTTCGTGGTGACGTACTATTCAGCCACCCTCGGCTTCGGTTACTGTGTGTATTGTGTACATATTGGCCTAGTGACAGTTCAGGCGTGTATATTATGATACAGTGTTCGTGGTGACGTACTGTTCAGCCACCCTCGGCTGCAGTTACTGTGTACTGTGTACATATTGGCCTAGTGACAGTTCAGGCGTGTATATTGTGGTACAGTGTTCGTGGTGACGTACTGTTCAGCCACCCTCGGCTTCAGTTACTGTGTGTACTGTGTACATATTGGCCTGGTGACAGTTCAGGCGTGTATATTGTTGTACAGTGTTCGTGGTGACGTACTGTTCAGCCACCCTCGGCTGCAGTTACTGTGTGTACTGTGTACATATTGGCCTAGTGACAGTTCAGGCGTGTATATTGTTGTACAGTGTTCGTGGTGACGTACTGTTCAGCCACCCTCGGCTGCAGTTACTGTGTGTACTGTGTACATATTGGCCTAGTGACAGTTCAGGCGTGTATATTGTGGTACAGTGTTCGTGGTGACGTACTGTTCGGCCACCCTCGGCTTCGGTTATTGTGTGTACTGTGTACATATTGGCCTAGTGACAGTTCAGGCGTGTATATTGTTGTACAGTGTTCGTGGTGACGTACTGTTCGGCCACCCTCGGCTTCGGTTACTGTGTGTACTGTGTACATATTGGCCTAGTGACAGTTAAGGCGTGTATATCGTGGTACAGTGTTCGTGGTAACGTACTGTTAGAAGCTTGTGCTACAGGAGTATCATCGCTTGAGTCCAGTTACTAATTTCTTGATTGCTGAATTGCACTTGGTAAGCTCACAAAATAAGTCCTGCTTATGCTGATATGTATTATATGATACTGTTGTACTTGATAGGTCTACTCGAGCTAGATATGGAATTTAATTGTATGTAGGAAACTTGCCATGAGAACTTACTGTATTCAGGTGACTGAATGAGACATAAGGTTTGATAATAGTGGGAGGCAATATCCAAATTCTCTCTCTGTAGGACTCAATCCCAGTATTCGCCATTTCTTTGGCTATCAGAAAATGCTTGTAATTACCCTCTAGTCAAGATTGCTGGGCGCAGGTATCGAAGCGGTGACCACGTGAAGAGCAGGGTGGATGATTTTTTTGATTTTTATTAAAAAAATAAAAAATCATGATTTTTTTGATTAAAATCAGATTTTTTTGATTAAAATCGATTTCTTGATTTAAATCAGATTTTTTTGATTTTTTTCGATTTAAATCAGATTTTAATTGATTTAAATCAACAATAAGAAGTGTTTCACAAAAGGGATAATCAACTGGTAAATTGCAATTGCCAACAAACAATACTAATTGACAGGAAATAAACAAATAAATTTTCATTTTTCATATAATATGCGATTATGGTCTTCGAGGGAAATTGAAAATGAGATATATGCCTTGTTATGCTGGTAAGTTTTTTTGTTGATTTAAATCAATGATTTTTATTAAAAAAATCATTTGATTTAAATCTGATTTAAATCAACGATTTAAATCAATTGATTTAATCAATTCCACTCTGGTGAAGAGTACCGTGTGAAACGCGTAAGCCTGCTTTATTAGTTAAAATAATAAGTATGTTAGTCTACAAATGTGTATTGAAAAGTTTCCAGATATATTGGCAATAAATACAAATAATTGTAAAAACAATAATAATAATCATCTTTTTTTTTTATTTATTTTTTTTTTATTGAATTATATTGACACAAAAGTATACATAGGACATGTATTGTTATCCCACTAAGCCCTAAGGCTTGACTGTGGGGTTCTCCCCAAAAGAAACAAAATACACAAAAACCACAAATAATTTCATATTAACATAATTAATTTAAAAATAAAAAAAATTATTAAAATAATTGTGAAGAAAATGAAGATTTACAAACATTAACATACACATTTTACACTACCAAAGCAAAGAAAACACAACCGAGACTAAACCTAACTGTGTCATTAATTATTTTTATTAAGCGAGCGAAGCGAGCGTTTCCACTTGACTCTTATCAACTTGAAATTTGGACCATCCACAAGCCTCGATGTGGATTGAAGGTGTATAGTTTTGAGGCAAAATAGTTCGAAAAGTTACAAAGTTACACCATAGTTACTGCAAAATATTTTTCTGAAACAAAATGGCGGCAAAATGTGAGATAGCCAGATTTTCCTACGGATTTTTCCGGTCACGAATATGTTAATGTAATGGCGATCTGATAAGTATTGGCAAAGTTACACGAAAGTTACTCGAAAATATTTTTCTAAAACGCAGTAACGGCAAAATGTGAGGTGGCTATCTTATAGTAAATTTTTGTCTTGTCACGAATATACTAATTTAAACACGATTTGATACGTATTAGAGGCAGAAATTACATTTCAAATGCTGTCAATAACAGTTAGTAACGGTGGCGGACCGCGGCGAAAACACTAGACAGAATGGCAACGAAAATTCTTAGCAACGCACATTGCACTGCATTCAACAATATCGGGAAGTATAATAGCTATGGAAATCAGAAAATTTTTTGTAATGCGCATTCTTGTATTGTTGTTAATTGTTGTTTTTATTAGCTTTGAGATCTTTTCGCCAAAACGTTTGTAGATATGGACGCGCTCGCTTTATAACGCGTCAAACAGAGCATTTTCCTAGTTTATATAGAAATCTTTAACTTCTCTTTTAAGTTGACTAAGTGAGGGAAGCGCGGTTATATACCTAGGCAAATCATTAAAAATACTAGGAATTATTACTTTAAGAGTCCTGGTGCCATGCTTATTGTTATAATTTGGCACATAATAAAAAGCTGTATTTTGAGAACGCGTTGCGATGGAACGATGGATGGGTGTTTTAAAGTTAGATTTAAAATTGAATTGTATTGCAAGCCTGTACATATATAATTGATTAACCGGTAACACATCTCCCTTTAAATAAATATTATCTCCGGTCTCATTTTCATTTGAGTTAGTGAACAACCGAATCAGTCGATTCTGTAAGCTTATTAATTTATTCAAATTAGATTGGGACGCGTTACTTCATGCTAAAATACCATACATTAATACAGATTCTGCCAGAGATTGATAAATTGTTTTAAGAACGTTAACCGGAAACATGTTTTTGATCGAATACATTTGGCTAAGGCATGACCGTAATTTACTGCACAATTTGGCTATATGTGGTGACCAACTAAGTCGGTTGTCAATTATTATTCCTAGGTACATATGGCTATCCACACATTGATCGATCGATTTACAACTACATGCTTCACCATGCAAACAATCATAAGAGTGAGAGATGACCTTAACAATAGAGTGACGATCTTGGTTTAAGGGGTTACATATATGAACAATTTTTGTTTTATCTACGTTAATAACCAGCTTATTATCGTGAGCCCACAATAATAATCTGTTGAAGTCTATTTGTAAATATTGTATGGCAATTTATAAGTTTTTGTGTACAGCTATTATTGCTGTGTCATCTGCATATAAATAGATATTGCATTTACGCATGTAATTGATAATATTGTTCACATAAATCAGGTAGAGAATTGGTCCTAAAATTGAACCCTGAGGTACCCCGGTATTGACAGGTAATTTTTTACTGGTTGTTTTACGAACTTTGACCGATACTTCTCTATCTCTTAAATAGCTCTTTTAAAACCATTTAAGCATATTGCCTCTTATTCCTATTTGTTCCAGATTATCTTATAGTATGTTATGGTTGAGAGTATCGAAAGCTTTGCTAAAATCAATAAACATAATTAGGCCTACAATAATAATAATAATAATAATAATAATAATAATAATAATAATAATAATAATGTTGATGATGATGACGATGACGATGACGATGACGATGACGATGACGATGACGATGATGATGATGATGATGATCAAAGATATTATAATATTCCCTACGTGAAAGATGTGCGACTCCCTATGGGCGAAATGAAGAACTGTTTGGACGCCATCTTGCTGGTCAGGTGTCGCTTACGCTATCTCTGGTTTGGGTTAGGAACTAAACGAGGAATGGGCGAGCCTACCCCTGGTAGCTGGGGGGGGGGGGGGGGGGGGGGGCAGGGTAATTCACGAGAAGAAGCTACTGTCATTAGCACTTCATATTTGCCTGTTTTACCACATAAAATGATAATATTTATTATAAATAGGTAATCAGTTAATGACATTTAATGATATTTACAATATATAAGTCACAAAAACTATCATTCTTGTAATTTTCTGAAAATAACAAAATCAGCAGATGACAACCTAGGGTTTGGGTTCATGCTAGATAAACCCAAAGTCTGAGGTTTTAAATTAAGTAGGACAGGATGTAGGGAAACAAATTCGCTTACAAATAATGAAACAGTATAGACAGATAATTACTATTTATTAAACGATTAAAGCAATACAAACATTGGCACAAACTAATCACAGGTGTTCATTGCCTAGTCTTACACAGGTAGGCCTAGTAGCCTAGGCCTACTGATGGGTTACCTAAATATGAATTAAATTAAGGTCGGTAGCTACTGATGAATAATCTTGGCTACTGATGACTGTAGGTATAAATAGAGAACATACAAGCCTACCTAGTAAAAATGGCAATGGCATGATTTTAAGCTAGGCCTAGTCTAGTGGTGATAGAGCTTGACAGCTGTCTTCAAGTCCGACAATTTAGGCCTAGATATAAACCGATTCAGGAGACAGAATATTCAAAGTAATTACATTGTAACTAAGTTTGATTTGGTACATACATAGGAATCACAGAGGCTAGGCCTACCATAAAAGACTACTGATTGGTTAAGTCAACTTGTAGGCCTATTAAACTAGCCTAGTAGTAAATGTATTTGTGATGTTGACTATGAATTTATGAAAGCAAACCTAGACATTTGTAGGCCTACACAATTACAAATCACTCCGTAGGCCTAGCTCCGTAGGCCTCGCTAGGCCTGCTACTGTTTGCAATCATTGTCTTTAATGATTGTATGAAATAGGTCCTAGGATATGAATATAATATAGGCCTACCAGGTATGTAAACAAAAAAGTATTCTTGTAATAGTTATTTACCTGAAGTGATTCTTTGGCACTTTTCCTCGAACAACAAACACTCTACTTTTTGATGAGCATATAGAAAACATTACTTGAATAATATGTAGGTTGGCATAAATATATGGATAGGTAAATACAGTGTTGTGGAGTATCTAGGTACTTGTATCTAGATACTGTATCTAGATACATTTTGTGTACCTTTACCTATACCTAGATACTTATAATTTATTGTACCTGTATCTGTATCTCGATCCTTTTTACAATGTATCCATAGCTTTTCAGATACATAGACAAAAAGATACTTTTTGAAGTTTATTCAATCTTTAAAAAGAAAATGCTGGCGATCGTCAAATTTACCAACATTTCTTGTTCGAGAAAATCGCGCGAAAAGTCGAAATCTGCATTTACTATCAATTAAACATATTTTTCTTGAGTAAAATATGATTTTGCCATCCTCAGCCCCTGTTGAAAGAGCATTTAGTACAGGCGGGCAAATTCTAACTCCACGTAGAAATAGGTTAACAGACGATATGTTCGAAACATTGCTGGTATTAAAGAACAAATTGTAGAATCAACATTGGAACATGTGTTATGTGTGTAGAACAAACCTGTGAACACAATGTTGTGCATATGCATTTATTATGTAAATTACCGTGATTGAAATAAAATTAATTTCGTTCTGAAAACTTGCAGAACAATTTAGGCCTAATTGTCGAAACAAATAATATTAGGCCCATTTTAAATCGAAGCCTAGCTGCATATTCATAATGAGAGAGACTTCCATTTGCTTAAAAATCACAAGTTTTGACACCTGTATAAATTATGTATGTAGCCTGCCTATTGTGCATATAAAATATGGAAAACATTGAACCACAAACTATTAGTAGGTAAGGATTAAAATCACATTCATAAACAAACCTAGAAGCGAAAACCTTGTCGAAGACAAGGAATCATGGCAGTACAGTGTTATGTTTCAATAGTTACATTTTTCAACGTATTTTCACTAAATGACCTCTGGTCATCCTATTCCTGGATAATAATCTTATGAACCCAGTTCCGTTTTAAAAAGTACCTTGTATCTACAGATACTTTTTGTAAGTATCTTGTATCGTTACCTGTATCTAGATACATTTCAACCAAAGTATCTTTACCTATACCTAGATATTTAAAAAAAGTATCTTACCCAACACTGGGTAAATATACGGATACATGATTTACGAAGTAAAAACTACGCTTAGGACGGTAAGTTGGTAAAGCGATAATACTAGACTAGGTAATTAATAATCACAGACCACAATAGCTACTAATGATTAGAAGTTGGATTTGGACACGATGCGCTCTTCAGGTTTGGGCGGGACTCGTATTTTGGCTGCTAAGGTACCCATGACTCAGGAAACGAAACAAATCCTGAAAAAATAGAAAAAAGAGAGCAGTAAAAAGTCCACATACATTTTACCCTTTCTAGGGCACATACACTTGCTATGGTATGGTATGGTAACAAAACAGGTGCTATGTAGTGGAGAACTGGGAATGTCTAGTATTTGGCTAATGTTAGTAGATTCTATTAAGGATGGCACTTCCTCAGGGGCTGTTTATTCCAGTCGGTTGTTTGTTCCCTGAGTTACATTTGGGAATAAATTGTTGAGGCCTACATCTGTGCCGATTGCTACTGCGGACTGCTTAGAAGGTAATGGTTCATAGTCGATACTCGTAGTAGGCCTAATTTCAATATTGGTTGGTTGGTGGTGGATGAGACAGTGGTTCTATTTGAACATGATCAAAGATCGAAGGTTATGCATTTCTATTCAATCGACTTAACGAGTCGTTGCTGAATTTACTTCTTGAAAAGTACCTTGAGTATGCAATGTAATGGTAATACGGTAGGCCTAGTCGTGAAAGAAACTACCTTGGTTCTTACTGTGCTGTTCACAACTAAATCGCAATGCGGCAATCCGGATTGTAATCGGGAAATGTGTTCATATTACTACAATTTGCGATGCCGATGATCCCTTACCCCATCGCCTGAGAAATTTAGCGTTGGCTTTTCAACTGTATAAAGCTTGATACTAGTGATATAGCGGTAATAATGTATTCTTTGTGGAATGTAGCATGCCTAAGCTAGGCTTAATATTGTAATGACTGATGAGAACAAAGTCACAACTGACAAGCTAAGTAACAAATTAAATGACAAACATTAGTGCCTATTTATTTCACATTTTATGTCACGTGCAAGATATTATGGAACGTGGCTAGTCACCCGCCAGTGCAACCTTGGCCTGGCAAGCTGACTGCAAGACAGCACACACCCTCACCGTCGCCAGCCTAGACTGTATTCTAACCCATTGTGTAAATATGTCGGTATGTACTTGATAAAGGATATAGCTGTTTGTAGGTAGGTGTAGGCAAGGATGTAGGCCTAGTTTAATATATAACGTAACATAATATTTACTGCAATACGACCCAATCTGTGAGTGAAGGTCAATGTGCATTTTGACTTTAAAAAGTACCTATTGTGGAAGGGCTAGTGTTCTTCGATTATGATTGCGATCAGGAGGATCCCGATTACGTTTACAATGCTATACAGTACCAAACAAGTCTACACTGTTGAACTGTAACAAATCACTGTTCCCCAATCGTTCAACCCTAGTCCGAGAGCGACACTGAATAAATGTGTTACAACTTGCGCGCTTACTCGGACATCCTAAAGCTTTGCAAAAGCCGCACTCATTGCTAGGATTTGTTCTAAAGAATAGGCCTACTTCAAGTAAGAGATGCCTAAGTTTAGTAAGTTGACTAGGCCTAGGGGCCTAGGCCCTAGTCTAGGCCTACTAATATCTTATGCCTAGGTAGGCCTACATACATGTAGCCTAATGGTTAGGCTTAGAACGTAATAATCATTGGGAAAACAAATAGCCTAGATACTGGATACGTGTAGAAAGGAGAAAAGAAAGGCTGTTTACTGGTTGACAATATATGGGCCTAGGCCTACAATAAGTATGAAAGTCTTGTATGCCTAGCTAGGCAGATGGATTGAAATCTGGGCTTGGGCCTTGCTTAGCCAAGTGAGCCTGTTACAGAAATTATTACTAATTACCACTGTATCATCAGTATTTTAAATTATACTGGCTAATATGCCTAAGCTCGTTACTTTTTTAAATTACATTTTTGCATAACGATGCCATTGGGATTGAAATATTTCAAACCCAATGACGATGCGTCCAAACCTAACCTCGGCACGCCATAACTATAACTGTGGGGAATAAAAGTTGGTAACTTATACAATAATGAAAAAATATACTTCCTTGATTTGTTGACGATCGTTTGCGGCGTTGAAGGCTCCTCTTCCGTCATTCCTTGTGCAGTTATTTCCATTTTCGAAAGCACGGTACGGAGATGTTAACATGTAACAGCCATTTTTAAATGTCGTGTCTTTGACCTTCGTTCGGTCGCTCGAAGTAGGTATTTGCTCGGGCGATATTTTTGCGAGAACCGGCCGCTAGCGCTATCTCTTGTTTGGGCTAAAAACTACCACGACTTCAAACGCTTCCATTGAAAGCGCCATACCAGTTTCAGAAGCCTGATGATGATGATGGTAATTGTAATTGTAATTGTAATAGTAATAGTAATTTTTTTTTTTTTTTTTTTTATTACAAACTTAAGCAATGTACATTACAATTTGTGCATACTTAATATCCCACTAAGCCTAGTGGCTTATCAGTGGGTCACATACAAATAAAAGACGTAAATTAGCACATTCGTAGCAGAAAGCAGAAACACAAAAGTAAAGAAACAGAACGATAACATGACTTTGTCCTATAAATACAATAATATGATGCATATGATACATAATAATAATATTGTAGAAGGGGTTGAAATAGAATATTATTAATTCCACATTTAGAAATTCAAAGTCAATTTTACATACAAGGGTAACAGATAATTAAACATACCGTTCAGCACTGTGCGCGCAATTAATGCGAGGAAGTTTTTAGTACATTCTGTCTGGAAGGTTAATAAGGTAATGCGATTTTAAACTTGTCTTAATTATCGATAATTTATCCAAGGATACGACGTCAGGGGGCAATGAATTAATAATTTTAGGAAGTAGGTAACGTAAACAACGCTCTTCATATTTATTCTCGGTAATAGGAACTACATATTTTCCTTTACCTACCAGACGCGTAGGCCTACCCTTGTTATGCATGTACGGTATTTTATATTCGTTGTCAAAGTAGTACGCTTATGCCATCCGATAATTAAACATTGATTTTAAAGGCAATAAAGAGCAATTTTCGTACACGTTATGTATGTTTTTAGAGTTTTTTAGTATCTGTTTAGGACAAACAATTTTTATCAGAGAGTTCTGTTGATTAATTATAACATTTATAATTGATTCTGAGGCTTTCCCCCATGAGAGCAACGCGTATGACATAATAGATTCTGCTAGCGCAATATAGACTAGCCTTATCAAGTCATCAGACAAGACAGGTTTTAGTTTATACAACTGATAAGCGCATGAGCGGAGTTTTGCACAGATGTAGTCCACGTGTTGCTTCCACAAGAACTCACGATCGATGTACACTCCCAAGTACATGTGGAATAGTAATAGTAATAGTAATAGTAATACTAATAGTTATAGTTATAGTTATAGTTATAGTAATAGTAGCTGTGACAACTACATCAGCTCTCACTGACGTCCTTGCATATCAGCTGTGACAACTACATCAGCTGTCACTGACGTCCTTGCATGTCAGCTGTGACAACTACATCAGCTGTCACTGACGTCCTTGCATATCAGCTGTGACAACTACATCAGCTGTCACTGACGTCCTTGCATATCAGCTGTGACAACTACATCAGCTGTCACTGACGTCCTTGCATGTCAGCTGTGACAACTACATCAGCTGTCACTGACGTGCTGGCATGTCAGCTATGACAACTACATCAGCTGTCACTGACGTCCTTGCATATCAGCTGTGACAACTACATCAGCTGTCACTGACGTCCTTGCATGTCAGCTGTGACAACTACATCAGCTGTCACTGACGTCCTTGCATATCAGCTGTGACAACTACATCAGCTGTCACCGACGTCCTTGCATGTCAGCTGTGACAACTACATCAGCTGTCACTGACGTCCTTGCATGTCAGCTGTGACAAACACATCAGCTGTCACTGACGTCCTTGCATGTCAGCTGTGACAACTACATCAGCTGTCACTGACGTCCTTGCATGTCAGCTGTGACAAACACATCAGCTGTCACTGACGTCCTTGCATGTCAGCTGTGACAACTACATCAGCTGTCACTGACGTCCTTGCATGTCAACTGTGACAACTACATCAGCTGTTACTGACGTCCTTGCATGTCAGCTGTGACGACTACATCAGCTGTCACCGACGTCCTTGCATGTCAGCTGTGACAACTACACCAGCTGTCACTGACGTCCTTGCATGTCAGCTGTGACAACTACATCAGCTGTCACTGACGTCCTTGCATATCAGCTGTGACAACTACATCAGCTGTTACTGACGTCCTTGCATGTCAGCTGTGACGAACACATCAGCTGTCACTGACGTCCTTGCATGTCAGCTGTGACAACTACATCAGCTCTTACTAACGACCTTGCATGTCAGCTGTGACAACTACATCAGCTGTCACTGACGTCCTTGCATGTCAGCTGTGACAACTACATCAGCTGTCACTGACGTCCTTGCATGTCAGCTGTGACAACTACATCAGCTGTCACTGACGTCCTTGCATGTCTGCTGTAACAACTACATCAGGTGTCACTGACATCCTTGCATGTCAGCTATGACAACTACATCAGCTGTTACTGACGTCCTTGCATGTCAGCTGTGACAACTACATCAGCTGTCACTGACGTCCTTGCATGTCAGCTGTGACAACAACATCAGCTGTTACTGACGTCCTTGCATGTCAGCTATGACAACTACATCAGCTGTTACTGACGTCCTTGCATGTCAGCTATGACAACTACATCAGCTGTCACTGACGTCCTTGCATGTCAGCTATGACAACTACATCAGCTGTCACTGACGTCCTTGCATGTCAGCTGTGACAACAACATCAGCTGTCACTGACGTTCCAGCCACTTTCGACCGGATGGAAAGCGTCTGCTCACCCTCATCTGCACTCCAACACAAGTGCGATCCATACCTGAGGGTGTGTACGGTAACGGTGTCAATTAACGAAAATATAGCAGACTGTACGCAGATGGCTCCAATTTCAAATGAAAAGAGGGCACAAATATTTTTCAATAATGCTATTTGAAAGGTTGCATTAGTATTATATGCCTACGATAGGAAACAGTATAGCGCAGCCTGCGGACAGTTAATGTTATAGAAAAGAAAAACTGATTATTGGGTATCTTACAAAATTAGGGAGCCTGTTATGCTGTCTTGTCAGGTTATTTATACAAACACTGATTTATACCAAAACAAACTATTGTTCAACGATCATTTAGAAGCATAAAGTTCAAAATAGGGCAGATAAATAATATTATGTTGAAATTAAAAACTAGTTAACAGTACACAATTGCTGTATTTATCATGCTATGCTGGCGGATTTTTGTTCCAAATCTTCCTTCCTACCGAAAGAGATTATTGTATAGCAAGCGTTTAAAACCACATGTTAACATACTCTTGGCCATTAAATACTGCAGATAGATAATATGTTGAAATACAAAATTAGTTTAGAGTTAAGAATTGTTATTGTGCTGTGTAGGCTGATTATTGTTCCAAATGCTGATTCATACTAAAACAAAGTCGTGTATACTGAGCATTTAAAACTACATGTTAGCATCCTCTTGGTCACAAAAAAGTGCAGATAATATATTAAAATTAAAAATTAGTTTACAGTAGAAAACTGCTGTATCTACCATGCTATGTTGGCGGTTTTGTTCTTAATCTTCCTTCATATCGATAAAAAATATTGTATAGCGATCATTAATTTTAATAGCATATTATATTAGCATAGTGTTGGTCAAGCAATAGTACAGATAGATAGTGAAATTAAAAATAGGGGTGTATAGTTGAGAAACTGTAAGAATGACGGCCCCCTCCTCATCCCCACCACTGCTACCCGACCCCTCTCAACTCCGTGACAACCTAACAAAATGAAATGCGTAACTGAAAATCAGTTTGTTTCAGTTGTTCAGTTGTTCAGTTTGTTGTTTCATGGAGTTGAGGGGGGTCGAGTTGCAGTGGTGGGGGTAAGGAGGGGGCCGTCATTCTTACAGTTTCTCAACTATGGTAGACAATTGTTGTAACTATTGTGCTGTGTTGTCCACGTTTTGATCCAAATGCTGCTTCATATGCTATTAAATGATCGCTATACAATAATTGTTCTCGGTGTGAAGGAGCATTTGGAACCAAAATACGACAGCATAGCAGGATAGCTACAACAATTTTCTACTGTTGACTAATTTTAATTTTATCATGTTATCTTTCTGCGCTATTTTGTGATTAAGAATATGGTAATATAATATGCTATTAAATAATCGCTATACAATAATTTTTTTCGGTATGCACGAGCGTTTGGAACAAAAATCCAACAGCACAGCATTATAGATACAAGAATTGTCTACTGTTAACCAACTTTTAGTTTCAACATATTATCTCTGCACTATTTTGTGACCAAGAGAATGGTAACATGTGGTTTAAATGATCGCTATACTAGGAAAACGCTCCGCGTTGCCAGATGAGCGAGTTAGTTCAATGTTTTAAAGCAAACAAATCTTTTGAATATCATATTTCTCTTTAAAAAAAAAATACCTTTATAATAAACAAATGATTTTTTTACAAGATGGCGGAGCGAGTTTCAACCTTATTACTTGTGTATATTATTTCTCGATATGTTTCTAATAAATGCATGAAATATTATTTAAATCCGTTAAGATGTTTTCTTTAAATAAATTAAAACCTTTAAGTTGATTTTTCAATGGATTTCCGCATAATTTAATTCGACCGTGGTCTACTTAATAGGCTCTCATTCATACACTATTAAACCTATCAGTGTATGGAAAGTTCCATAATGTAGATACAGACTATATCTAAAATGTAATATTGTTTAATCATACAATAACCCGCTTTTAAATTATAATAAAAGCTTTTTAATTTGTCTACAAAGTTCGTTGTTAACATTTGCATTTTTGCCCTGAAAGTCATAAAACATAACACGTCATTGTAGCCATTCTATGATAGCTATCAAAATTCCAAATACATAACGAGAAAGGTCTGACTCCCTACGTTATTCCTGCAGCACACTATGTGCATCTTACGTCAATGGTCCGCAAATGCGAATCATATCGGTGGAACACTGTAAAAATGAAGAAAATGTCTTCCGTAAATAAACAATATTTTTTAATAACATGGCCGTTTCAGCTAAAATTGTGAAACTATTGTCGAGTGTTAGTATCATTGATGTGAACCTACAAGCAAAAACATATTTTTATCCGTGTGCAAATGGTTATTTAATTCAATAAATTAAAAAACATGTTACCTATATTCAGTTATTAATTTTTTGTAGGTTGGCATCTTGCGTCATTGTACCCATTCTATGACAGCTATCGAGATTCCAAATAAAAATTAATATGTATAATTACGTACGCTATGTTTGGTGTAACTTATGTTTATCTAACTGCAATAGTCCCCAAATGCGAATCATATCGGTTGAACACTGTAAAAATGAAGAAATTATTGTAGTAAATAAACAATATTTTTTTATAACATGGCGGATAAACTTACAATTTTGAAACTTTTGTCAAGTGTTGGTATTGTTGATGTTAATCTACAAGTGAAACATCATTTAAATCCGTTTGTAAGTTTAAAGTTTATTAAATAAATAAACCAATTTTTGTTTTCAGTAATTATTTTTTTGTAGGTTGGCATCTTGACAAATTTTGCTGGTTATGTTAACAGCATCGAGTTTAGTAGTCACGTATGTTGCCCGAAAATTTCAGCAAAATACGTCAAGCCGTTTGACCTGTGCGCGACGAACAAAATTTAGCGCACATACAGACATACAGACATACATACATTCATACACACAGACAAAGCGCCGATCGAGTTGTATGGAGAGATTCACTCCGCTTCGCTACGCTCATCTAAAAATAGTTTGTTTCGGTATAATGCTATGCTTGTATAAATAATCTGACAAGACAGCTTAACAGGCTCCCTAATTTTGTATGATAATCAGTTTTTCTTTTCTCCAACATTATCTGTCTGTAGTACACCTGTGGTACACTGTAACTGTAACCTGTTGTAGGTATGATGGTGCATATTGGTAGATATGCATATTGTGGTAGATGATGCAATCCTTGAAATAGCATAAATTAAAATATCTGTTCCTTCGTTACATTTGAAATTGGAGCCATTTGAGTACAGCCTGCTATATTTTCGTTAATTGACACCGTACACACCCGCAGGTATGGATCGCACTTGTGTGGGAGTGCAGATGAGGATGTGCAGACGTCTCCATGCGGTCATCCCTAACCTCGTCAAGCAAAGCTAAAGAGAACGATTTGCTGGGTTGGATAAAGATTTCTCAGGGTTTTATGCTGTAAGTTTCTTTCGGCCGAGGGCCTAGGCCTAGTAGGCCTAACACCTAACAAGCTTAAAGGTTGAAGCTACTTCTAACCCAAAATTTTCGAGTCACAGACTCGGGAAGTACAAAGGCGCAGGCCTAGGCCTAGGTCTACTAGGGTCTAGCCCACTAATCTTGCAACAGGATTGGTGTCGTAGGACTAGGCCTAGGCCTACCTAGGCCTATCCATAGACTTGGTAATACAAAGACAGGGCTAGGCCTAATTTACTAGCCTAGCCATAGACTTGGGAGGGCTAGGCCTAGCCGTGCCATAGGTTTGGCGCTCGAAGGCAATGGGCTAGGCATAGGTCTACTAGGGTCTAGCCCATGGTCCAACGATACCTATTCTTCTTTGCCCAGATCGGGCACTCGTTTCCGTTCGCCCCGTCTTGACGTTAGCCAGATATATCATCGCTAGTCGGCTGGCTCTTTATGCGTGTTGAAATGCTAGGCTAGTCACCTGATTCTACATTTATTGGTCAAATTTACATTGAATTTGGATTTAGTTGTAAGCCATTTAGATACAATGCGTGAGATTAGTAGACAGTACCATTCTACAGCAGTACGCTAGGCCTATATGGTACAAATATTAGTCGTTTTGTGGTAACATACCAGTGATTTGTTTATGCATCTAATGGGTAAATCTTTGTGTGATTTATGTACAATATGAATAAATCACTACAACAATATTAACCCATCCAGACATTAAAACGAGTTTTGCCCGTGGTCGCCTTCCCGGGCCTTCAAGCACTTTCACGAGTTCTGCCCGTGGTGGGATTTGGGGATTTTTTTGCGCAGGATTGGTCACACTGTTGGTGGTAAAGAAGTTTCCTGTAGTGTCGGTAACTATAGTGTATTAGTTTACACGCTTGTCAATAGATGGCAGGCCTTGTACGTTCTTAAATAATCGATATTGTGATCGAAAATGTTTTGCGCTGCAAAGAAACTTGACGACGCGGAAAGATGGCTGCTTGTAAAGATGCGCGCTTGTCAACGGCTGGTATTTCTTCGGTTTTAAATGATTTGGATGGTGATGATGATGATGATTTGGAGGGAGATTTTATATCTGAAGATGAGGTATCGGCTGAAAGTGATTTTGAAGAGGATTTATCGAGTGAAAGTGATTCAGATGAAGATTTGGTAGTAGGCCTAGGCTTAGGTAGGCCTACCAATGCGCATACGCGCGCAAGTTCAGGACATCCAACTAGTTTTAACTCTCTGGGTGCATCAATATGGAAAATAAATTAAAGTGGGTGTGTTTATTTCAATCTAGAGATGTTTCTTAATATATTTCATATTCATTTATTTTTAAATGGTCCTAAAATTTTGATTGGAATGATATGATTCTAGAAAAGTTGTCTTCTTGTCTAATGTATAATATTTTTAACTGACTGTACACACAATTAAAATAACAAAAATAATTAGTAAATCATCTCAATCTATTCCTTGCATAAATCTGGCAAAAATTGGTGAAATTTTCATAGGTGTATCTCGAATAAATAAAAAGTTACAGTGGTTTATACCTTGAACTGTGTGAATTATTTGGTTACCTGCAAATTAAATGGTGCATACAGGGGTATTGCCTTGAAAAATAATGATGTCTGGATGGGTTAAACAAGTCACATGCATTAGGTCTATCTAGACGACTAGGCCTACTTCTTCTTTTTAAATGCCCACATTTGGCTATTATGCCATCATGCTGGATCTGGTCAACATGGTTCTAACAAAAACAAGTTAACAGCATTTATGTTGTTTCAGTAATAGACCTATCACGTTGTTCGTAATCAATCAGCCAGCCAACTTCGTGTACACATAATTTTGGATGTAATATTGTCTCTTTTGTATTTTATGGAAACCATACTGTGTGGTATGAGTATGACATGTTTGTTTATTATCCACCCATTCACTCACTCACAAGAAGTTACTTACAGTGGGGGACATGATGCCATTTATGTGCTCTCTGGCAATGCTTATATATTACTAGCTATATGTGGGCTAATGCAAGTGCGCTCAGTCGTCCAGCTAATAATACACACCATATTATACAATACAGACATGTCATTGAGTTACAATAATTTGTAATAATATTCTGTCCATAGAGAAATCTATGGGACCTCTTCCTCTACTTTTGCAGTTAATACCTGACTCTATTAAATAGTCTATGACTGACCTGAATCTATTAGGTCTACGTTAAACGTTCCGCGTGACGTCGATTACAGTGAAATCTTGATGTATCGTTTTCTAGAATCTTTGCAAAAAACCAACAAAAACTAATGAATACGTGAAAATGGTGAAAGCAAAAATATACATGGACAAATTTAAAAAAATGGTTGTATTGGATATTATGCACTTTGCATTGAAGTGGGCAAGGAAATACAATAGGCCTATTTTGATGCCATAATGAATGGATTATGAATAGACTGAATAGTAGTGTGTGAATAGCCTCTGCCTATACTTGCCCATTATTGACCAATGGACACGCAGGATATGTTTTCATTGACTTGTATTGTTGTTGCAGATATTTATCTTCCGAGAAATAGGCCTACCCTTATAACAGCAGATCCCGCTAGGAAGCCCGAGACGAGGTTCAGTATGTAGGGCCTACAGGTCCAAGACAATCTACTAACATTTTCAGTATGTAGGGCCTACAGGTCCAAGACAATCTACTAACATTTTCTTGCATTCATTGTGATAAGTTAAGTGTATAAGTCAAAGCCATTGCTAGTTCATCACAGAAATGAATAGCTTGCACTATTTGAGAAAATAACAACCCCGATTTTTCGATGACTACTGTCCAAGAAATTGGGTTGCCTCAATAGATAATGGGCATAGTTGTGATAAACACGAAAAGTGTATTGAATTCCTTAGGCTGGGTTCGCAAGAGGTTTTATCTGGGTTTGGTGGTCTTAGGAACGATGGGTACATTTACATAAAAAAAAAACACAGCAAATTTTCATGGTTCATGTATATCTCAAGAATGCACCTCAAAATCGAAAATCTGAGTAATCAGCATGCTGTGGTTTAGTAAGCCCTACATGCTCAATGATATATGTATTTAACATTATAATCATTGTGATTGTGATAGGCCTACTAACTTAATTTGTTATTTAATGAAATAATAATTACATGAACTGGTTATTATGTTAAATACATTTATCATTCAGTTTGTAGGGCCTACCAAAACACAGCCCGCTTGTTACTCAGATTTTCGATGTCGAGGTGCATTCTTGAGATATAATTAAAATATGACAATTTGCTGCGGTTTTGGAGTTAAATGAAACCATCATTCTTAAAGAATTAGTCAGATGATAAACTAAAAAATCACCACCGAGTCATAAGTGCATGAAATTCAGTTTGTGACGTGCCAAAATCAGCAGGTGCACACCACTCGGCAGGCCTGACGCACTTACCGGGCCGGACCGACTCAGTGGAGATGGGGGGTGGGCTAAGTTGCGACTCGTCTTCAGATGGTGGGCGCCACTTCGTTTCGAGTAGATGACCTGTAGGGGATATTGTAGAAGGAACGAAGAAATTCTACGTTGAAAAATAACCCCAGTTCATGAGAGAGCAAAGATAGAAATTTATTATGAGAGAGAACGTCTGACGGCAAATGGACAATGGTGGACAAGACACAGCTTGAGAGACTTCAGTCGATAAATATGAGAAAACAACACAAATGGTTCATTGACAAAAATACAATTTAAGAAAAATAGAAAATACTTGTTTAGTTAAATACGCTACCCTTGATGGGCGTACGGTACATTTAGTTTACACGTTTGCTCTACTTGAGCCTATTGTGACAATACACAAATACTTAATAATAGTAAGGTAGAAAAATATGGAATAATCTGTAGGCCTTACAATGTAACTGTAGGTTAAAGCTTTTAAGCTCGGGCCTTCATGGGCACTGGGAGACTCAAAGCGACTAACCCTACGTTATGTAATTCCCTATCTCGGTCAGCCACGGACACTTTGAGATTCTAAGTACCCGTCAGTAACTTCTCGCCCTCACATTCGCCACGGAATAGGTTGAGGTTCAAAGCTACTACGGTATGTTAGTTAGTACATACAGAAGAGGCTACGTGCCTACCTAGCAAGACGAGTGGCCAGCGAATCCATCGGCTCTACCGGCCATGACTATTGCTATCCTAAGACTAACAAGTTACTAAGATTACGCTACAACTAAACATGGGTTATGATACGGACTTAAATTTAAACACAAAATGGTGATCACCTTACACTGGTTGTTAAGATGCATGAGAATTATTACTAGTTAAACGCTGAATGCTAGTCTGTACGTCAGGCTTAAATCCGCTACAAGCGTGTGGGTATCAGACCCGGATGCTTTGATCGTACAGACCTTAACGGCTTAGATCATAATTACATTAACAGGGTTATACAACGTTACTATACACTTAGCCTAGGGGATTTTCCCCCTGCTCCGGCTTCTAGTTACAGGATAATGAATAACGCTCTACCTTGGTAGGCTTGTACACTGGTTCACTAAGTTAGCATATAGCCTAACTGAAATGTAAGCATGTAGGCTTCACGCCAGACACGTAAGTCTACATATGGTATGACTGAATAGTAAAGTTAAAGTTCCTCCACATGCTGGATAAAAGTTGACCAGGCTTTATGCACGTGGGTAATTAGTGATTTGGAATTCGGGTATCTAAATGGTCAGCGAGGCCCTGCCTCTAGTGGCTCAATTACTGTACCCTCATATCGGGGTTCTCGTGGACCAAACCTGGCTGGGGAAGTCTACGACGGAAATTCCCACGTGGTTGTTCGTGAAAATCTATCTCGAGGCAACATTTTTTGTAAATGGGAATTACCATGAGAAAAGTTGCTCGGTGCTACTTGGTAGCAACAAGCCTAAAAACCGCGGTTTTCTTTAATTTTTTAACTGCCTGCTTTTAAAGTATGGCATCTTGTAGTCATGTTTTCCATATTTGAGGGTGGACATATACAAATGATAGTTTTTTAGTTTTCCATCTGACTAACCCTTTAAGGCCCGGTCTTATAACGCCCGGCTAAATATCGTTAGCACCGGCCTAAATTTAGCCTCGGGCTAAAATTTAGGCCGGTGCTAAACTGTGGACGGGTCTTATGAACTGAATTTGGCCCACCGCTAAGCAAGCGGCGGACTAAAAGTTTTCTTTCACGATTTGTCAACGTTGGCAATGGATTTTAGACGGATTTATGTTGGTAGAATGTGCTTCCGCTGTTGTTTATTTACTTTTTCCGCCAAATTCAAGTTGCTTGACAAGTAAAAATTTCAAATCTCGCTCTAAACGTGATCGGTGAAATGAAAAGAAGATGCTCGCAAACGTATGTAAATCATAAAAAGGCATCAAAGCATAATTGAAGACAAGAAGATATATGACCTCCACACAGGATAAGGTAGGTTGGATTTAAATTCGTAGCCTACGATATTTTATGAGGCTGAGCTGAGCTAGTTTATCCCTACATTGGCTATTTACATACGATTCTGGACAATAATTATATGCATGAGCCCTACTGTGATTAAGACTGAGTTCACAAGCCTATACACATACTCAGTTGTAGGCCTAGGCCTAGCCTACGCCTACACACTTGTAGGCCTAGCCTAAACCTACACACATGAAGGCCTATAGCCTACGCCTACACACTTGATGGCCTAGCCCTAGCCTATGCCTACACACTAATGTAGTCCTAGCCTATGCCTACACACTAATGTAGTCCTAGCCTACGCCTACACACTTGTAGGCCTAGCCTAAACCTACACACATGAAGGCCTATAGCCTATGCCTACACACTTAATAGCCTAGCCCTAGCCTACACACTAATGTAGTCCTAGCCTATGCTTACACAGTTGTAGGCCTATAGCCTATACTTACACGTTGTAGGCCTATAGCCTATGCCTACACAGTTGTAGGCGTAAGGCAATGCTTACACAGTTGTAGGCCTATAGTCTATAAGCATAGGCTATAGGCTAACACAGTTGCATGTAGATCTAGGACTAAGCCCCATGAGTAGGATCCAATGATATTACAATAACAATAATGCTATTGTAATAATAAATTCAAATTAACCGTGTTTGAAATTCAAAAAGGGTTACTGTAAGTACATGTGATACATACATACTGTACTATTGTCACATGAATGGTTTGAAGTTCCAACTATCTTTCCTTACCAAAATTCAATCACTCGTTTTTGTGTTGTTACACCTTTTATTTTTAATCATATTCATACCATGGTCTGCATGGTAAAAACTGTTAAATAATAAATACTATAGTCAACTGTGATATGATGAGGCTGTAAATATGGTGTCCAGTGGCGTATGGGGGGGGGGGGGGGGGTGCCCCCAAAAACCCCAGCTTTAACCATCTAAATTTACAGAAATTTAAATAATTGTATGTATTAATTTCTCTATTTGCCGTGTCAGGCGCTATTGTGGGGGGCCTCCCCCTTGCGTTGCTTGTGGAGCACCTTTTTTACAATGTCCTACTCTGGGCAGCTCACAACCCTGAAATACCTTCCTGCGTACGCTACTGATTGTGGCCAATAAATAAATATCCATGTTTTGTTTCAGATGGGTAGGTAGTTGAAGCCATGCAAGCTGACTGGACCACATATATGCCAGATACATTGAAGCTGCCAAAACATCCTAAGAACAATACAAATATATTCTTTAATTAACAAAATTGTTGAATTAGACGTGGGGTTAAATAATTAAGAGGAAGGACTACTAGCCAATATTAAAACCCGCGAAATTAACGTATTTTCTTCATATCTCAATAACGCCACACAATATCAAAACAGTGACACCTACGCACATTGTGGATTTGTGAGAGCTCAATACCAAATGAAAAAGATTTATTAGTTTGCAGTAATTATAATTATTATTTGTAATTTAACTAATTTACAAGTTAATTAGAAATTACAACTATAATTACTACAATCTACGAAATCTTTTTCATTTGGTATTGAGCTCTCACGAATCCACAATGTGCGTAGGTGTCACTGTTTTGATATTGTGTGGCGTTATTGAGATATGACGAAAATATGTGAATTTCGCGGGTTTTAATATTGGCTAGTAGTCCTTCCTCTTAAGTAAAAAAATTGTGAACCACCCTTTCCACACCACTTGAGGTTATTGTGGGACCACATAAGAATCGAGGACATAACAGGGCTTAAATGATAATAGTATGCACTATATTTTTATTTTGCTTAATTTTCTATCACTTCTTATTCTTTAAATAAATAATAAATTCTTATTCTATAAAATGGCATTATCTACTAACCACACAGCCAGAGAACAATATTGAATGGATTTGGTATATTTTCTGACGAACATAAAACCAAAATACTTATCTGTTTTGAGCCCTGTTTATATTGCCATCCCACCAAATACCACCCCTTCTTGACTCTACCTTTCCAAATAAACAACTGTTATGATTTCTATAAATATCAAGTTTGAAAATTTACGTCTTCTGCAGTACAGTACTTCTAAAAGGCAACAATGCCCATAGATTATATAATATTGGGCAAATTAATTATGTTACAGGACTTGTCCAAAGACTGGGCAAGTACAAGGCCTACCATTTCACATAATTTGGAGCAAACAATTTCAAACAATTCAACTCAATTCACAGTTAGGGCAGATGCAAAGAGAGACTTGCTCACACTCACAAATATGTACAGTACTTATAATGAAGAAGTTGTACTATATAATTTTAAAAGAAAGAATCTGAAGGATTTGCATGAACTTGAAGTGGTAATTAATAAAAATAAGCATTCTGATATTCTTCAGTTAAAATAGCAAAACACAGAAATGCCATTGAGGATCATGAACTTGACCATCAGTTCAAAAAAAAGCTCTAATGGAGTTATTGAATTTAAAATTAAGTACCAAAATAAAACAGTCATGTGTTGTGTAATTTTCAATTTTATTTCCAGGCAACACACATTACATAGGAAATATTCCAGACCTACATCCAGGCGCACGGGTATCTTATTAATCAAGTTAAATTTTCTTGCTGTTATAATAATGTGCAGGAAACAAGTTAGTGATCAGAGATGTGGCACGATATGATGGTAGAAGCACCGATACGCAAAGCCGGATGATCTTGGTCCCGAGTACTAAAATAAAAAAGAAATTCATTTTGCAAATTATGAATGTGTATGTTACTCTCATAATGTAGGTACATTAGGTTGTTCAAGTCTTGTCAGGTAAATGACTGAAGGGCTAAAAGTAAAACAATTTACATTATTTAAGTTTGGGCATAGGCTTACTGGAAAATAATGTTTAATTGATATTTATGGTGTCACAATGCAGCTATGCGAAATAATGCAGAAATAAATATACATTGGTAATAACTTGGTACTGGTACTAATAATATTTGAAGGAAAATATTTATTTGATACAGGGGAACCTAATCATAACTTGAATTCACAAACCAAAAATTTAATGATTTTATTGTGCAGCTTTATTTACTTGCTTAATGCTCTTGCTGGAGTAAAATTTATAATTTGACTGTACCTCCAAAACATATTACCTCCCTAGGGGTAGGTTACCTACACAGTACACATGCAGTCAGTGAACCTACTGTAAGTAGATATTACTACTGGTACCAGTACTGTGAAAAGCACTAGCTCTTACTTAGGACCTAGACACCTTTGTAATTAGCCATATAATAATACACAAAAATAACCAGGTACATAACATAATATGTAGGCCTACTGGATAGGACTCACTTCACTAACGAAGGTAGGTCTACAGGACAATCAGAAAAAGCCCAACAAGTAGACCCTAGTGGCTTGGCAAACACTGAACTGAATTATAATGTTTAAAAACCATTTAAATGTGTCATGGTCTCATAGCATGTGATTTAAAAATACAAAAAATGGATTTCAAAACAATAGACCTAGGTACCATGTCTTATTTTTTTAAATCTTAACCCTGATACCTGAATCCTCATTAATACTACAGTAGCTACAGAGTGATACTTACTACCAGTGGTGCAAGAAACATACAGTAGTGACAATCCTCTATGTATTCTCTTAATATTTAGGATGAGTGTACTTCCACTTCTGTCAATGCATGGGTTATATCAACTTTGCATCTCCCAGCAAAGGTACGGGGGGGGGGGGGAGGGAGGGGTAAGGGAAGTTCATTGAACCTCTTCTTACTAAATTTTGCCATGTCATTAGATGAATTTCCATGCATCAGTCTCCTGGAAACAAATAATTAAGATTATTAGTTCAGTAACAGTTCAAAGAACTTGAAATTCCCACCCTTGCAAGCACCCTCATTTAGGCAGCTGCCATGTTTGTTCGTCTGAATTCAAATCTCTTCCCACTCAACTCTTCAGTCTACGCTCATCACACAAGAGCCAACGTCCAGATTCACCTTCCCAGCCACAACTCATCTCTATTTTCCAGAGGCCCACACTACTTAGCTCTTACCGTTTTCAACAAGCTTCCCAGAAAAATAATCACCTCTCCGTCCATTCCCTCATTCAAAGCCAATCTGAAATCTTTTCTTATCTCTAAGTCCTTCTATTCTCTCCACGAATTCCTTTTGGCCCAACACAATGTGATTAAGATGGTTAATCACATTCATCGATTTATAATATGTATCTCCAATGTCTCTATTTAATCTGCTCATAATATGTATATTAAGTTTATGTATATTAAGTATGTATATTATAAGATTGACGATACCTATATTTGTACCATGTATTAATCGACAGGCAAATAAATAAAATAAAAAAAAAAATATGTTTTTTTGTAAATTATTAATTCAGTTTAGAATTCATTTAGCCTAATGGAAGTGGGTTCCTAGTCTAGATGCATCGTGAATTAATTAGAATAAGCTGCATGATCTAGATTACTGATTGTGGCAAAAAGTTACCATTTGGTATGTGTGGGTGGGAATATCTGTCAGCTTGAATAGAGTCTACAGGTTTAGAGTGTGGATTAGTGGCTTTACTGCAAAGTGAAATACTACCCACATTCACCTCTTTAGGCTCTTTCATTTAACTTATGGACCATCTAGATGTGATGTGGTAGTGCAAGTAGATGTGACTGATAGTTATTGGCCTCCACCTACAGAAACAATATTGGAAACAAAATTCGATGAAAAAATAAAATATTTTGAGAAAAATTATTATCTTGATTGTTATTTTACAGATCTTGGCATTAGGGCATGCATACTTGATTGTATGGTTTAGGTTTACAAGTATATTTTTAATGTATATGCACCTATGTATGTATCTTTGAAACCACATAAATGAAATTCAGCATTTAGGCGTACCTCTATTAGTATTAAATTGTCAGAGTATAATATGGGAACCCTAGGTGTGCAGATTTTTGTGTTCATAGCGGTTTAGTAGACCGATGCAAAGAGGGAAATATAATAATATTTCCCAATTACGATAGGTAGGTGCCAACCGATTACGGTTTAGCTGTGTGAAGATCAGTAAACTGTACAAGCCATGCAGCTATATCAATACCGCTATTTAGTAAAGTACGATAGCAACAATGAATGACAATTGTGGGTCTAGTGGCTAGTCAGACAGATGCATAATTACCCGACAATGGTAATGGGAATGGCAATGAAGTTGGATCCTTAGTTAATTTACAACACGATGCACAATATTGAGCTTCCTGTTCCCGTATCACGATAACAAAAACGGCAAGTTCTCCAATGATTGAACATTCGCATTTCCGAGCTATATTGTGCACCGACCTTTACTTAGCCCACGATGATGAACGTAGCATTCACCGGGCTGTGGCCTACCTATACTTTATTTTAGGTATTTGGGGAATGAATGTGACTTTGTTTTTTTCAACAAAATTTAACAAAAATCACTTTTTTATGTTACCTGTTACTGTATCTTTCCAATTATGTAAGGCGCATGCTTCAAATAGTACGTATTTATGTTTTAAATCAATTTAATTATGTTGAATTGGCTAGAGCCTATATCTATGCACGCCATTCACCATTTTATGTTACCTGTTACTGTATCTTTCCAATTATGTAAGGCGCATGCTTCAACTAATACGTATTTATGTTTTAAATCAATTTAATTATGTTGAATTGGCTAGAGCCTATATCTATGCACGCCATTCACCATTAGCAACATGCACACAGCCTACAATCAGCTGTTTTACGTTGATTCAGTAGCCAACATATGAAATGAAACCGAATATCGCCCGCAAACTTGAAGAAGGGGTAATTTATTTTTTGGGTCTAAAATTATTTTAAAATAATAACCCTTCCTTCAAAATACCCCTTCTTCAAATTTGAAGAAGGGGTAATTCATCGAAAATACTGTGATTATTATACAGTAACTTATGTTTAAGTTGGTGCATCTGCTGATAACAACTTATTTTGCTGCAGAGATATTTCTCTTCATCCTAGTGTTGAACAATGGCGAATGGCGTGCATTGGCCTAGGCATGGCCTAGGCATAGGCTCTAGCTAATTCAACAGAATAAAATTGATTTAAAACATAAATATGTACTTGTTGAAGCATGCGCCTTACATAATTGGAAAGATACAGTAACAGGTAACATAAAAAAGTGATTTTTGTTTAATTTCGTTGAAAAAAACAAAGTCACATTCATTCCCCAAATACCTTATTTTATTCCGTACAGTACAATGTACATTACAGGGTAGGCCCACTTTTTACATGATAAACAACAGATTGTGATAGTATGGACAGGGCACAGATCATGTGAGTCGTGCAATCAATCACTATTATATCCTCGACATGGCTTGATGGCTACTGTAGGGGCTAGGTCAAGGATTAGGCCTAGACCTATCTAGTCTCGGTAAGGTAGGACCTAGGGCCTAGTAGGCCTAGACCATGCCTAGACGTACAGGCCCTAGTCATTGGGTTTGAAGTAGGGACCCAATGGTGTAGGCCTGGTTGTGTATAGCCTTACCTACATGATAATGGCTAGGCTTAGCTAGTCTGTCAACAAGATGAAAGTGATATGTAGGGTTGACAACTACTGAACAACTGCCCAAGGGACCATGCGTTAGGCTAGGGTCCAAGTAAAAAATCACTTTCATTTGTGAACTAGGGCCTACATTCTATGATTCTATTGAATAAGTGCTAGGACAACGAACTTGGCTTAGGTCTAGTAGCCTTGTCAACTTGTCTTACCTGATTTATTCGAGCGATGATGACATTGGGTTTGACGTAAAGGAACTCCCATGATGATACCAACAGCGATGACACATGAGGACTCCGATTCTGTGTTGTAATGACAACACCACACTGCGCACATCATTGAAACCACGCAAACAGTTTTATTCTTACAGCATCGTGTGAATACTTTGAAACATTCGGATGACAGAAGCTTGTAGTGCCGAAGAGCTAAGCCTCTCGAGAGAACCAAAATGAGCCCAGTCCACAACTTCCTAACCTCAAATATTACCCCAGCTGATGAACGCTCGCCGCTAGAGTGCACGGCCGAATGCGGCGGCTCAGGTAGGCCGTGAATGCGGGAATATTTAAACTTCTCTTGATTTATAAAATATGATTATAATTATAAAACCACGTTTCTGATTCTATTTATGTCGGTCACAATCGGTTTAAAACACTATTTTATCCACAACTAATTAATTTAAATGCGTAGTGATGTGCAAGCCGCCATTTTTTTTTCAAAACAACACCAACTTTAGCACTGGACTAAAAGTTAGCCGGGCATCGGAGAGCGGCCAGGAAATTTAAGCCAAAGCTAGCATTTGGACCACCGCTAAATGTTAGCCGGGCGTTGTAAGACCCATTTTCAACTTTAGCCCTGGCCTAAATTATTTAGCCCAGGGCCAAACGTTTAGCCGGGCGTTATAAGACCGGGCCTTAGTCAGGTCCTAGGTTTTACTGTACCGTATGTGCTATTATAAATCCATGGTAGGCCTACTACACAGCCCAATTGATAGCTAATTTCGTGGAAATCACAGTGAACTTGAAATATTGCCGAGCTGTGTTTTCAAGTTCAGTGTTTTGTTTCTTAATACCTCCACATTTTTTACAACAGACAACTGTGTGCATGTCAAGATAAGTAAACAATATCTATTAACATTCACAATTTGTAGTTGTAGGCGCATTGCTACCATCTTTGAACAATGATAAGACCAACTAATACTGGCCCTAAATTTTTGTCTTAAGAGCAAAGGGTACCTCTACGTCAAAAACCGCACAAAATTTTTATTTTCAAATTATATCTCAAGAATAGACTTTGAAATTGAAACTCTGAATCAATAGTTCACTGGGGTTTGATAAGCCCTACATACTGAATATTCTTTATGTGTCGTACATTATAATGGAAGGAAAAGATTGCTGAAGACCTACAGACGATAGGAGCAAGTAGAGGAAGTACGATTGTGGGAAGATAGGAAGAGGTGAAAAAATTTGGTTTATTTATTTTTGTTTATTTAAATAGCGCTTCGGTAGATACAGTGGTGACACCCAAGCTGACCCTGCCAGAAGCAGGAAACGCCGATCGGGGATGGATAATGATGATGACATTATAATAAGTATGGTTTTTATTTATAATTCATTTTATTACTAATTATCGATTTTATAATCAAAGTAACTACGCTAATAGTTATAATATTTCATTCAGGCTGTTCAGTTTACTAAAACACAGTGCGCTGTTGACTCGGATTTTTGATTCCAAATAGCATTCTTGAGATATAACTAAAAAATGAACATTTTCTGCAGTTTTTGACGTAGCTAGGTAGGCTACCTGTCGCTTATACATTTATGTTACACGTATCCTAGGGTTTCTTAGCAATGGCGAGTCGAGGGTATAAGCACGTGGTGATGTGAGTTGTGAAATTTCTCCGAGATATTCTTAAACGTTAGAGAACGAGAAGAATTTCTTAAATAATAATTATTAATTTTTATTTTATTTTTTTTAACTAAATTGTTATTGATTTTTATTGCTTTGACACAAGTTTCTACACTTGAGTATAATTATTTATATTTCACATTTTCAATCAATAATATAATATTAATACTAGCCTATTATAAGGCACTTCTTTCTAGTAATATTGAATCGTCGAAGTTTGAATAACATCTGCTGTTGCCAAAACAGCTTGATTTGAATTTGAAGGGATAGTCAGGTGAAAAACTAAAAAACTACCATTTGTATATGTCCACACTCAAATATATAAAACATGACTAAAAGATACCATACTTTAATAGAAGGTGGTTAAAAATTAAAGAAAACGCGATGTTTGGGCCAAGTAGCACCAAGCAGCTTTTCTCATGGTAATTCCTTATATAAAAAAATGTTGCCTCGAGATAGTAAACCACCGCTAAAATGGGGCACATAAAAAATCTACCAAACTACCAAAGTCTCAATATGCATCGTTTCTTTACCGATTACATGCTTCTTAGTACGAACGTGTACTTCTAAAAAATGCCCAGCAATTAATTTGTTTGTGACTTGATGTGTAGAAAAGTTGCAATCTATTTTAAGCCGCACTGTCTGCAGTTCCCGAGTGCTGTAGCTGGACTCGTATAACACAATGAGTGCTCTGTCTACCAGGAAGGCGCTAGCGAGCTCAGAACCAATAAAGCTGTACTATCCTTCAGAAGAAAAATGCAGCAGAGCTGTAAAAGTCAATGGAGTAGAATAGCTAAATGTTCACTATTTTTTTCTTCAATTGAAGCAACCTAGGCCTATGTAAATTTAAAAAAAAAAAAAAAAAAAAAATAAATTCACATTTAGAGTCTACCCACTCAGTAACTAAACTGATTTGCAGTGCACTAGGTTCCATGCACTTATGAGTCATTGGTATTTTTTTAGTTTTTCACTTGACTATCCTTTGAATTGAAAAGTTATCCAGGCAATGTACATAACTGAAGACCATAATATAAATATAATCTCTGTCCGTAAGTTCTAACATTGGTTCAGAAATAGAAAAAAAATCTAGAATTCCCATTGCAATATCAGTATTTTTTGCCTTTACCTAATAAGCATGTGTGCATCTACAAACACAAGTTTTCTGAGTGCTTATGAAAAGTTTGCTTAAACAATTATTTTTATTATTTATAATACAAACCAGAAATACATAGGATATAATAAAAAAAACATACAAACGTCATCACAAAATACATGGAAACATAGAATTATAGACCTAAATAACAAAGAAACATCACATTGCAATACAAGAATAGTATCAGTATTTAATAAAAGATAAATAATAAAAGAATAGTATGATTCTCTGAAAATAAACTATGCATGTGAAAGTATTTTAATCACGCGGCAACGTTGCCTAGAGGCTTCTTTGTTCATGGACTTCTCCCACTTCCGTCTCCATCAGCTGCTTTTTGTTTCAGTTGACTCCCCTTTAATGGAATACTTGGTATAGGTTACTTTATTTAAATAATTAAATCAAATCTGATTTATTAAAAAAACTTGAAAATGATATCTAAATCAGAGTTCATTTAAGTTATGGTTGTGTTTTATTTATGTCAAATCACAACATCAAGAGTAAAATAAATCGTTGTCACATTGAGACATCGAAACTTAAAACATCGATATTGAAGGTTGAAAAGTTGCTTGCAAATTTTCACTCGCAATCGCCTCTGGTTGGTATTATAGTGATGTCAAAAGGGAACCAAAGTTTCGAAGGCGGGAAAGTTTTTGGCTCACACTGGCCCGCCCGTCCATATGAGTAAGCATTGAACGAAAATGTAACTCGTATCTTTTGAAACACACTAAAGTTATGAAAACAAATCACATCACATTATTCGACAGTCTATACTGCTCAATATGATCTATCAGTTGGTTACTGAACGCAGCCCAAATTTAAGAGCGTTCGGCAGGGAAGGGCGCTGTCAATTTCTGCGGTGACTATTGAAAGTAGCCACCGTAAGGGTCGGTAAAGTAATAGTACTACTTTACTGACCTTGAGCCAACGCACTCCTCACATCTGCCCCCTCACTCCACTACCCTACACGTACTACCAGGACAAAACCTGTCCAGTCTACCTGGCATGGCGACAGTCATCGCGCTCCACTGACCTAACATCCCAATTATCATTTCTAAAGACGTACCAGAACAACATTTTCGTATTTCTTAAATCTTTTCCTTCTTCATCGCCAGGCAAACAAATCATAATAAATAACATATTTGTAAAGCGGTACTGTTCCACACGTGCTTGTAATAATTCTACTTTATTCTTTAGCAGTTGTTGATGGTATTATTATGGGATGGCTTCAAGTCATCCAGTGTGAAACTGATCCAATACCCAACTCATCCAATCAATTCGACGAATATTACCATTTATTATATTAATATAAAATAAAATGAGTTTTGCGGCAAGTGATCCAGAGCTCAAGTCATCCAAACAATTACCTGCCTGAAATAATCGACGAATAATACATCAAATAAAAATAATATTAAATTAATTACTGCATCAGTTTCACATTGGATGAGATGCGCTCTGGATGAGTTTCACCACTCCGTATTTAAAATAATAATATAAATATTCAGCAGTTTAATACGAAACAATTCAAGTCATCCAAAGAGAGAGACAAAAGACTCGATCCACGCGGCAGGCAGCGAGCTTCGCGCTTTAAGATGACACCTCCGCTCGTGTTCAGGAGATTTTATACTTTGAGTTCATCGAGATGTACGAGACTTTAATGAGGAATCCAAAAATCGAAACCCCAAATCTCTGTTTACTTTACTCGCCTCCCGTTTCACGATGTATAATTTGAAAAGTGTATTTTCACCGAAAATGTAAGTTTTCACAAAAAAGTGGTTAACCCCCCCCCCCACATATTTCAAAATAAACAAAATTATTCCTGTAGTTTCAGCACTAACAATGCTACTAAAGTGTTCAGTTTGAAAATTTCAAATATGTGGTACGATGCAGATACCACCACGAAGTACAATTTCAGAAGTTTAGAAAAAGAGTTCCGTCGGTAGCGTTTCCGAGTCATCACCCTCCTATAGAACGGAACACACCATTAGTGAGACCCTCCCCCCCCCCCCTGTGGAATTTTGGAGACCTATATATTATGATAGAGTGATGAATTTGGAGTAGAATTTGACTTGTTGGCCACATGGCCAGTGGTGGGTGTGGCACCCAGGGGTGTCCAAAGGGTAAATTTGGCTGAATTTGTGACCATAAATTATTTGTTTACAGCCAAACCAATAAACAAATTACAAATGTAATTTGATATTCGTGTTTAAAATCACAAATTTAGTTTTATTCATATTTTTTGAACTCCAATATTCTCCGGAAATCAAAATTTTGATTTTGGGGCCATGTCCCTAAAATGGTCAAATCATATCCTTTTCAAAAAATCTTCGATAATTAGGTAGCGTCGTATATTTTAAGTAAAAATTAGTTTGTTGGTCACTTTTTAAGTCCTGGGTATGGCACCCAGGGGTGCCCAGATGTTGCATTTTTCTGTTGATTTAATTATTACAATATTTTTTTTACAGCTAAACCAATAAATACATTGCCAACATAATTTCAGATTCGTATTTAGAATTATAAAGTTAGTTTAATCCATATTTTGTGAACTCCCATATTGCCCGGAAAGCAAAATTTTGATTTTAGGGTTATGTCCCTAAAATGGTCAAATATTACCGTTTTACAAAACATCTTTAATAATTAGGTAGCGCGATATATTTTAAGTAAAAATAACGTTAGCTGCTTTTAAAGTCGGGGGTGTGGCGTCCAGGGGTGCCCAGATTTTGCACTTTTCTGTTTATTTTTTCCCCTATAAACTATTTGTTTTAGAGCCCCACGGATAAATATAACAGAGTTATGATTCCATACCAGTGTTAAGAATGTCAAATCTAGCTTTATTCGTATTTTTATAGTTTTACCCCCCTGAGTAACTCGTGTAATAAGCCTCAGGGGGTACTTGAGCTCCAGTGATGTATCACCTTCCACGAATAACGTACCGACTCCGATAACGATGGTTCATAGGTCTCTAATTCGTGAGGTCGCCGGATTGATTTCGTACACCGGCAATCCTGAATGACGGTTATTCGAATGTTTTCCTCAGTCATAAAGGAAATTGTGTCCTACTAATGGCCCTCGAACATTTCTTCACAACTTTCTTAACAGTTCACCCAAACATACCTAGAGTTAGTCATCTAAAGGGGGCACATTTGGTAATGCTGATGTGGTCATTGTTAGATCCCGGAAAACCATCCAGGCCTCCTCACCCTCTTCCCTTCTTCTGTCCATATGTTGTTTTAATGTGTTATGTTAATCAGTCAATATCTGTCCCTGTACCAACTATAGAGTCGGTAAGGGGGTGGGAAGTTCCTACCATCACTTGGACCTCGGGTCTACCTAAGCCGGCTAGCCATGCCTATGACGCTTCACCCCTTTTCTCCCTTTGTCCGACTGACTTTGAAAAAAATATTTTCTTGTGTTAATTGTGCCCTTACCGCTGTCATAGTTGTTGTGTCCTCCCCATGTAATTGCGCGATGCCATAGGGCATGAGGAGGACTATCCTCGAGGAACGAAGCAAGGAGTCACGATGGAAGATTACGGACGGGGCGAAAGCCAAGGTAGTGTGACTCCTTAGTAGTAGATTAGAGGGCCAGATTGATCCTGAGCGGTACGCCACGTCTTTGCCACGATAGGATGAATGTCTATTGTGTAACAAAATAAATGTACGGTTCCTCAATGTTTGAACCCAGGACTGTTGATTTAAGAACCTAGTCTCCCGGTCTTCCTCAGAAATAGCAACGATCCCAAATGTACGAGTTCACGTATGTCAAGAGAGGGTTACGTCCCCCAGTAAAACCTTGTGACAGCCGACCTGAACATGGGTACGAGTCCCGTACCAGGGTGGTAAGGGTTCGTTGGTGGGCGCGTGAATTCGGTACATACCAATATATTCGACCTTTGAGATTTATCGGTGGATTTATATAGCCTACATAAAATCATATCTCGAAGATACGAGTAGTATAAAGTATGAACCACATCGGGTGAAAAGTGAAATGAAAGTCATGCCTTACCTATTTTGTATTTGTGTTTTGTTTGACCCATTGTTGCTTTGGATTTGTTTTCTGTACGGGAAATAACATGCAAACAACTGTCACCTTGGTCACAAAGGGTGCCCCTAGATGTATATGTCGGCAAAAGACGAATTGCCACCAAGCAAAAAAGTGCGGAGAATGATGACGATATTCCAACCCCGTCAAAGCGCATTGCGTGCAGAAAGTGCACAGTTTGATTGGAATGTCCACTGTCTTCTCTGTAGTGAAGTGAAATTCAGGACAAACATAAGAAGGACCACACATTTTCTTACGTCAATATGAAGCCTGATTTGGTTAAGGAAAATGTTTTAACTGCCGCAGAAAAGCGCAATGAAGAAAATATTAGACAAGAATAGCACAGCTTACAGTGTAGATCTTTTCGCAGTAAATGCCAGGTACCACAGACCTGAACCACATTAGAACCTGAACACATTGTTACCTGAACTACATTAGTGAAACAATTATTCAGGGGCAATTAAATTAAGAGAAAAGTCATGCTATGATCAAGCCGCCTATTTTGCTTTAAAATTTTATAAAGAAGACTTCATTAGACTACAATTAAATAATTGCTACGTCTTCTACAAATAAATGTAAAACGATTTTTGCGGTTCAATATCGATTTATTGGCGCTTTTATAAAGCAATAGGTAACACAATGGTAATTATAATAATTTGTTATAGGAATTACCTGCCCGGGTGACTAACAAAGATGTTGCAGTATTTGGAATAATAAGGGAGGAATATCTCACGGCTTATAGTATGACTCAGTCGCAGCGTTCGCCTTGTGAGAGGAACACCTCAGAAAAACTTCAGTAAGGACTACCAGGGGCCGGTAACGAACCGTTGACCTTCCGCCAGACGTCAATTGTTGACAAGAGCAAACTATTTAATGACTTTAATATACGACACTTTTTGTTCTTCCGCCAACGGTTTGTTCTACACTAGTAAAAAAACCGTTTTAAAACTAGATAATTTTTTTTATCAAGAACGGTTGCTCTTAGAAGACCGATTTAAGAAACGGGGTCACTGAAGTAGAGTGATATGTTCGATTTTTCAAAATCAGCCCAATCGGCTCGATCATTAGCGAGATATACAACAGAATGTATAGCATTTATATAAGGGCGAAATGTCTGAGTGTTTATTAACATATCTACCTGGACCTTTCGCTTGAAGTAGTGTCACGAGGGAAAATATCTCATACGATTGCAGCGTTACGGCACATTCTTAAAAATGTACTTCGTGGTGGTACCTGCATCGTAGTACATTTTTGAGATTTTCAAACTGAACACTCTAGTGACATTGTTGGCACTGACGACTAGATGAATCATTTTGTTTATTTTGAAATATGTGGGGGGGTTAACCACTTTTTTGTGAAAACTAAAATTTTCAGTGAAATTACACTTTCTAAATTATACATCGTGAAACGGGAGGGAAGTATAGTAATCAGAGACTTAAGATTTCGATTTTTGGATTCCTCATTAAAGTCTCGTACATCTCGATGAACTCAAAGTACAAAATCTCCAAAACACGAGCGGAGGTGTCATCTTGAGCGCGAATGTCCTCGTTTCGCGCGCTACTTGGTAGCGTGCTCGCCGCCTGCCGCGTGGATCGAGTCTTCTGTCTCTCTCTTTCTGCTGAATATTTATATTATTATTTTAAATACGGAATGGTGAAACTCATCCAGAGCGCATCTCATCCAATGTGAAACTCATCCAATGTGAAACTCATCCAATACCCAACTCATCCACATGAGTCCGCAGTACGTTTGGAGCACTTGCGCTTTGGACGAGTTGCAACATTTAATTAATAGCTTATTTATTTGGATGAGTTGAGCATTGGACGAGTTTCACACTGGATCACTTGTGGTAATCCCTATTATTATTACTGTTGTTTTTATTATTATTATTATTATTATTATTATTATTATTATTACTATTATTATTATTTCTATTTTTATCATTATCATTATTATTATAATTATAATTATCATTATCATTATCATTATTATTTTCATTATTATATTATTATTATTAATATTATTAATATTATTATTATTATTATTATTATTATTATTACTATTATTATTATTATTATTATTATTATTATTATTATTATTAATATCATTATTATTATTATTATTGTTATTACAATTAATTCTATTTATTGCCAATATATCTGAAAACATTTCAATACACATTTGTAGACTAACATACTTACTATTTTAACTAATATAGCAGGCTTACGCGTTTCACACGGTATTCTTCACGTGGTCACCGCTTCGATACCTGCGCCCAGCAATCTTGACTAGAGGGTAATTACAAGCGTTTTCTGATAGCCAAAGAAATGGCGAATACTGGGATTGAGTCGTACAGATAGAGAATTTGGATATTGCCTCCCCACTATTATCAAACCTTATGTCTCATTTAGTCACCTGAATACAGTAAGTTCTCCTATGGCAAGTTTCCTACATACAATCTAGCTCAAGTAGACCTATCAAGTACTACAGTATCATATAATACATATCAGCATAAGCAGGACTTATTTTGTGAGCTTACCAAATGCAATTCAGCAATCAAGAAATTAGTAACTGGACTCAAGCGATGATAATCCTTTAGCACAAGCATCTAACTTGTACACAGTACACACAGTAACCGAAGCCGAGGGTGGCTGAACAGTACGTCACCACGAACACTGTACAACAATATACACGCCTGAACTGTCACTAGGCCAATATGTACACAGTACACACAGTAACCGAAGCCGAGGGTGGCCGAACAGTACGTCACCACGAACACTGTACCACAATATACACGCCTGAACTGTCACTTTAGGCACACAACAATTTTAGATTTTCCACATCAATTTTACGTTTCTACTATTGAAACCCCCCCTCCACCCCTCATTTATTGGGTTTCCTAATCTCGCATACTGATACACTGATGTAATTACTTTGCCCTCTTCCAGAGCTATTTTTCTCTTATCTGTCTATATAGCAGACGCGATCTGTATATTTCTAGGAATCCGTTCTTTTGACACGATCCAATTTGAAAGCACTGGAAGTCATTTTCACAAAACAAGCTATTATGATGATACATACTTATCTTGACAATAGAAATTCGTAAATGTAATGCGATTCCTTATTTTTATTTGTTATAATTTTTTTTTTTTTAAATATGAACTCGTTCAATATAGACCAACTAAAAATTTTACATTGGTTTTTAAAATCCAAAATAGCAAAATGCACACGCCGATGTTGGAAGTAAAACGCCGTGTGTGAGAGTCATAGACGTACGCGGGGCAGGGGTGGGGGGGGGGGGGGCCTTTTTCTTTCTTCTTTTTATCACAATGAGGCTAGAGGGGGCATCTATTATTTTGACCATAAGTAGCCTATCACCACTGACAAAATGAACACAATTCCTAATTATTTGTTGACAAAAATAATTCAATCATGAACAATTTTAAAGATGTCAAAAACGTGATAATAACATCAAAAGTTCATTTATTTCAAGGTGACCATATACGTCTCGGATTCTCCGCGACAGTCCGTTTTCTTAGATTCTATCCCGGCGTCCGAAAGACTTTTTGAAAAGCACTCAAATGACCCGCCAAATGATACACGTATTTGTGGATAGTGTTGCCATTAGACATTGTGATAAGCCCCATTTGAAGGCGGGTTTCAGCTAACCAGCCTAACCTCGCCTGTTCTGTTCCCTACCGCCCAGATTTTGACTTTGCGACTAACCACTTCTTTCCGTGTATATCAATGATTTCATTGCAATAGTATGCATTCATAATAACAGTTGGTTTATTTTTGCTTCCAATGCAGAATATCCAGAGTTCGATTCCTGGTTCGGCTGGGTTTTTTTATGTTCGAAACTTGACTTTTAACTAGGGATGAACATCGATAAAATAAAAACTATCGATAATCGAAAAGATGACTGCATTATCGATCGATAATATCGAACGATAATAAATTTACAAAATTGAAGTAATGTTTTACAGTTTGTGATATGTCGCCTAATCGAGCACATAACGATATGGCAACATTACTTGGACACATCTGACGTGACACTGCTGAGAGTATAATCATATTTTACGAGACCCAAGGCCTAGTATTTTGGCAGTATCTTTGAGTATTTCAATACTAGAAAGGTCCGAGAAGAACGAAATAATGCTTTACGAACCCGCTTTTTTAGAAATCAGACCATTCGATAATATTTGTATTATCGATTATCGAAATTTTATTGCATATCGAATATCGAACGATAATATCGATTATCGTGTGCATCCCTACTTTTAACTATCTGCAACATGATACTCGTGTTCATGTAAAAGGTGGCTTAGTAGCCGTCAAGGCAACAAAGCACATAATAAATAGTATTTACTGATTACACTAAAAATCAGTAGGCCTACTTAATTGTAACTAAGCGGGTAGACTAAAAATACATTGTTTTTAAATATCCGCAAAGAATTCTGTGATACTATCCCAATCAAGAGACAATCTTACTCCTAAAATTTACACTTTAAAATTACTCACGTTTTTATATTACATGTTGTGCTATTATGTGGGGGGCATTCTCTTTCCCCCCCCCCCCCCCCCCCCCCCCATTGATGCCTTCTTCAAGTGTCCCGAAAATAATTGTGCCCCCCCTCCCCCCCCCCCCCATTTATGAACCTCTGTGACTATGTAAGAATAATAGTAAAAACCAGAACATTAAAACAAACCCCGCTAATAATCGAACACATATCAGGCGAATGTAGGTAGAGGTGGCTTGGGTGTAGTGTCACAAAAGAATAATAATAATAATAGTGTGCTGTCTCACATGCTCTCTTGATGCATTGTTGAACTGTCCACATCAAGAGGGCAGTGTGCTTTTAAAAGATCTTTGGTTTGTGTGGGTTATACTGTTGAGATCAAGAGGGCAGTGTATGTGAAAAGATGTTTGGTTTGTGTTATTTGGAGAGGAGATTGGTTTCTATGGAAACGGGAGTGGATCTACGGATTCCAAGGGAATCAGGTCTACGTGATTTGTGCCGTTTCGTTCTTTCTGTGTTTTAATGGTTATTCGTAATTAAAACCAGTACTTTATTTACTTCAAAGTGTTTATGTAATTTACATCCGTGTATTTACACTTGCCACCTCCCATCGTACTTCGCAAGGATCGGAGTGTGACAACTGGAGCCCGACGTTTCATTACCTTCACCGCGGACATACGTGTACTGCGAGGCGTGAGTGACTATATAGTGTTGTTGTGTATTTTAATTCAGTATAAGTGCCAGTTTTTGCGTTTGTTTGCGATTTTGCATACCGATTTTTGCGTTCGTTCACGAAGATATAGTGAAAGAACAATTTAGTGATGCCTAATACACGGGCCTAATCTGTGGTCGAGGACATGCCAGATGCAGATCATGCACCGCCTATTGACAGATTGGAAACTGTTCTGGCGGGTTTCGGAGCCTTGCTCGGCACTATCTCGGGCCGCCTCACCGCTCTCGAGGTGTCGATGCCTCACGCGACGTCGTCGGGCGCCGAGACGCCTCCGTGTGCCAGTGGGCTGGAGCAGCGCCCGCTTTCTCACGCGCTCAGCCGACCGACCATCGCGGTCCGCTTCCGAGACGACGACACGGTGCACCCCATGGAGTTCCTCAACGCCTTGGAGGTGTACTTTACACAATCACGGATACCACCGGGTGAGTGGTTACAATTAACCATCGCGCAAATGGATGGTATGCCTGCTGACTGGGGGCACGCGTTTCAAGACACGTGGTCGAGTTGGGACGACTTCAAGTCAGCATTCGTCGACGTTTTCTGGTCAGAGAACAAGCAGGAGAAGCTGATTGGTGAGCTCCACACCAACTTTTATAACCGTGCGACCCACAAATCAATGGCGGAGTTATTTGTATCGAGGTGTCGTATATGTCGTATAACTCGTATAATTGACTTCCAATCAAAAGGACTGAAAGTTATTTGTATCATGGATTGGAAAGATCAAGCATCTATCACCGCCCATTCCACCACGATCGTTCATCAGGCGGATGTCTCATCTGTTCCCGGCAAACGTGGAAAACGTTTTGGTGGCCGCAAGGGTGTCAACGTCCGCGGACATGCTCGCTATTCTGCGGGATATGGACGACGCTGCTGCAAGACGGCAACAACGTGGAGGAAACGCTTACCAAGGGGTGTCTCGTACTCAACATGTCGGAGATGGGTATTTGGGGAATGAATGTGACTTTGTTTTTTTTCAAGGAAATTTAACAAAAATCACTTTTATATGTTACCTGTTACTGTATCTTTCCAATTATGTAAGGCGCATGCTTCAAATAGTACGTATTTATGTTTTAAATCAATTTAATTATGTTGAATTGGCTAGAGGCTAGAGCCTATGTCTATGCACGCCATTCACCATTAGCAACATGCACACAGCCTACTGGATGCTACAATCAGCTGTTCTACGTTGATTCAGTAGCCAACGTATGAAATGAAACCGAAAATCGCCCGCAAACTTGAAGAAGGGGTAATTTATTTTTTGGGTATAAATTTATTTTAAAATAATAACCCTTTCTTCAAATTACCCCTTCTTCAAATTTGAAGAAGGGGTAATTTATCGAAAATACTGTGATTATTATACAGTAACTTATGTTTAAGTTGGTGCATCTGCTGATAACAAAGAACCAAAGCACTTATTTTGCTGCAGAGATATTTCTCTTCATCCTAGTGTTGAACAATGGTGAATGGCGTGCATTGGCCTAGGCATAGGCTCTAGCTAATTCAACAGAATAAAATTGATTTAAAACATAAATATGTACTTATTGAAGCATGCGTCTTACATAATTGGAAAGATACAGTAACAGGTAACATAAAAAAGTGATTTTTGTTTAATTTCGTTGAAAAAAAACAAAGTCACATTCATTCCCCAAATACCCAGAGATGATGACAATCGCTACACGACACCGGGAGGACCGGTGGGTCGGCCCAACCATCAATGGAGGGAGCCATCTGGATATGGCAACAACGACCAGTGGCGTGATCGGCCGCTAGCTCGCGAGAATCAACGCCCGCGCATCAACCAGATCAAGATGGTGCAAGATGGCGCGGGTGGCGCGTCGTCGCTCGAGGCGTTTGTGGAAGATGGGTCCAGACGACAATCAGGGAAACGAACAATAGCTGCACAAGCGCCTTCATTGTTGCCAGCTGTAGTGTCGTCATCGAAGGTAGCGCTAGATCTCGTGACGGCGAACATCCGATCTATTGGTGTAGTGGAGACGTGTCAGGTGAGTGACCTAGTGAATGACGACGACGGCCCCACAGGGGGGAGTGACAATAAAATTGCTAGAGCGCCGCGCGTGCGAGCGACGGTAGGTGGACGGGACAATGTACATGTGTTGCTCGACACCGGTAGTGATTTGACTTGTATGTCTGAATGTTTTTATAATGAACTGACAGCTGTCATCCCAAATATACCTCTGCTACCTGTGCAGGGCATGACTGTTGATGGGGCGTTTGGTGCAGTGAATAGTCAAAAGCTAAAGTTTCAAACGTTTGTTTCACTTAAACTAGGTACATTCGTTAGTGACGTAGTGATGTAAATCACGTAGACCTGATTCCCTTGGAATCCGTAGATCCACTCCCGTTTCCATAGAAACTAATCTCTCCAAATAACACAAACCAAACATCTTTTCACATCACTGCCCTCTTGATCTCAACAGTATAACCCACACAAACCAAACATCTTTTAAAAGCACACTGCCCTCTTGATGTGGACAGTTCAACAATGCATCAAGAGGGCATGTGAGACAGCACAATAGCGTCTTTATTTTTTTTTCTTTTACATACAAAATACAACTGCACTGGTACATGAAAAAATACATTAGGAAATAAAAATATTATGAAAAGAAAAAAAAATGGGCGAATTGAATTACATATGTACTTTTCTTACAATTAACCCTTCTTAAAATTACACTAAATGAAGTACCTATAAAACTGACATTATCAAATGATTATTCAATCTTAAAAACTAGGCATGTAAGGGTGAAGTACACTATACAGTTTTTCTTTAAACTTATAATCTAATTTTAAAATAGAGTTAAAGACTAAAGTTCAACTAAAAAAAGAAAAGGAAGGTGAAAACAATACAAAGTACATTATAATGATGGCATAGAAACTAGATGTGATATTATAGTTATGTATAAATATATAATTTTGATTCAAATCTAAACTAAAAGTAGCAGGGGAAAAAGTCAGAAACAGGCCTACCTTATATTGGTAACAGAGAAAAACATGAATACTACATCACATTTCTTAATATATTAGCAATATAACATCAAGAGAGTATTAAAATATATTAAAAATAACCGTTTTTATCGATAGATAATGAAATATAGCACTATAACAATGTAACACTACGAGAAGTATTAAATGTACATTAAATTGGGATGTGATTAAAATTACAATATTTCAGATTTGTGTAGTAAGTATTTTTCTGTTTCTCTTTTAAATTTAATATAATTGTAGGAGCAATGGTTCTGTGGTAATGAGTTGTATATTTTGGATGCATTGTAAGTAAACGTTTTCCTGAACTGATTTGTTTGGTGGTGAAAAACTGCTAATTGTGATCGACTCCTTACATTGACCAAATGGAAATTACTTCTTAGTGGAATTTTGTTGAGTAAATATGTTGGTTCTCAATGAGCAATTATTTTATGGACTAAGCATGCTACGTGTAGCTCACGTCTCTCTTGTAGGCGAAGCATTTTAAGGGACTTATACGCTGGTGAAATGGGGTCATATTTACGTAAATTTTTTATGAAGCGAACACAAGCATTTTGGCCTAATTGTAGTTTGTTCTTTTGATGTTGATTAAGGCACGGCCCATATACCACATCTGCATAATCTATTTTCGAGAAAATCATTGAGTTTATTAAAAGTTTCTTTACGTTTGTAGTAAGAAGTCTGTTGAAACGGTATAAGTGTTTCAGCATGCCGAAAATCGATTGCATCAGTTTAGAGACATGGGCATCAAATTGCAGATTTTTGTCAAAAATAATACCAAGATTTTTTGCTTTTTCTACTATTGGAAGGGTTTCATTGTTTATAGTCGGCTTCAGTTCTCCTCCGTCTTTTGAGTTAATGTTTTCCTTAATGGGGCTAAAATAAAGGACAGTAGACTTAATAGGATTTAAAGAGAGGGCATGGTTTTCTGACTCTGCGTAAATTTGTTCTAAATCCGAGTTTATTTTAATTTGCGCTTCATGAATATCTTTAATTTGGAAAAAATGTGTAAGTTGAATATCATCAGCGTATGACTGTGACAGTGTCAACGATTTGCTCGTTTCTTTCCTCTGCAACACCATTCTGGAGTACTGTTCTAGTTTGTCGCAATTGTACTCCAGTGAAAGTATCTAAGATTTAAAGTCGATCGATGATAACTGCACATGTAATATAAATCATTCAAATTGTATGTACTGCAAGTTGAGATTAAGCTTGTGCATATTGTAGAAAAAAATATGCACCTACCGCTATTAGTTTTTTATTTATTGAGTGTGGAAATGCGTTGGAATTCCCTATGTTATACATTGTCACTGAACAAAAACCTACACTTTCAATCGTATAACTTTGCGTAGCACCTTCAAAAAGTAATATATTGTAACAAATTTTCGTCCTAAATGTAGATAACTTCATGACTAACATGAATATGTTTGAATAAGATGGTCGAACGCAATTCGTTTTCGAGATATTTGCGCTGGTGTGTCAATTTTACCTCAAATCTACTCAAATTAGAAACTATAAATATACTTTATTAATAAAAAAAAATATATAATTTCAAGACGTTCAGTAATTAATGCTACTCACATGTAATAATTCTTGAAATTCATAATTTAGAATAAAAAAAAGTATTTTATCATGTCCATTTAATTTAAATAGTTTAGTTGTTGTATTGAATGGGTAGTTCACTTCATCGATCGACTTTAAAGCTCTGCATCTCTTGCTTGATACTGGCGAAATTAAGTTTCCACTGACTTTCCAGTGTTGTACGTTTTTAAGAACATCGCACAAACACTCACCCACTTGATTTTGAGCTACAACAAAATTTCGAAAAGTTTTGTTACCGTCTCGACGTGATATTGAGATCAGTAGGCTATTAGTTTTATTTTCAAAATCGAAAATAAATTAATCATGTTACGACACCCAATTACCCGCTGTGTCTCGCAACCCTTGAGATGCAGGTAGCCACCGCAAATTAGTAACGGTCTGTTGGGATGGGGGACCTTCGTCTTTTGTTTGGTGAGAATGAACTACCGTGGAGCTATCTGTGGCAAAGTCTTGAACTCGGTGGAGAAAAACCTCGCGTAAACTATCATATTTGAGGAAGTGCAGACATGTGGGAGTAAACCGATATAACACTTTATTTTTATCATCATGTGTGCAAGAATTTATTTCACTTTTACCAACAATATTTTCTAGGCAACACAAAATCGATTTTTATTCTAGCTCATGTCAAACACCCACAAGCTGTAATCAAAGTTACAAAGAAAAGTCAACAATTTTGACAAAAGCAACATTTTCAATATTTTTTATTAAATTTGTGGTTTCACTTTTCATAAATATTCGTTTAACGTTGCCTAGATCTAATATTTCTCTATAAGTAGGTGTAAATTTATGAACATCCCATTATTAGTTTTCGAGTAATCAGTTTACTGCCTAACATCTGTTTACGGCAGAGAAAAAAGGTAAAACCACTGCTTCCGAACGCTATATGTGTGTGAATGTGTCGAGAATACCACCAAATTAGGCGGACTCAGCGGCTGCCGTCCGAGCGCGGTTGCCACATTGTTTTCACAAGTTGCAATAACACAATTTTAAACATATTTTTGGCATTTCCATGAAACATCATTGTACTTTACAATTCATGGCAACAGCAGACACATTGCTTATGCAAGTGTAAGTTGTTGTCACGGGCAAAGGCTATGAAAATAAGTGTACGTTTTTTACTTGAGATTTGTCAACACTGGGCACTGTACAAGCAGCGTGAACTTCAACTCGAAAGTATACCTATATAAACCAGTGGCGTGCCGTGGTTATGGAACTTGTGGAAGCAATGGTTTTGCCCAAACAAGGTCGGGGTCTGGGGAAAAGCCCCAGCCGCCGGAGGAACTTTTTTGCAGTTATTTCTTTGTTTTGTTTTTGTTTTGTCTTGAAAGTTCCGTGTACTAAACTGACAATTAAGAAGCACCTCCAAAATGCAACCACAGTTGCGTGTTACTGCACTTACTGTTCCCGCCACTGCAGGCTGCAACACGTGCTCACAGCCGTCTGCACTGGCCATGCGCTCTGAACGCAGATAGCAAACGAGCGTCCACACCGAGGTAAAACTCGCACTTCACCCACACGATCACACTGAGTTTTCTTGAAAAACTACATTTAGCTTAAATTCAGTGCTTTAAAGTTCACTAGTGTCCCTGTGGGTACTTCGGAAGACGCACAGTAAACCCTCACACCAATGTCACTGTCACTTACCGCGATTTAAGGTCGAAACATATATTTTTACACTGATTATTTGTAATCGTGCGAAATACCAAAGACGCATGATTCATTTCAGCGTTCCGGAGCCTCGGTCAGTGTCGGAGATACTCGGCCGCGGTCGGGACTGAAGGGGTGCTGGCTTGTCGCCTGTCAGAGCTAGACGCGCGTAAATTTAAACTGAACTGCCGCAAAGATGGCTAAATAAATGGAAAATTAAATTTGAGAATACAAAGAATTCAAGACGTGGCGAATCGTATACGGGTGTTCTTTTATACATAGCACTCTGTAGAATTTTAGTAAGAGAAGCAGTGCTTCCCTTGCGTCTATGGAGTGCACGCCACTGATATAAACTTGAGATAAATAAAAGTGTTTTATATCATTGTAAAGAGGAAACTTCACCGTTTCTTAGAATGTGCATGTGCTTCTTTTACGTTCTCTGGTACAGGCGGTAGCGCTTACGAAAAATCTAATACGGCTTATTTAAATAGAAACGGGAGACGCGAGAGAACCAGTCAACGCCCACTTTGGTTCCCTATAGTCTGTGTTGTTGCTGACGGGAGGGTAGGCAGCCTACGCTTGGTATTGGGTTGACGTCAATGGTCTGTGTTGTTACTAACGGGAAGGTAGGCAGCCTCTGCTTGGTATTGTAGTGACACAATGGTCTGTGTTGTTGCTGACGGGAGGGTAAGCAGCCTCTGCTTGGTATTGTAGTGACGTCAATGGTCTGTGTTGTTGCTGACGGGAGGGTAGGCAGCCTCTGCTTGGTATTGTAGCGACGTCAGTCGTCTGAGTTGTTGCTGACGTGAGGGTAGGCAGCTTCTGCTTGGTATTGTAGTGACACAATGGTGTGTGTTGTTGCTGACGGGAGGGTAGGCAGCCTCTGCTTGGTATTGTAGTGACGTCAATGGTCTGTGTTGTTGCTGACGGGAGGGTAGGCAGCCTGTGCTTGGTATTGTAGTGACGTCAATGGTCTGTGTTGTTGCTGACGGGAGGGTAGGCAGCCTCTGCTTGGTATTGTAGTGACGTCAATGGTCTGTGTTGTTGCTGACGGGAGGGTAGGCAACCTCTGCTTGTTATTGTAGTGACGTCAATGGTCTGTGTTGTTGCTGACGGGAGGGTAGGCAGCCTCTGCTTAGTATTGTAGTGACGTCAATGGGCTGTGTTGTTGCTGACGGGAGGGTAGGCAGCCTCTGCTTGGTATTGTAGTGACGTCAATGGTCTGTGTTGTTGCTGACGGAGGGTAGGCAGCCTCTGCTTGGTATTGTAGTGACGTCAATGGTCTGTGTTGTTACTAACGGGAGGGTAGGCAGCCTCTGCTTGGTATTGTAGTGACGTCAATGGGCTGTGTTGTTGCTGACTGGAGGGTAGGCAGCCTCTGCTTGGTATTGTAGTGACGTCAATGGGCTGTGTTGTTGCTGACGGGAGGGTAGGCAGCCTCTTCTTGGTATTGTAGTGACGTCAATGGTCTGTGTTGTTGCTGACGGGAGGGTAGAAGGGTAGCCGCAACGAGGCACAATTACGCGCTGGTTATGTAAAGGTCAACATTTGTGAAACCTTATTGGGAAAAAATTTATTTGGCCTTAGGGCTAAAATATTTTCTGTTGAGAGGTCCAAGGACTAAATACTTTTTTTGACCTTTTGTATTTTGTGTGTAATACATCATTGAAAATCACTATCAAAATTATCTCCAAGTGGTGCTCATACTTGACTTTCGGGCTACCGCGCCACGCTTAATTCCAAAGCAAGCTACCAACTTCATTTTCTAGCTCTCTAGTACCTACCATATAATTGAGACAGGCCCATTAGGGATAATTTTGGTCCTTCGGTTGGTTACCTGTAACGGTGGGGTGGGGGAACAGGCGTGTGCACTCTACTCAGCAGAAGACTGCATTTAGGAATGTGTGAAAAACGCCAGGATTCTGTTTATGTTCTTTCAAGTAGCGCATATGAAAGGGGCCTTAGATAATGATCTGCGATCGGTTTGCGAATACTTACATTGGGGCTAGTATATAACATACAGTTCATAAGAATTGTAATATTGAACTTTGATTGCATCAGTTGTTTACAGTTACAAAACTGCTAAGTAATCAGTGCATTGCAAATAAATAATTAACATTATATTTAAAAATGAATTTTGTCTCGGAAAGATGTGAATATTGCTTCATGGAGTTTTTTTGATTTAATAAAATAATGACAAATTCCCATTGGAGATTTTTTATTTTTATCTCTGCCTTATATCTATAGTTACTTCTTTTCCTGGTTACCTTGATGTTTCAAAGCTAGCCTTGAAATAATTAGAAAATAGATGGTTTCATGAAACGCGTGTGTGAGTATTGTAGCCCGCCACAACGTTGGCTAGTGGCTGCGCTGGTCACTCACTCCTCCCACTCCCGTCTCCATCAGTAGTTGTAGTTTGAAATTCTTCACGTGATTCCCTCTTTTGTGAAATAATTGGAATTTTTTAATTTATGCAAAAGAAATGATTTAGCCCAAATGAATAAAAATTGCAAAAACCACATTTTTTTAAATCACTTATCAAATGGATAGTTTTAATATAAATTTGATTGGTTGATTGATTGATATTTGGGTTTAAAATCCCATATTTTTCCAACTTTGCTAATCGAAACGATAAAAGGATGAAATATGAAGTTTTAAATGAATAAAGTAATATATGTTTATTTTTATCTGTCAATCATCCCCCCACCCTAGGTCAAGTCCCCTTCTGTGCCCAACATCTCGTTTGGTTGCAGGATGGCTGAGAACAATGACGCTCGGTTCGTTTTAACCAAGCCTGGTGTCCTGGTGTTGGGTGGAGGCCTGCCTGCTGGATCGAGCATTGTGTCATTCTTCCAAGACGAGACCGTCGTTCACGTGTCTTGCGGTTATAGCCACTCTGCAGTTGTCTGCGAGTCTGGCCGCGTCTACACCTTCTGTGTAACACAAGACACAGGACGGATGAAGAACGAAGGCTCGGTCGCTGAGCCCAGGCTTGTTGACACTCTCAGCACTGTTAGTGTAATTCAGGCTGCTTGTGGAGGTAGATACACCGTGTTCCTCACTGACAAGGGTGAGGTGTATTCGTGTGGGCAGAATGACTGCGGTCAGCTTGGCCTCGGTCACACCCGAAACACCCCCACACCTGCCCTGGTTGCCGGTCTGCCGCCAATGAAGAAGGTTGCTGCTGGGTGTTACCACACGGTCGTTCTTGCAACAGGCGGTGAGGTCTGGGTGTATGGATTCAACAACGAGGGCCAACTAGGACTCGATCATACAAACCTGCGATACTCATTCACTCGTGTGCCCAACCTCCCCGAGACAATCGTTGACATATCGTGTGACGCGTACTATACAGCTCTTGTCTCGGCCTCTGGGGTCCTCTTGATTGCTGGGTGTAATGATAGTGGTCAACTTGGGCTTGGTGCAGTGGATAGTGTGTCCAGCTTCACACGAGTATCGGTGCCGTCAACAGCCGTGGCTGCCGTGTCCTGCGGTTACTACCACACTGTGGCCCTCGGAGTCGATGGGACGACCTGGGCTTGGGGTTTTAATGGTGAAGGGCAGTTGGGTACCGGTAACACAACTAACAGATCCGCCCCCACTAGAATGATTGGCCTTGAGGGCCAGACTGTCTCCCAGGTTATCGCTGGATCTCACCACACTGCGGTGTTGACACGGGCAGGGGACGTGTTTGTGTGTGGCCGAGGAATAAGTGGTGAACTGGGTCAGGGGAAGAATAACCTCTCGGTGGCGACTCTGTTGCCGATGTCATCGGGGCTGGTGGTTCAACAGGTGGCTTTTGCTGGAACATATTTATTACTGTTGGTCACGTCAATCGTCGCACCTTCAGCGCAGTGCGAGATAGGGATTGATGAAAAGTTGCAGGAAGACATAACGGACTTGGAGCGGATTATAATGCGAACTTTGGAGTGTCCGGTGTGTTTTAAGGTCATGTGCGCACCGATACACCACTGCACCAAGGGGCACAGCCTGTGTAACGCTTGCCGGTCTGACGACAGGATCACAGTTTGTCCGCTGTGTCGCGGACAGTTCTCTGCTGGGAGGAATTTTACCTTGGAGGGTCTGAGTACCGACATCCGGCTACCGTGCACGGAATGCCTGCTGCGCATGCCCGCGTGTGAGCTGGGGGGACACGGCGCGGTCTGTCCCCGCCGCGACTACGACTGTCCCCTGGCGTGCGGCGGTTGGAGGGGCCGGCCCGAAGCGATGCTGGGCCACGCCCTCTCGGCCCACGCGGACCGGACGTGGCCCGACCTGCCACGCACGTTTGTGCAGCGGCGCGGACTCTTGCTCACGGACGTGCTCGCGGCGCACGGCAGAGTGTTCGCGCTACATCGCGGGTACGACGGGGAGGGGCGCACGTTCCGGGCGGCCGTCAGGTACGTGGGCGCGCCCGAGGACAGGCACGCGTTCAGGTTCGAACTCACGCTTCTCACCGAAGACATGCACAATACTTATCACAGGAAGGTTTGTTCTGATATCGAGAGCGTCGAAGACATGTTCAGTTCATCCAACTGTGTGACTGTGAAGGTGAAATATCTTGATGCGTTTCTCCAAAATGGCGATCTGACGTGTCGGGCGGCCATCTTGAAAGTGTGATCCGGGCGTTTGGGTTTCAACTTGTACACCGTTACACCACGTTGCACTCGTCAAATGCAGAGAAAATACTTAACCTGGCTACGAATAGTTGGCCCAACACTACCTTTCACATGGTTTCGTCACAGGCGACGGGTTTGTAGCCAATCAGCGATCGGTATTTGCGCGGTTGTGTCTCGAGCGGTTCGCTGGTTGGCTATGAGTGCCTTGCCTGTGACGAAAGCATATGTAAGGTTCTTGGGCCAAGTATACAAGTAAGTGTTCAGTTACGTTCTTGGCTCTGTTGCAGGCCAAGGTGGGATTTCATCAGTTAGGGCCGGTTTCACCAAGATCAACTTTGGCCAAGTTCAGTTGAACGACACTAACACCAACTTTTAACTGCAAAATCCACTGCATGAAGATTGTAATGTTTTATTGGTAATGTGTTGCTTTATACGTCGATTTACAGATATTTTCAGTAATTATGTGAAACAAGATACACATTTAAATCCCTTTTGCATGCAATTGTATCTTGTTAATGGCAAATATGAAGGATATTGAAGGAAGATTTTCTCAGATTGGTAATAAATGTCAAAGATATTTACAGTCAATTGTTTAGCCATTGCCTACTGGATAACTTGTACTCTGCTTGTGCATAATACGTACAGAAGGCAGTGACAGAACTGCTTTGGAGATTATCCTCACAAATCTGAACGGTGGGCATCGAGGGTTCTTTCCAACAATGCATTTGCAGTTTTTGTTTAATCATTTTTACATCAAAATACATCTGTACCATGAGTAATAAACAAACATGTATACCAATCTTTACATGGATTATTATAAACTTGGTGGTATTACAAAAGGCTATAAGTGGCATTGTGAGAAATTATTTCCATCTCTCTGTAAACAATAAACATGCAGTGACACTACTTAAGTATCACAAACAAAAAAAATGCGAGATATGTGAGAAATTAAATAGGTACAAGTTATTATTTTTGTCAAATTGGTAACATTCAGGTTCAAGCTGAACTCGACAAAAGTCAATGCTGGTGAAACCGGCCCTTAGGCAGCCTGACAAGCTGCCCACTAATATCCTTGTTGAACATTGCTCGCATTGAACAACTATTTACTACCTGCTAGTAATCAACTCTATTGTTCGTATATGTGGGTATAATCATGCATCTAAATGAAATGCAAACTGGAGTCTGTGTTGTCAAGGTGTGCTTGCATGTATTGCACAGTTGCATTGTTCTTATAAGTGTTCTCATTAAGAATGTGAAATGTTAATTTAGTTTATTTACCATATTTCTTAATCTTGACAACAGATATTGAATGCATTCAGTTGTAATCATTCTGTTAGATTCAATGTATTCTTGAGACCATTGACCACGAGTGCACGTATTGCATTATTCCCATTGTATTTGCGTTAGCTTAAGTGATGTGTTGACTTTTTTGTGTGTAACTTAAACAAGTTATATTTTAATCGTTCAATGCTTTTTTAAAACATATGTTATCTTTAAACTGTGTTTACAAAGTGTATGTGCATGGCATGGTGTTATTATTAATTTCTATGTAGATTGTAGATTTTACAACTTTGCTATCCGAGTTGGGCCCAATATTGAATGTTTTCAATGCTTGCTGATTTATATTTTATATTAATAATATTGATACCTTAAATGTAACCTTGAAATAATGTTTTAAGCAAGTAAAGTGCACATAACACGAATGACATTGTTGCATTCTCCTTCACACCACCTGTTTCATAAAGAATCCCGTTCTTGCCATCCCGTTAACATGCTCTTGGGTTGTTCTCCTTGAAGGGTAATTAATTGTAGCCAGGCCTGGCCTAGGCTGGTTTGTCTGGAAGAATTGTGATGTAAATGTTCTTATGTCCTGTATGGTAATAAAAAGGTTGGCTGAAGTACGAGGTGAACTACTAAGGTACTAGGGTGAGTACTAAGTGAAGTGGGCAAGTGGACCCAGAGAGCTATGCTGGCTGCTGGCTTCTGGTATAGGGCCACCCTAGCCGGCCTGACAGGTCGAGGGGGAGGAGCCAGACGAAATCCTCCCCTTTACCTTTTCTACACCTTTACGTCCTTATCCCTATCTTCCGGACCCCCCCCCCCCCCCCACCCCCACCTGTCATATGCAGTGTTGAATTCAGCTATGAACACCCGGGGGGAATTGTAATTCGCCCCCCTCCGGAAATAAATTGACTACAAACTATATAATCTATATATTACCTAATTTTGAAATGGCACGAAAATATTGCATTCAAGGTTTTTGTTATGGCTTATGTTTGCACCTGTAGTGATAGGCAGACCCTGCGAAAAGTGAGTATGTGACAGCTCACAAGAAAAAAATTAAATTAAAGCGGAAACAGTAGAACAGGTAAAAACGTTATAAGAACCTAGTGATTGGACTGTACACTGTTCCTTGTCACATATAAAAACAATTTAAAACGCAATACTTCGAACCCTGATCGAACCCATCAACAAGCGAAAACACACTAGCTCGCAACTGACAGTTGACACAGGGCTGCGTACCAACTTTGATTGCGTTCACTGTGGCTGTGACTGGTGGTGGGGGTAGCCCAGTCAACGCAGTGAACGCAGCAGCTGGTACGGGATGCAGTCACAGTCACAGCGAAAGCAGACAACAGCAGTAAGTAAGCAAGTAAGTATTTCTTTATTTTTCATGTTAACATGTATGAATACAGGGTTACAAGAAAAAAAGGCGAGGTTCAAAAAATACATTTTTGTTCTTCCACCCTACCATAATATCTTAACATATTTTAAATTTATATATGAACAGTTGACAGACTCTCGTCAGGTGAGATAAGACGCCCGTTTTAGGGAAACGTTTACACTTGAGTGGTAGGTAGAGAACTTGTCATTCATAAAAGCAACATTAGCCATCTGTTAATTAACCTTACAACATTACATTAATAATTTAACGCTTATGGGACTTCTAAGATGAGATTATATGGTGTTGTGATGTCACTTACTATTTAAACAATATAATATTGTCTATAAATTCATAATTCGCGGTAAAATTATAAGCCACGCCCCCCTTGACTACGATCTTCTCGGCCCAGTCATCGCAGTGACTGGAGGGGTAACTGCGAGGTGAACTGGTACGCAAAAAGCAGTGACTGCAGCTTGACTGCGAGTCAAGCTGGTACGGATCTCAGTCACTGCAGTCACTCCCAGTCATAGTTGGTACGCAGCCCAGGAGATTTCGACGTGCACCGCCTTGGTGTGGGTCGGTGGGAGTGAGGTGGCGGTGGGGTTTATGTCAGCTGTCAGTTGCGAGCTAGTGTGTTTTCGCCTGTTGAAGAGCTCTGATCAGGGTTCGAAATATTGCGTTGTAATTGTTTTTATATGTGACAAGGAACAGTGCACAGTCCAATTACTAGGTTCTTATAAAAGACTCTTGCTATGGCTTGGCAAGAAACTCGATATATGAATGAATGGCGATTGCTGGCGCTCGAACATCAATCTCTGAGATATCTGATGGTATTAACGGTATTATATTTTACCCCTCGACTCTTCACAATAAGAAATAACATATTTTTCTTAACAATTACCCCATCCAACTGCCCCCCCCCCAACCCCCCTCCTTCAACTACCTTATCATATACAGACAGTTATAGACAGACACGAGATTAATTCGAGTGTGGACGATGCACATGTGTCAATATTGACAGCGTCTCGTGTGTGAGGGGGTGTGTCTAAGGAATAAATAAATACTCTACCCATTTTTGGAATTTACTTTATTTTATATCCTGATGTGTAACCTGAGTTGACAAGTTATACTGTGTAGGTGTCTTTCCCTTTGATATGGTTTAGAATGTCATGATAAAGTAAAAACACACTGGTTTATTTTTTAAATTATTACCATCGATCTCTTCTAAACGATGTATTGGACAAGGGGGCGGGGCAGATGAAATCCAGATTCAAGACTGAGAGGAACTAATTTTTAGTAGAAGTAAATTGAAAGTACGTACATAAAGCTTTCTGTGTGTCATAAAAGTAAGTGACGAGAGCTGAAACAAGCATATACAGGATAGAAGGGACAGGCTTACTTAAACTCCGCCACTTCTCAAACATGGAAATTAGTACTTTGCTTTCAATTTTCTTGTAAATATATTTTTTTACATTTGTTTTTATTAATATTTTTCCATCAGAACATTTGTAAGTCTATTAATAAAAGTAGTTTGGTAGCAGTGGTAGGGGTGGTTTAAAAATGAACCCCCCCCCCCCCCCCCCCAAACTTCCATTGGATGTCTAGTTCCGTGGTATTTGAATGCTTATGTTAAATACTTCAAGGCTGCTCATGTACCATAACTACCCGGTGGCAACCTGTCCCAACCTCCCTCCCACCCACCCACCCTCATAACTTCATATCCCTCATTCTATTTCTAAACTCCCTTACCGGTACTGATTCACACTCAACAACCTCCTCGGGTAACTCATTCTATTCCCTAACCGTTCTTTCAACAAATCCAAACCTACCCAGATTACTTCTTCTGAAAATTCTATTTATGATCTCCCCTTGCTCTGTATACCCCTTCTTGCAATCTGCTAATATAAAAATAGCTAATAAAAATAGCCTCCCTGGAGACAAAACTCTGAATTCAACACTGAACATATGGTTATAGTTCTCCAAGACGTTGTTTAACAACCTACAATTAAATAACCTCTTTAGTCCAAGGGACCTCCTCCAATTTATGGTACGTTTACAGCTACGCGTTGCGAGCGAAGCGAAGGCGCGAGCTCCAATCAGTGGCCGAGTTTGTGTGAATAAATAAAAATAAATACAAAATAAATTCACATTTAGAGTCTACCCACTCAGTAACTAAACTGATTTGCAGTGGGGGACTTTAATTTAAAGTGACTAAACCAACCCTGTAGGCTTCGAACACCATCGACGAGTGAGCGATAACCAATCAAAGATCGATATTTCAAATACGAAACATATGAATCAATGATTGGACAGTGCGAACACCTGCGGACAAATGCCAGAATCAACAAGGCCGATTCAGAACAACTTTGAATTTATTGAGTGCTTCGTTGCTAGGACGGCTCCAAAGTCACCGTTTACTTATTCCTAAGCCAAGAAGTAATGGAATTGAATCCACATTAGAAGTTAAAAACTTCTGCCTGAAGCGGGTTTGAACCCGGGACCTTCTGCATTGGAAGCAGGGATGCTATCCACTAGACCAACGAGCCACCTAAAGACCAACGAGCCACCACGAGCCAAACTATTAACTTCTTTGCGTGAAACTCAGCCGCTGATTGGAGCTCGCGCCCTCGCTTCGCTCGCAACGCGTAGCTGTAAACGTACCATTACCCTTAGATAGAACTAATCACGGCCCTCTAGATCTTCAATGACAACAATGCACAACAGTGGAAAATACCATCCATAACTATGGGTACGGTCCAAAACTTCTTGGCAATGCTTCTCATTTGTTTTTTTTAATAATAATGTTTCGTATACGGACAAGCCTATCTGTTACACATTAGGCCTGCCATCATGCGGCAAGCCTAGACTTATTTTTCTACGTCTTAACTATCTGTTACAGTTTCTTGTTTTACAGACAGTCCTTGGAGACCTTGGCAGAGTTCACCAATCCACGGTAAGCCGGTGCTTGCACCGGGTAACCAACATCATTGCCGAGCAGTTGGGAGAGTACGTCAAGTTTCCCAACGAACAAGGACTGTTGGCCAATCAAGCAGCATTTTTTAATGACAGGCATTTCCCTGGTGGGGCTGGCATTATAGATGGAACACATATTCCATTACAAAATCCGGGGGGAGACAATGGTGAAATGTATCGTAACAGGAAGCGTTACTTTTCACTCAATGTACAACTCGTTTGTGGCCCCCGGCTGGAAATATTGGATGTTGTGGCTCGATGGCCAGGAAGTGTACATGACGCCCGGATATTTGTCAACAGCAACGCCAAGATGCTATTCTAGACAGGCAGGGTGCAGGGGTGTCTTATTGGAGACAGTGCGTACCCCTGCACTCAATATATGTTAACGCCGCTGTTGGTCACACGGAACGCTGCCGAGGACCGATACAATGTTGCGCAGAAACATGACCGTACCAAGATAGAATGTTGTATCGGTGTCTTGAAACGGCGACTACTGTGTTTGAAGAAAGGTCTGGCCTATTCTCCACAGAAGGTCAGTGCCTTTGTCTGTGCTTGTGCTGTGCTTCACAACATTGCTGTAGCGATGAATGACCCCGTCTCAGATGATGGGGACATTCGTCAACAGATTGTTCCGATGCAACGTGTTGTGCAGCCACAGCACGGCCAGGGAGCAGCGTTTCGCCGGGCGTTCATCGCACGACACTTCGCGTAGAATATCAGTGCACAACAATTGACTCAGTGGTGGTTGGTTGTGGTTTTACTTGTTTGTGGGTTTGTTGCAATCTGTCATGTTGGCACAGTTGCTGGACATTGTTGTAGAAATATCTCCTTGGTTGTTGTTGGTACTGTGATTTGTGTTCTATTTAGTTCTTTCCAAATACTTTTTTCTTATTATGCCAAGGTGGCTTTTTCATACATTATATTTTTTTCATCATTCTCATACGAATTAGTGAAGAGCTTGGTATGCACTGTTAATAACGAATAGAGAACCCATCAGCTTACCTAGATAGTGAGTTTCGAAATTTCTTTTTTCTATGTGGTAAAACTGAATAGTCATCATCCAAGTAAGCTGCAGGATATGATCACCATTTCTAAATATTTAATTTTCTGAACCTTAAGAATTATTGATAAAATCTTTTGTTGGAGCATAGTTAAAGGGTCCAGTGCAATGCTTATCTTAAGGTGAATCTACCCTGATTTTTTTTTTTTAAATATGCATAAAGAACTCATATGGAGTTAGTATATTGAGTACGCTCATTTGAGAAGATCAAAACTAGTTTTCAAGCTCATTTTGGAGGAGCCGTATGGTATTTACAACGGGTTTTATGAAGAATACGGCTAACAACTACATTTAAATCACATACGCGTTTGGTATGCGATTTTTTGTTTACATCTTACCCTCACTATTGGCTATGTGGATTTAGTGTTTTGAAATAAGTGTTTTCAATATTTGGTTTACTACGATTTATTTTGCTCGCCGGTACAAATACAATTTCCGTACCGGAGAACAAAATAAATCGTAGAAAACCAAATATTGAAAACACATTTCAAAACACTAAATCCACATAGCCAATAGTGAGGGTAAGGTGTAAACAAAAAATCGCATGCCAAATGTGTATGTGGTTTAAAGGTAGTTGTTAGCCGTATTATTCATAAAACCCGTTGTAAATACCATACGGCCCCTCCTAAATGGGCTTGAAAATTAGTTTTGATCTTCTTAAATCAGCATACTTCATATACTAACCCATATATTGTCTTTATGCATACTGTATTTAAAAAAAAAAAGAATTGGGGGTAGATTCTAGGGCTTCCCAACGATAAAAAAATTCATATCGATATCGCGGATGTAATTATCAATATCGTATTTTTTAAATTGGGTATCGATATCGCTGATATCGTAATTTTTTTTCAAACCAGCCAGAGACCATTCATTATGACCATTTAATATGAATAACTTATGTGATATGTTTTACTTTGTACGTCAATAATTGTGTGTTGTATTATTTAAAATGTATCCGCAAAACAGCGATGTTGTGATTGGCGTGACGTGACGTGAGTGTGACAGACTGGCAGAACGAGAGCGGGCGCAACAGACTCCCGGCCGGCGGGCGATGAGGGCGAGTAGGTACCAACGCAAATGTTGCAGTGAATGTATCACAAAAATGCAGAAGCACAACACCGCCAAACTTTTTTTTTTCTTTTACGATAGTTGACACTTGATCGACATCGCGAAACGTACGATATATTAATTCTGTATCGATATCGAATTATTTTTCTATTATCGATATCGTATCGAATTATCGATATCGTTGGGCAGCCCTAGTAGATTCACCTTAATTGCTTTTAACTCATCCAATGTACTTGTTTAACTCATTGCAACTTGCACTGCATGCAAAATATCATGTAAGCAAACTGTTATGGATCATTAATGGTAGCATTCTGAACAATGATGTTTAATTGAATGAAAGCTTATCAATAAAAAGAAAATTTTACAAAATAATGTATTTATTATATTAATTATACATTTTATTTTTAAACATTTTTTTACACAGGAGGAAGGATAGGCCTTACAGAAAACAAGAAAACCGATGAAAAAAAAAGCGTGGGTAAATATGAAATAACTTAAAAAGACATGGGAGAACAATAATAATATAGAAGCAAAGCAAGCATCAGCATTGAAACACTATTATAGGTTAGGCCTACAGGGGTGATCTTTCTCTTCCTGGTCTGGCTCGACTCCGATGCTGCACTTGGTCAAACTTCAGGTGTTCCTCTTCCCTGGTAGCTCGGGCCTCCTCGAACCGGGCTCGGGCCTCCTCGATCCGGAGTTCGACCGACGGGAACTCGGCCCGAGCTACCTCTGCTCGCTCCCGAGCAGCATCGGCACGTTCACGTGACAGAGCAGCGTCCATGTCGGCTCTGGCTTCACGCATTCGAATGTCGTGCAGCTCGTCTTTCTGCTCTTGTGTAGACTTGAGCTGTGACATTCGAAGCTAGTGTTCCTCACGGACAACACCTAACCTGTTTCTAGCAGTGCCATGGCTAGTTCCATCCCCAGAAACGTTGGCACTGCAAGTGGGAGTATCTCCACTAGTGGCAGAAGAATGTCCCAATGATGGAACAGTGCTTACAGTAGCACTTCCTCTAGTATGGTCAGTTGGGGACACTCGCCACTGTAGCAGTGGGCATGGGCAGGGATCGCTCCCTGTCACGTCCTCTACTAACAGTGGGAGTGTTTCCTGTTCTTTCCATACTAGAGGAACGTACTACTGTAGCACTTCCTCTAGTATGGTCAGTTGGGGAGACACTCGCCACTGTAGCAGTGGGCGTGGGCAGGGATCGCTCCCTGTCACGTCCTCTACTAACAGTGGGAGTGTTTCCTGTTCTTTCCATACTAGAGGAACGTACTACTGTAGCACTTCCTCTAGTATGGTCAGTTGGGGAGACACTCGCCACTGTAGCAGTGGGCATGGGCAGGGATCGCTCCCTGTCACGTCCTCTACTAACAGTGGGAGTGTTTCCTGTTCTTTCCATACTAGAGGAACGTACTACTGTAGCACTTCCTCTAGTATGGTCAGTTGGGGAGACACTCGCCACTGTAGCAGTGGGCGTGGGCAGGGATCGCTCCCTGTCACGTCCTCTACTAACAGTGGGAGTGTTTCCTGTTCTTTCCATACTAGAGCAACGTACTACAGTAGCACTTCCTCTAGTACGGTCAGTTCGGGAGACACTCGCCACTGTAGCAGTGGGCGTGGGCAGGGATCGCTCCCTGTCACGTCCTCTACTAACAGTGGGAGTGTTTCCTGTTCTTTCCATACTAGAGGAACGTACTACTGTAGCACTTCCTCTAGTATGGTCAGTTGGGGAGACACTCGCCACTGTAGCAGTGGGCGTGGGCAGGGATCGCTCCCTGTCACGTCCTCTACTAACAGTGGGAGTGTTTCCTGTTCTTTTCATACTAGAGGAACGTACTACTGTAGCACTTCCTCTAGTACGGTCAGTTGGGGAGACACTCGCCACTGTAGCAGTGGGCGTGGGCATGGATCGCTCCCTATCACGTCCTCTACTAACAGTGGGAGTGTTTCCTGTTCTTTCCATACTAGAGGAACGTACTACTGTAGCACTTCCTCTAGTACGGTCAGTTCGGGAGACACTCGCCACTGTAGCAGTGGGCGTGGGCAGGGATTGCTCCCTGTCACGTCCTCTACTAACAGTGGGAGTGTTTCCTGTTCTTTCCATACTAGAGGAACGTACTACTGTAGCACTTCCTCTAGTACGGTCAGTTGGGGAGACACTCGCCACTGTAGCAGTGGGCGTGGGCAGGGATCGCTCCCTGTCACGTCCTCTACTAACAGTGGGAGTGTTTCCTGTTCTTTCCATACTAGAGGAACGTACTACTGTAGCACTTCCTCTAGTACGGTCAGTTGGGGAGACACTCGCCACTGTAGCAGTGGGCGTGGGCAGGGATTGCTCCCTGTCACGTCCTCTACTAACAGTGGGAGTGTTTCCTGTTCTTTCCATACTAGAGGAACGTACTACTGTAGCACTTCCTCTAGTACGGTCAGTTGGGGAGACACTCGCCACTGTAGCAATGGGCGTGGGCAGGGATCGCTCCCTGTCACGTCCTCTACTAACAGTGGGAGTGTTTCCTGTTCTTTCCATACTAGAGGAACGTACTACTGTAGCACTTCCTCTAGTACGGTCAGTTGGGGAGACACTCGCCACTGTAGCAGTGGGCGTGGGCAGGGATTGCTCCCTGTCACGTCCTCTACTAACAGTGGGAGTGTTTCCTGTTCTTTCCATACTAGAGGAACGTCCTACTGTAGCACTTCCTCTAGTACGGTCAGTTGGGGAGACACTCGCCACTGTAGCAGTGGGCGTGGCCAGGGATCGCTCCCTGTCACGTCCTCTACTAACAGTGGGAGTGTTTCCTGTTCTTTCCATACTAGAGGAACGTACTACTGTAGCACTTCCTCTAGTACGGTCAGTTGGGGAGACACTCGCCACTGTAGCAGTGGGCGTGGGCAGGGATCGCTCCCTGTCACGTCCTCTACTAACAGTGGAAGTGTTTCCTGTTCTTTCCATACTAGAGGAACGTACTACTGTAGCACTTCCTCTAGTACGGTCAGTTGGGGAGACACTCGCCACTGTAGCAGTGGGCGTGGGCAGGGATCGCTCCCTGTCACGTCCTCTACTAACAGTGGGAGTGTTTCCTGTTCTTTCCATACTAGAGCAACGTACTACTGTAGCACTTCCTCTAGTACGGTCAGTTTGGGAGACACTCGCCACTGTAGCAGTGGGCGTGGGCAGGGATCGCTCCCTGTCACGTCCTCTACTAACAGTGGGAGTGTTTCCTGTTCTTACCATACTAGAGGAACGTACTACTGTAGCACTTCCTCTAGTACGGTCAGTTCGGGAGACACTCGCCACTGTAGCAGTAGGCGTGGGCAGGGATCGCTCCCTGTCACGTCCTCTACTAACAGTGGGAGTGTTTCCTGTTCTTTCCATACTAGAGGAACGTACTACTGTAGCACTTCCTCTAGTACGGTCAGTTCGGGAGACACTCGCCACTGTAGCAGTAGGCGTGGGCAGGGATCGCTCCCTGTCACGTCCTCTACTAACAGTGGGAGTGTTTCCTGTTCTTTCCATACTAGAGGAACGTACTACTGTAGCACTTCCTCTAGTACGGTCAGTTCGGGAGACACTCGCCACTGTAGCAGTGGGCGTGGGCAGGGATCGCTCCCTGTCACGTCCTCTACTAACAGTGGGAGTGTTTCCTGTTCTTTCCATACTAGAGGAACGTACTACTGTAGCACTTCCTCTAGTACGGTCAGTTGGGGAGACACTCGCCACTGTAGCAGTGGGCGTGGGCAGGGATCGCTCCCTGTCACGTCCTCTACTAACAGTGGGAGTGTTTCCTGTTCTTTCCATACTAGAGCAACGTACTACTGTAGCACTTCCTCTAGTACGGTCAGTTGGGGAGACACTCGCCACTGTAGCAGTGGGCGTGGGCAGGGATCGCTCCCTGTCACGTCCTCTACTAACAGTGGGAGTGTTTCCTGTTCTTACCATACTAGAGGAACGTACTACTGTAGCACTTCCTCTAGTACGGTCAGTTCGGGAGACACTCGCCACTGTAGCAGTGGGCGTGGGCAGGGATCGCTCCCTGTCACGTCCTCTACTAACAGTGGGAGTGTTTCCTGTTCTTTCCATACTAGAGGAACATACTACTGTAGCACTTCCTCTAGTACGGTCAGTTGGGGAGACACTCGCCACTGTAGCAGTGGGCGTGGGCAGGGATCGCTCCCTGTCACGTCCTCTACTAACAGTGGGAGTGTTTCCTGTTCTTTCCATACTAGAGGAACGTACTACTGTAGCACTTCCTCTTGTACGGTCAGTTCGGGAGACACTCGCCACTGTAGCAGTGGGCGTGGGCAGGGATCGCTCCCTGTCACGTCCTCTACTAACAGTGGGAGTGTTTCCTGTTCTTTCCATACTAGAGGAACGTACTACTGTAGCACTTCCTCTAGTACGGTCAGTTGGGGAGACACTCGCCACTGTAGCAGTGGGCGTGGGCAGGGATCGCTCCCTGTCACGTCCTCTACTAACAGTGGGAGTGTTTCCTGTTCTTTCCATACTAGAGCAACGTACTACTGTAGCACTTCCTCTAGTACGGTCAGTTCGGGAGACACTCGCCACTGTAGCAGTGGGCGTGGGCAGGGATCGCTCCCTGTCACGTCCTCTACTAACAGTGGGAGTGTTTCCTGTTCTTTCCATACTAGAGGAACATACTACTGTAGCACTTCCTCTAGTACGGTCAGTTGGGGAGACACTCGCCACTGTAGCAGTGGGCGTGGGCAGGGATCGCTCCCTGTCACGTCCTCTACTAACAGTGGGAGTGTTTCCTGTTCTTTCCATACTAGAGGAACGTACTACTGTAGCACTTCCTCTAGTACGGTCAGTTGGGGAGACACTCGCCACTGTAGCAGTGGGCGTGGGCAGGGATCGCTCCCTGTCACGTCCTCTACTAACAGTGGGAGTGTTTCCTGTTCTTTCCATACTAGAGGAACGTACTACTGTAGCACTTTGGGTGTGGCGAGATTGCTCTCTACCACACACGGTTCCATCATTGTAGGTTCTTCGACCACTAATGGGGAAACTCTCCATTCTGGCACTATTGAGGGGAATGGAATAATCCATGGCACTACTAGTGGTTGGTAATGGTTTAACACCAGCTCTGAAGATGGTAGGGAATCTACTTTGAGAAGAGGAAGACCTTCTCAAAGTGGGTTCACTTTCATCATCGGAGGTGGGAAAGGACCATTCCGCACATAGGTTGGAATTGGATGGGGATGAATGAGATCGACTCTCGTCGAAATCTGAAAAATAAAATTACATATTTTAGTTAGTAGACCTAGGAGATGCAAGTTCTGATAATATTGGACTGTGGTCAAGTAATTGTTTATTGTTATTGGAATTCAAATTATCTGTGACTTTAGTTGGACAATCTATTAAATGTTATGTTAATAATTATAATTAAGATTATGAGCATAATAATTCTAGAAAGAAAGTTAGTAGGTTATTTTTTATTGGTGTTGCAGATGAAAATTATCATGCAAGTTGGTGTGTGGTTTTTTATTTAAAGGGTAGAAGTCATGCATAGGTTGTAGTCACTTGTAAGGTGCATGTTTGTCAGGTAGGCCTACTAGTTAGTGTTGTCATACTTGGAAAAGTTAATTTGGGAATAAAATTGTGTAGAATTTTTTATAATAATGATGCCAAAACATTTAAAAAAGTGCACAAACTTAAATGTTGGAAGCCTCGACGTATAATTGCCAGCACTTGTTTAAGATAATAAGTCAGAATATGTATCAAGCGGACATGGTCCAGGACTAACATATGCCAGTCAAGTGAGTGTATGAACATTGTACACAGTATATGCTACTTGGTTTTTATTAATTTAGTATCCAAGAGAACATTATGTACAGTAGATAGTTAACATGTTGAAGCGAATGAAAAGAATTTAAAAAAATATATTAAACCCATAACCATACCAAAACTTATTGTTTTAAATAAATTTTCCAATTAGAAGGGCCTACTCAAATGTATAGGTAGTCAAGGTCAAATGTCTAGCTATTGCTAGGCTAATATGTTGCTCTGCACACTATTTAGTAAGAAACAAAACAATACTCTGGGCTGGTGTATTGAGAAATATATAATGAATCATAGTCCAGGGGAAGTTCAAAAAGTGAATACCACTTATTCACCAGAGTAAACCCATGCATGTGGGAGTCATGGAATTGTCATGTTTGTTGCCATTTCTTAGCCTTAGGTAGGATTATGTAAGAAGGGTTGTAAGGTCACACTGACATATAGGGTGTAGGACTGTGGCTGCAACCCATGCATGTGGGAGTCATGGAATTGTCATGTTTGTTGCCATTTCTTAGCCTTGGGTAGGATTATGTAAGAAGGGTTGTAAGGTCACACTGACATGTAAGGTGTAGGACTGTGGCTGCAACCCATGCACGAGCGAGTCATGGAATTGTCATGTTTGTTGCCATTTCTTAGCCTTGGGTAGGATTATGTAAGAAGGGTTGTAAGGTCAAACTGACATGTAGGGTGTAGGACTGTGGCTGCAACCTACCAGTACTATTACATTTATCTAAAATAAAATGTTTTTAAAAATAAATCTTGTTCAGACACCCATACAGCACAACCATATTCATAGAATATGCTATATATATTGTTCCTGGACATTTCAAATATTCACACAATGTTCAAAAATATTGGGAGATATTTAATACATATTGTAGGAATATCCGAATGTCACCAAATTTATCATTCAATGAATGCTCAAAGAATATCATTTTATGACCAAGTGAATCTTAAAATAACATTAATACAACATTGCTATATGAACATTGTTAGAATATGAAATGAACATTCACAGAATATTAAATAAATATTCATATAACTGACATAAAAATTCAAATTATGTTCTTCGAATATTAAATAAATGTTCATATTACTAGAGCTAAATATTTAAAGAATGTTTATTGAACATTCAAACAGGATGGATATGGATATAGTATTTTCATTAAAACTAGACCACATGGAGCTGCTGCATTTATTGAATATGCTATTCTTAGGTAAACTGGATATGGACAGTCCAATTTCCATTATATCTAAAATGGACTACGCAAACAGCAGAACAAATCATTATAAAGGCAAATGACAAAATGTAGCAGCTCAAATCTAGTTTTAAAGAATTACCTGGTCATAAAAGCAGTTGGATAAGAATGACTAAATGATTGCTTCAAATTAAATTATTCTCAAAAGTTTTATTTGTCCAATGATATACATACACAATTATTAAAAGGCTATGCACTCAACACGTTTCAAATTACATATAATCGTTACGGCTGCCATTTATACCCCGTTTCCACAAGTAATTTCAATAGCAATAGACAACATGGGTTGTGGTATTAACAATGTTTTTCCTTATTTCAAGTTATTTCACGTTATGAGTTACGACCAACCAATCAGATTGTTTAAGCACCTACATGTAATAACAGACAAATCACACACTTAACTCGACTGTGCATATGGTAGGGGATTCACGCTGTCTACGACCTAGAATGCATCCCTGTGAATCTATACTTCAAAAGCTAGGCCTAGGCGCCAAGTTGACCATGGCATGTCCCAAAGGGATCAGGCCCTATCTACTGGCCAAGCAGTTATCCTAGCTGGGCATAGTAATCTTGTTTAACTCTCAACACATATTATCCTTCCTTGGTCTAGATCACTTTAAATGTGTAGATATCAATAATTACAACTGTACTTACTACTTACCACTGTTTGACGCTGAGATATCAAGCCATCACTTCACTTCAACACCGCTAGCCTGACTGAGCTTGTTGAAACTTGTTGAGTCGAGAGACGCGTCGATTGTTTGCGCAGACATGAGCGCAATGTTCAAATAATAGTTTTGACGAATATTCATAGAATATATTAATACAATATTGTTAAAATATTGTTAGTTAAATGTTCTATGAAAATGCCAAATCGAGTGTTGAAAGAATATTTTACAACGAATGACCTCAGAACGTTTTATGAATATTTATCTTTTAATGTTAAGTCAGAAATATTCTGTTAACGTTCATACAATGCTAATATCGTTATATTAACATTGTGAACTTGAAATGAATATTAAGAGAATATTTTGTGCTGTATGGGCATGCATAAACACATCAACACATTTTAACCCCCCCCCCCCCCAAAAAAAAAAAAACACGGCAGAGGGTAAGATTGAATCGAAAAAACAACATGTTATGTAACATTAGCTCAGAAGTCGGATCCAGTGTCTGGATATTACGAAGCAGAACTGCAATCTTTGATTTTTCTTACTGTAACTTTCTATTGTTGGGCATGGCCATAGAAAATTTGTATGCACAACTAAAGTATTCGGCACTAAATGTTGCAGATATGATCTCTGGCGGAGAAATCGTGAAGTAATAGCTAGAGGGCAACAGAGCCGCTGGATGTCATTTGTCAGTGTCATTTGTCAGTGTTTATATGAGAATGGCAACGATTCCAAAGAAACATAAGCGATATTGTTGAGTCAGTGAATATCCAGCTTTGCTGGATATTTGCTGGTTGCGTTTTGTATCCAAGATGCCTTTGATATTATGGGGATTTTGGATCAGGGGACACACCAAGTATCCGAAGGCCCGAAGTTCACGTTCTGATCATAATGTTAATTAACCACTTGCAATTAAAAGGCCACCGATTAACACTGCCTCTCTTTCATTGAGGTTCCTTTGGGCTCCATTTGCTTTCAAATATATGTAATATGTATATTTCAGAATAAAGTTCAAAACTTACTTTGCGCAAAAACATGTTTAGGCGGATTCATGCTCTCTGTTCAGTTTGTTAACCCTCTAACTGTCAGCCATGTTGCGCAGCAGTGGTGTTATCTCTTGACACATTTAGTGTCGAATGTTTAGTTTTTCTCATTTATAAGAAAACAACTTGCACTGTATGGGAAATATAGTAGGCCTATGTATGCATGTCATTTGGGGGCTGTATTTACCCACCTTACCACTAGATGCGTGTTTTATCACGTGCACATCACTACTTTAGTAAAATGTTAGATTAAAAAATTAATAATTATAAATATGTCTCCCCAAGTATCATAAAATGCTTCACTTCGAAGTATGTAATTTCAAACTAATGGTTATAAATAAGAAGGTGCCAAAAGGCTGGGGCAATTTAATAGTGTGAAAGAAATAGGATGCTAATAGCTTACCTGAGTAGAGTAGCGTAATGGTAAGTTGCAATAGAGAAACATAGCTATTAGCTACCTGACACAACCAAAACGAAATAAAAGTATTAAATTAAAACAACATACATTTAATATGTAGTTTTGTTTTGTTATGTAGGCCTATCTTTGTGTCTGTTTGCGGCTTACTATCACTCTCCTCCATTAAGCTGTTGGCATCCCATCTCTTTCATGCAATTACATAAATTCAAACTTACTGTATCCATCAAAGCACTTGTAAGTTTACTTGCACCATTTTTTTTTTTTTAATTTTATGGAAAGTAGCCAAATTAATGAAAAACCAACAAGCCTGCAAATCATGGAAACATTTTATGCTACTATGTACTTTCATACAATAAGAACTGCAATCCCACAGAATCCCAGAACATACCTTAGTTCGGGTTTCCAAGAAAATACATTTAGCCTATAGGAAAGAGCATTCCGAACAAAATGAAGCCCTAAGAGCTTTAACAACATTCTGCAAGAATTCCTGACTCTGAGGCTGTAGGCCTATGGGCAAAGTGTAAAACTGAAAAAATGTCATTCTCATTTACAGCCATGGTCAGAAGGGTGGGCATAGGTTTATGGTGCACACTGCTTTACAAGAATGAAAAATTAGCCAATACTAGTAGGCTTATGCAATGAAGCTAAATGAGATGTAGGCCTAGGCCTTACTAGTAGAGCAGCAAAGTGTATCTCGTAGGCTATTTGTGGAAGAGCATCATAGCGGTAAACGGGATTATGCAAAGGTATGTATAACAATGTTTTTGGACCAGGGTTACATCGCCGGAATTACTGCAGACGGCGTCGGTGGCGCCGCGACGCCACCTGACGCCACCGAACGTTTTGACCCCCTTTACACCTTTACACCGTTTGCCCTACAGAAAAAAACTAACATGATTTTTCATTCAGTTTTTAAATACCAATCGATTTGTATCAATAACGTTATGATTAGTTGAGCGTAGCAAAGCGGAGTGAATCTCTTATTTCAACTCGATCGGCGCTTTGTCTATGTGTGTGTACAAAGATTTTTCGTCGCGCACAGATCAAACGGCTACACGGATTTGGATGAAATTTTAAGTCAACACTCGTGACCACTAATCTAGATGCTGATAGAATTACCAGCAAAATCCGTCTAGATGCCAACCTACACAAAATTAATTAGTGAATAATATCGAATTTGAATGTTTTGTTCGTCGCACACAGGTCAAACGGCTTGACGGATTTCGCTGAAATTTCAAGTCTACATTTGTGACTTCTAAACTGAACGATTTAACAAAACCAGACAAATTTGTAAAGTGGCCAACCTACAAAAAATAAATTAGTGAAAAATCAAGTTTTAATTTTTGTTTCTAAAACTTATAAACGGATTTAAATATATTTGTATATTTATTTCTAAAATAACAATGTCAACATGTGGTAAACGTTTGAATTTGTAACTTTAACTGCCATTTTGTAAAAAAAAAAAATTATTTTGTGTCTGTGAAAAAGTTTGTTCGACGCGCACAGGTCAAACGGCTTGACGGATTTGGTTGAAAGTTTCAGTTAACACTCGTGACTACTACACTAGATATTATTAACATAACCAGCAAAATCCGTGAAGATGCTAACCTAGAAAAAAAATAATTTATAAAACAAATCCAATTTTTTATTTTTTTAATGAAACCATACTGTCAGATGTTGATAATTTTTTATAATGGTTCTGCAGCCTTGAGCTGCTATATACCTTTTGTTTAGACATGTCTCTTTGCCTATACCTTAAAAAAAAATTGAAAATCTGTCGAGATTTGGCCGAGTTGTGGCAGTTTTGGTTTTTGTATTGTGTGGTATCAAGATTATTACAAAATGTATCTATATATATTTATGTTTGCGTGTGACAAGTGTTTAAAAAGATAATCGAAAAACAAATTTGAAAAAAGTAAAAACAAATTTGAAAAAAAAGAATTTCGGAAATTTTGAAATAAAAAAAAAGCAAGAAAATTCATAAAATTTTGCAAAAAGTACTACACTCATATAAACTGTCGTAGATACATAAAGAAAGAAAGAAATTCGAAAAAAGTGTAAAATTGTTAAGTAAAAAAAACATGGTTACAAGATAGCGGTTAACAAAACAATTCGAAAACTTTTGTCATTGTGTTGACACTATTATTATGCATACCATTATAAAAAATTATTAACGTCCGACGGCATTTTTCATTAAAATATAAAATAAAACTTGGATTTGGATTTGTTTCAGAAATTATTTTTTGTAGGTTGGCATCTTCACGGATTTTGCTGGTTATGTTAATAACATCTAGTGTAGTAGTCACGCGTGTTTACTGAAACTTTCAACCAAATCCGTCAACACGTTTGACCTGTGCGCGACGAACAAACTTTTGCACAGAAACAAATTTTTTTTTTACAAAATGGGTGTTAAATTTACAACTTCAAACGTTTTACCAGGTGTTGGCATTGTTATTTTGGAAATAAATATAGAATATATTTAAATCAATCTATAGGCCTAGGCCTAAGTTTTAGAAACACAAATTAAAACTTGATTTTTCACTAATTAATTTTTTGTAGGTTGGCAACTTCACGAATTTGTCTGGTTTTGTAAAAAAACGTTCAGTTTAGAAGTCACAAATGCTGACTATAAATTTCAGCCAAATCCGCCAAGCCGTTTGACCTGTGTGCGACGAACAAAACATTCAAACTCGATATTATTCACTAACTAACTTTGTGTAGGTTGGCATCTAGACGGATTTTGCTGGTAATTCTATCAGCATCTAAATTAGTGGTCACGGTTGTTGACTTTAAATTTCATCCAAACCCGTGTAGCCGTTTGACCTGTGCGCGACGAAAATTCTTTGTACACACACATAGACAAAGCGCCGATCGAGTTGAAATAAGAGATTCACTCCGCTTCGCTACGCTCATATAATCATTACGTTATTGATATCCATCGATTTGTATTTAAAAAGTGAACGAAAAATCATGTTAGTTTTTTTCTGTAGGACAAACGCTGTAAAAGTTATAAGCCAAAACGTTCGGTGGCGGCGTCAGGTGGCGTCGCGGCGCCACCAACACCGTCTGCAGTAATTCTGGTCCAAAAACATTGTTATACATACCTTTGCATAATCCCGTTTACCTCTATATACTCTTCCACGAATAGCCTACGAGAACCAAAATCATACATCTTGCGCTTCTACTATACTGTATTGAATTATGCATGCCTATATTACAATAAAGTGTTGAATGTAACAAATTACGAGAGTCAACTAGCTAGGTCTAGGCTTACTTGTTATACAACCGATAGGCCTAATAGAAACATACCATCCATCTCCTCATCCAGTATGGGTGTGCCCGTGAGGTGACCAAACGAAGCCAGTGGCGACACAGATCGATCAACGTGCCCGATGGAGGAAGAGGAACCCTGAAGTGCGCGTGCATCGGAGTCGTATCTCGACGCCACTGTATGGAGCAGGTATGGTGTTGCCAGCTCCATCAGTGGATCGTCGGCCAGATCAGGAACAGACGGACCACCACCTGTAGCCATCCTGTGTTGGTTCAGTGCTGATGCCTGCTTCTTCCTCAAATTCTTCAAGTTCTCCCATGCCTTTTTAAGTTGTTCTGAAGTTTGCTAGAAACACAACGAGATAAAAATAGATACATTTTTGCTTGAAAAATAGTATTCAGGCCCTTTGATAGGCTAGCCTACATAATCATGTATTCTGAAGTGCCAAAAAGTATTCAGGTCCTATGTTTATCATCACTCACTAATTTAATGTACACTAGGCCTAATGCTAGGCCTATTCAAGCTGGGGCATAGTGGGTTTACACATGGCTAGGCCTAGGCCTAGGGGCCTACAGATTTCACCTAGAGTCTGGGCTTAGCTGTCAAACTCAGTTTAAGAATTGGGTACAAAATGGTAAGGTCCTAGGCCCCTAGGCCTACATGGTAAGCCCACTCCTCCAATTTACTAATTGATAGGCCAACACCAGTAGGGCTATGGTCCCCCGGGTGAATCGAGTGCCTAGAGAACATTCAGGGGGCGTGGAATGTACGCCCCCCCAGGCCTAGGCCTAAAGCTAGCCTGGTAGGCCTACATCGGGGCTAGGCCTAGCAACTACTGTAGCCTACGTGTAGGCCTAGGCCTAGGCCTAGTAGGATTCAGCCATTCGGAGCCCTTGTACTAAATACTGACATCATTATTCGCCTTTAAATCGAGATGTAGGCGCGCCACCGTCGCGACCATCATGGCCGTCCGAGCCGGGATAAACAACGCACGCATAACCTGTGTTCCATATGTTTCTGGCAGTAGGTTAGTGAGTGACAGGGTGATGGGGTCTGTGATACACATTTATCACATAAACGCGTTTGTTGGGAACATACAGCGATCATTAATTTGTCGAAGCAAATAGGATTTTAAACGGTTGTTTGAGCCGGGGTGCTCACTCCGAAGAGTTTTTTAGTGGACTGTATATATTTGTGTTTGAAACTTACCCCAATGATGTTCGAAGGTGACGTAGCGTAGATAATAGCGACTGGCGGAAAGTGGCCGTCGAGAGAAAGAGATAGAAGAAAGAAACTCGAGTTTAGAAGAGAAAAGAAGGAAAGATGAAAATGCCTGGAAGGCGATCGAACCCAGGACATGCAGCGTCGAGGAAGCAGTCTTGGGCGCAACGAGAGAATAACGAGAGAGAAAACCAACTTGACGTGACCGACGAGGTCGAAGACTGGAACACTAGAAAAATTGAACTTCACGAGATCGAAGCTCGAGCAATACTAATAATTGAACTTTACGAGTTCGAAGCTCGAACGATACTGACGAGATTGGAGATAAGCAAACGGGCTCTAAACGGGAAGACTGTAAGAGATTACGTGATTGGCCCAAATCGAAACATATGAAAATAATAGGCAGGTATACCAACACCGAAAACATACATATTACCAGCGACGAATAAATGGCGCGAACATACCGCCCACCTAAAATAGACCAATTTTAGAAAGGACAATGAGAAATAACAACCTAAGAACTACAAAACTAAATCTAACAACACTCCGAAACGAACGACTAAAGAGAGGGGAGGGTAACTAACTTGTTCACCGGTCGGGTGAACACTCCTTTAGACGTGCGAACGGACGCGACTCGGACGACGTTGTCGTTACCGGGGCACACTTGAACCACCCTGCCAATAGGCCAAGATAAAGGGGTAGTGGCGGGTTCTAACACGAAGACGACGTCACCGACCTTGAGATTAGGACACGCGCGCACCCACTTCCCACGCTGCATTTGCGTATGCAGATACTCTCTGGACCAACGCGTCCAGAAGGATTGATGCAGCTGACGGACTTGATGCCAACGAGAAAGGTGAGAAGTAGACTCGGCGATAGCTGTTTCAGGGGGTGCGAGTAGTGAGGTGCCAATCAACAAGTGGGCGGGGGAAAGGTAATCAGGGCCTTCCAGGGGGTCGAACGAAGTGGCACAAAGAGGTCGACTGTTCAACACGGCTTCAATACGTGCAAACAGGGTAGAATACTCCTCGAAATTAAGGGAGGAATCCTTAATTAATCTGTGTAGAAGTAGTTTGGCGGACTTCACTCCAGCTTCCCATAGGCCACCGAAATTAGGGGCGTAAGGGGGGTTGAAATGCCACTGAACATTACGTAGAGCGAGCTTGTCAGCGATAGTAGTTTCAGCTGAGGTGAGAGAATCGTGAATCTCGCGGAGCGTACGGGCAGCACCTACGTAATAACGATCACAGTCGGAATAAATATGAGCGGGGAGGCCACGACGAGCGAGAAACCGATCAAGACAGGCCAGGAAGGCTTCAGTGGATAAGTCCGAGACCAACTCTAGGTGAATAGCCTTAGTGGCCATGCAGATGAACAGGCACAAATAACCCTTGACGATGGGGGCGTTACGGCGGGAACTCGTCTTCACGGAGAAAGGGCCAGCGTAGTCAGTGCCTACGTTTAGGAAAGCGCGTGAAGGCTTAGCGCGAGGTTCAGGCAGCTCAGCCATGATTGGCTGAACAGGCTTGGCGCGGAATTTGAAACAGGTTAAGCAACGTCGAATGCGTTGCCGCAATAAACCGCGTAAAGCAACGATCCAATACATCTGCTGAATGAGAGCTTGCACAGTGCGAGGGCCAGAGTGCAATGACGTGAGATGAAAAGCATCACACAAGAGTGCGGACAGATAAGCTTCTTTGGGAAGCAAGAGCGGATGACGTGCGTCCTCGGGAAGTGAAGAGTAGTGAAGTCTGCCGCCCACCCTGAGAAACCCACGGGAGTCAATGAAGGGTTTGAGGGGGGCGATGCGGTGAGACACGAGCGAGTGTTTCGCCAATTGCTTGAACTCATTGGCGAAATAATGTCGTTGAGTGATGCGTACGAACAAACGCATCGCGTCCTCAAGTTCGGACGGGAGCAGGGGACCAGTGGGGGGAGCAAGCTGACTTCGGCGAGCAAGCAAAATGCGGGAAAACCGTACCACGTGACCAAACACGCGCTTGGCTTTGACGAGCGAGGAGAAGCTTTGCAGCTTAACTAGTAGAGGGTCAACAACGGGATCAAGACTGATCAGAACTGTGGGAGACGCTTTCAGCTCAGGCACCTCGTGGCTAGGTTCACGCGAGGGGACCGAGCGAGGCCACGTAAAGGGGGGCGAACGCATGAACGGGGGACCAGAGAACCATATGGGATGGTTCAACAAGTCTTGGGGGAGAAGTCCCCGAGAGGCACAGTCGGCAGGGTTCTCTTCGGAACGAACGTGAGACCAGTTCAGAGGAGAAGTGGTCTCGAGAATTTCAACCACTCGATTGGCGACGAAAGTCTTCAGCTGGTGCGGGGGGGTAGAGAGCCAGGCAAGTACGATCGTGGAATCGGTATAGAGCAACACTGTTTCTATGTGCAAGGACTCGAGAGCGGGCAGGGCATCTTTCAACACCCGAGACAATAACAATGCGCCACTGAGCTCCAGTTTAGGGACAGTGAGAAGCTTGACGGGCGCGACCTTGCTCCTGCCTCTCAACAGTCTGACATGAGATTGCGAGCACGTCTCAACGTGCAAATAGAGAGTAGCAGCATAGGCCTTCTCGGAGGCGTCACAAAACCCCACAAGCCGGTAGGTGGCGTCACTCAAAACAAGGAGGCGCGGAACACTGACATCACTCAACTTGGACACGCTTTCGATGGCAGTGATCCAAGTCTGAGAAAGCGACTCTGGAAGTGATTCGTCCCACTCCACGCGCAAGAGCCAGAGATTCTGCGTGAACACCTTCATCCAGGAGAGGAAAGGGGTGAGAAACCCAAGAGGGTCGAATATGCGCGCAATGTAGGAGAGTATGGAACGTTTGGTGACACAACCTTCGAAAGGTAGAGTGTGAAAACTGAAGCAATCAGAGCGGGGGTCCCACAACAATCCAAGAATTTTCAGAGTCTTCTCATCGTTAGAGAATACCAGGGGAGTCTCCAGGTGGTCCTGGGGAAGAGCGCTAAGAGCGTCGGGAGAGTTGCTAGCCCATTTGCGAAGTTCGACCCCGGCGCACTGAGTGATCGATTGCAACTCAGCGCGAAGCACGAGAGCTTCGTCAAGGTCACTGGCACCGGATACTATGTCATCGATGTAGATGTTTGAAATGAGGGCGCGTGAAGCGAGAGGAAACTGCGCGCCCTCGTCCTTGACAAGTTGCTGCAACACTCTTTGGGCCTGGAAAGCAGAGGGCGTGAGACCGTAAGTTACTGTATTGAGCTCGTACTCAATAACAGGGGAGGAAGGCTCAGGGCGCCAAAATATGTGCTGATAGACACGGTCGTCCTGGTGTACAAGGATTTGACGGTACATCTGTCTCACGTCCGCGCACAGGGCTACGGGATAGACACGAAATGTAGTGAGAACCCGGGGAAGGTCACTCTGAAGTTTGGGACCACTGAGCAAGACGTGGTTGAGAGCAACTCCACGTTTATCAGGGGAGGAGGCGTTGAATACCACTCGCAATTTAGTGGTAGAGCTTGTGACCTTGTGTACACAATGGTGCGGGATAATGTACTTTGAAGGTTGAGAAGCAGGCTGCATATGCAGTGAACGAGCGTATTCACTCATGAACTCGTGATATGTGTCATGAAGTGGAGGATCACGCTTTAGACGACGCTCCAAACTTACAAAGTTCTTGAGCGCGACGTCACGATTATAGCCTGGCATGATGCAGTCAGGCTTGAAAGGTAGAGCGACCGAGTAGCGACCGCTTGGGTCGCGAGAGTGGGTTTTAATGAAATGCTCTTCAGCGAGCGAATCCAATGGGTCTAGAGAGGGGGGTCGACTAACTTCTTCTGTTTCCCAGAAGAGACGAAGAGTGTGTTCCAAAGGAGTATTGGCCACGGCGAGAAATGAGTAGGATGACTCAGGTGCAGGTTCAGAAGAGTTGACTGGACCCAAAATCACCCAACCGAAAACTGTATTGAGTGCAGCAGGTTTGCTGCCTACGATTGTGTTTCCAGTTTTACAGAGAATGTCAGAGTAGAGATCGGCACCAATGAGAAAATCAATGGGTCCGGGAACATTGAAGTGATCGTCAGCGAGGTCGAGGTCATGATAGCGCTTTATGACCTCAGTGGACACGGAGGAAGTAGGCAAATTGCCGGCGATAGTTGAGAGAATGTGTGCGTTGACATGCAAAGCCGGTTGCCTAGAACGTCGAGAAGCTATACTGCATTGAACGATACCATGCACACGAGCGTGAATTTGACCAACACCTGACAGTTGGGCGGTGGCTGGTTTGACCTTTAAGCCCAAACGTTGCACTAACGAATTAGTGATGGCAGAGATTTGCGACCCGGAGTCAATAACCGCACGAAATGGGTGCAATATCCCGTGGGCATCACTTATGAGTGCGCGAACGGTGCCCAATATGACGGTTTGATGAGTGGGGTTCGAACCCCGGACTTGACACGACAGAGTCTGTGGCACCTGATGGCCTAGATCGGAGACAGGAGTATCGTCCACGGAAGACTGAGTGGAGTCTACATGCAACATAGAGTGATGTCTGGTACTATGACACACGGAACAAGACTTTGTCGAACTGCATTGGGTTCGTAGATGTGCACCCATACAATTAAAACAGCGTTTTAACTGTCGCAGAGTGTCGTAACGTTGGTCTACGGTTAAACCACGGAAGGCATTACATTGATAGAATGAATGCGAAGCCTTACATAACGGACAAGTGGACACGTTAGTATGAGCGTGATTGCGAGATGAGTCATTGTGAGATGGTTTTGAACTCAAGTTCGAAACATCAGATGACACGATCAACGTATTTACTTTCTTCACAGGGGGAAAACTTTTGACAGAAGTGACTGAGTTTTTACCGACAGCACATAACTCCATTACTTTAGATTGGTCTTCGACAAAATCAATAAGCGATTTATATTCGGGAGTCGAATTAGACGATTGTTTGGTTTCAAAAGCCTTGCGAGATGACGTATCGAGGTTAGCTAATGCCAAACACAGTAGAAGGAAATCGCCCAGGTCAGGAATATTCAGGGCTTTCAAAGAGTCGACAGAATTGCGATGTACTTTGAGAAATGCTTGAAGACCGTCATAAGATGACGTTTTCAGGGGAACAAAATCTAAAATCTTGTGAACATACAAGCTCCCTAATAATCGCTTGTTTTGATAACGAGAGACGAGCGTTTGCAAAGCGAGGGGATAATTTTCCTCAATTATTTGAAACTCTGAGATGAGTGCCAACGGTATTTCAGACAACGAAGTTTTTAAAAGTGTAATTTTTGAACATTACTTAATGACTTATTATCATCAATAAGAGACTTGAATAGAGCATAGAACTCGGGCCATTTACAAATGTCACCTTTGAACTTGGGAAGATCTATGACAGGCAATGCAATAGATGGTTTGACTGAAGCGGGTAGAGACCCAGGTTGAGTCACAGCAGGACGCTGATTTAATTTATCAGCCGTGAGAAACCGAGATTTGGCAGCGTAAAACAACGTTTCAAAACTGTCCTGAACTTTGTCTATTTCGATCGGCTTGGCAGGAAGAACTACTTGAGTGTTGAGATCGGCAATGGACATTTGAATTTCTTGAAAATCCGATTTCAAAACAGATAATTCATCGAACCGAGGCCTATGTGACTCAACTTGTTCAGGCTTTATTTTTTCGAACGCAGTGTACGTTCGTTGGGCGGACGCGAATATGAACTCGCGTCGAGCAACTAACTTGTTTAGTTCTGCCGTAATATCGACCATTATGATCGAAAATGCAAAAGACAATGTTAGAAATACAAGGGATGTACGACGTACGTAAGAGACACACACTGAATAGCACAATCAATTGAATACGAGAGCGGAAACACACAACACTCAATGACGTGTGTATTGTGCGACCAACTATGGAGTGACCTTGATTGAGAAAATCTTCGAGAAAAATGGAGAAAATTACCGGACAATTCGGCACCGCGAGGACCATATGTTTGAGCCGGGGTGCTCACTCCGAAGAGTTTTTTAGTGGACTGTATATATTTGTGTTTGAAACTTACCCCAATGATGTTCGAAGGTGACGTAGCGTAGATAATAGCGACTGGCGGAAAGTGGCCGTCGAGAGAAAGAGATAGAAGAAAGAAACTCGAGTTTAGAAGAGAAAAGAAGGAAAGATGAAAATGCCTGGAAGGCGATCGAACCCAGGACATGCAGCGTCGAGGAAGCAGTCTTGGGCGCAACGAGAGAATAACGAGAGAGAAAACCAACTTGACGTGACCGACGAGGTCGAAGACTGGAACACTAGAAAAATTGAACTTCACGAGATCGAAGCTCGAGCAATACTAATAATTGAACTTTACGAGTTCGAAGCTCGAACGATACTGACGAGATTGGAGATAAGCAAACGGGCTCTAAACGGGAAGACTGTAAGAGATTACGTGATTGGCCCAAATCGAAACATATGAAAATAATAGGCAGGTATACCAACACCGAAAACATACATATTACCAGCGACGAATAAATGGCGCGAACAACGGTTATCGTTTAATTTTACAGGAATGATATTAAGTAAACGGGTACTATGTAGGCAAGCATCCCTTCAGACATCATAATTACATGCAAAACCCACATCTGATAAACGTGAATATTAACTGCACAGATGAGAACAACAAAGTAACCGCTACTTGCTCATATAAAGCAGGTTCGAGGAAGTGTAAACATGACTATTTTCTATATGTAAGTAAGGCAACGAGGGCTCCCGTTCATATTTCGGATCACAATTCCTCTTTTATCCCTTCTTCAAATTTATTTTCTTTCATCCCGGCCTTCCCTTTTCTACCTAAACGCCCACCGAACTCCCACGCCTCCCCCCCCCCCCCCCCCCCCAGATCCTCCCAATCCCCCAAAACCAGAAATGAGTGTTCTTTACGACCTAGGCCTATACTTGCTAAAGCATAAGGTAATTGCAACGCAGCTGAATCTGATAGGCATATGCGTAGGCATGTTAAATGTTGGATTCTAAAAGTAGGTTTTAAGTTGATCATTTTGTGCCAGTATAGCCTGTTATGATTATTGGTAATGGTAGTTGAGGTGTTTTATGTCTCCCACCCCCTTACACCCACATCCCACACGCACGCAATCTACACTTGAGGTTAATTTTCCTGTATAATGCTGAATTTCAGTATTGGAGGTGTAAAATAATAATAAGAATTTTATTTGTATCATAATCCCCCCCCCCCCCCCCCTAACAAATACATTGTCACAATTCTTTTGAACCATCAAGTACACATAATCTACCGTACGCATATTTAGTATTTTTTTTATGAAATTTAGAAATTTAAAAAAATCCCCTCCAATATGTGGGTAGGCCTAAATGTCAATTTATGTTATGACTACCTATGCATTTTTTTTACACAGCATCTACGAAATATATTTTACAAAATTATTTATTTAACAGCACAAAATAGAAAAAAATGTGTATTTTTTTTAGACTGAATACCATACCAGCATGCATTTTTACACCTACGCAACTGCGTAAGCGCCGAACTCATTCGGATTTTAAAACACTTCGTATAGAGAGAATATTTGTTTCGCTCGCCGGTTGCTACATCGTGGCATAGATCAACAAGGTATTGATTGTCCATTTTAACATGTATACTGCCCGACAATAATGTTGATCACGTAATTCACTCATACTATCTATCGCCGTCTATCTGTATAACACACAGCGAATACAGGCCATCATTCCGTAACCTATCCCGGCTGTACTGGTTCGCGATTTGTCCGCCAGAGTTCAGCCACTTTGGGTTTAAACGCGAATAGAGTCGGTAGGCCTAGGCCCCTAGGCCTAGGTAGACTAGATAGTAGGCGTAGGTGGGCGTAGGCCTAGACCTATATGTCTAAAAAGGTAGGCGTAGCCTAGAAAAAGAGAAATAATAGCCTAGCAGAGAGTAGCTGCTAATTTACAAACAAAGCCTAGGCCTAGGCCTAGGCTAGGTAACGTCAAAGATTTCTAACTTGTGTCACAAATGAGTAGGCCTAGGCGTTGAACGATCCAGCAATCCTCTCCCACGCTTCTCTTTTCTCCTTCTTCGTGGAACCATCGGTTTTCTTGTTTTCTATTATTTTAAAATACGGTCTTCTAGCCCAAGAAGATTCTAGCAAATACCTTAGGTATTTGATTCTAGCCTGCGCGGTCCTGTGTCATTACACCGAGCCGAGAGACAGCGCTGCTAAGTCGCACTGATCGCAGCGCAGCGTAGCTTTGTCATGACAAACTAAATGTAGCTGGCCTCTTCTGCTCAGTAAATCAATCTATACTAGCGCTTGTAGCGACGGAGTACGCAACTACTTCAACACGAATTGCGCGCATGATTTGAAATGAATTAGACCACACGCTGGGCTTGGATTCGAATATGAATAATATATAAAACCCATAGCATTTTGGTCCGACCCGCTTTTTACGGGTCAAACCCAATGCTTCTACTGCTTCTACTCGCGGAATGATTTCCCCCCGGAACTTTTAGAAAGTGGCTGTTTACCGCGCCGTACTTAAACAAGTTTTTCTCAAGTACGAGACGAAACGTAAAAGCACAGGTTAAAGCATACCGTTAAGTCAAGTACGACAAAACATCTTCAAGACGTTGACGTACTTGATTAAGTGCGAGTATTCTTGCTGGACTCTGCATGCCGCCATTTGGGAAACCCATGGCTCTCGCAAGGACAGCTGTATGTTATGTGGCCTGCTCACGCGTCGGAAAACCTTCTCATATATTCCTGTACGCACCAGACGGAAAGACAAAAATATTGTGTATCCAAAAGCAATTGAACAAACAGAATAAACACAAACACTTTCTTTTCTTTAGTGGCAATGCAACGCATGCAGGGTACTCGCTAGTCAAGTATATATATAACACTTATACGCCGTCCCGTATCGAAATCATAATGTAGTGTTGAAATACGTGAAGAATCGGCCTAGTTGATTCTGGCATCTGTCCGCAGGTGTTTGCACTGTCCAATCGCGGATTCAAATGTTTCATATTTGAAATATCGATCTTTGATAGGTTAGGCCTATCGCTCACTCGTCGATGGTGTTCGAAGCCTACAGGGTTGGTTTAGTCACTTGAAATTAAAGTCCCCCACTGCAAATCAATTTAGTTACTGAGTGGGTAGTTTCTAAATGTGAATTTATTAATTTATTTAAACCTAACATCTTATTATACAGTATTGTTTGAAAGTTTTCAGTCCATACAATAATCCAAAATTTAAAGTTAGAACAGAAAATAATATGGATCAATCTGTTCTGCACGCATTGAGCATCTAATTCCAACTTTTAATCTAAAAAAGAAACGTGAGAAATTTTCCAGAAGGGAACGCCAGAAAATAGTTTGTTCCATGGTGTACACCGTAGCCTCGTGTCCCTCTCTACACATCCCGGGCTCACTCCCCCACGTGAATAAGGCCACTCGCCACAATAAGCGAGTGGACGAACTCTAGTTCTTTATAAATAAAATAAAATAAAATAAAATAAATAAATTCACATTTAGAGTCTACCCACTCAGTAATTAAACTGATTTGCAGTGGGGGACTTTAATTTAAAGTGACTAAACCAACCCTGTAGGCTTCGAACACCATCGACGAGTGAGCGATAACCAATCAAAGATCGATATTTCAAATATGAAACAGATGAATCAGTGATTGGACAGTGCGAACACCTGCGGACAGATGCCAGAATCAACAAGGCCGATTCAGAACAACTTTGAATTTATTGAGTGCTTCGTTGCTAGGACGGCTCCAAAGTCACCGTTTACTTATTCCTAAGCCAAGAAGTAATGGAATTGAATCCACATTAGAAGTTAAAAAACTTCTGCCTGAAGCGGGATTTGAACCCGGGACCTTCTGCATTGGAAGTTCGTTCTACTGCTAATGTGTAATATACTCGGAACCTGTGGTTATGTGTTTTGCCAGATGATCTTTAATAATTTACCTTTCCATTATTATTTATATATAAATACATAATAAATGTATTTATATATAAACAAGAAACCAGGCAAATAACAGCATAGATTTATATAAATATATAGAGACGTTTGGACGTTTGGATAGTGGCAATAAGGTACAGTTTCCTTTTGCTTGACTTGATTAAATAAATAAATAAATCATTAAATAAATAAATAAATCATTAAATAAATAAATAGATAAATAAATAAATAAATAAATAAATCATTAAATAAATAAATAAATAAATAAAATAAATAAATAAACAGTGTTCTTAAGAGAAGTATGATAAGAATACAGATGTGAAAAATATATAGAGAAAAGTCAGTCGTCACGTCACGGGCTCACGCTTATACCTTGTTCACACTTTGCCCACTAACAGAAGTTAGGGTACTAACAGAAGTTAAGAACGTAATGTGAACGGACGGAACGCAGTTAGCCTAACTTACGTTAAGCACTACACTAATCGAATACACACGTTCTGCAAAGTTGACGATAGAGGACGCTACTTACTACAAGACCAATCACAACGCTTTACGTACCGCATTGGCTGTCTCCCACACAATCTCCACCCTCTGCTTGCTAGTATAGTAAGAAAACTTACAAAACCACAGTTGAAATCTCCATATTTCCCACGTGTTTTGAGACATCGTGTCTATGCTGCGGGTTCAAGTGTAGATTATCCAACTTTACTTTTTACGTTATTAAAGCGTTATTTATGGCGGAATTTTCAAATTATAGTAAATTTCACGGTTTTTACAATAATGGTACAAAATCCCCCAATTTGACCGTTAATCCTCATGTCCACGAGGCACCCTAAAAATCCGCAAAAGAGGATAAACTCCGCGAAAACGGCAACCCTGTAATCTATTGTGAACAACATCCTGTAATCTTGGATTACAAATATATTGTATTGTTTTAACTATATAATAAAACTTACGATACTGGTTTATGTAATTCTGTGGCTCTATTATTTTATTTTACTTACCCATGACAATTCTAACAGCATAGAATTAAGGTGGACAAGTGTTCATGAAATCAGTGACACCGTGCAATGGAATTATCTGCCTTTTAATTAATTCACTATTATAACTCATTTCATTTCCCTGTTCGGAACATCATTCAAAGCTTCAAAAAATCTGCCACTTTTTTGGCTTTGTCATTTGCTAAAGCTAGATCCTCTATTGTACAGGCCAAGGTCCACTAAATCACCTGGCGGGGTGTCGTCGAACCTCGCCCATGCTGCGCACACGCTACTGGCGATCTAGTGGACCTTGGTACCGGCTACTCTAGGTTCGGGCAGACTAGCAGGTGCTGGGAATAAAGCTAGATCCTCTATTGTACAGGCCAAGGTCCACTAAATCACCTGGCGGGGTGTCGTCGAACCTCGCCCATGCTGCGCACACGCTACTGGCGATCTAGTGGACCTTGGTACCGGCTACTCTAGGTTCGGGCAGACTAGCAGGTGCTGGGAATAAAGCTGGATCCTCTATTGTACCGGCTACTCTAGGTTCGGGCAGACTAGCAGGTGCTGGGAATAAAGCTGGATCCTCTATTGTACCGGCTACTCTAGGTTCGGGCAAACTTGCGGGTGCTGGGGATAAAGCTAGATCCTCTCTTGTACCGGCTACTCTAGGTTCGGGCAGACTAGCAGGTGCTGGGGATAAAGCTAGATCCTCTATTGTACCGGCTACTCTAGGTTTGGGCAGACCAGCAGGTGCTGGGGATAAAGCTAGATCCTCTTTTGTACCGGCTACTCTAGGTTCGGGCAGACTAGCAGGGGCTGGGGATAAAGCTAGATCCTCTATTGTACCGGCTACTCTAGGTTCGGGCAGACTAGCAGGGGCTGGGGATAAAGCAAGATCCTCTATTGTACCGGCTACTCTAGGTTCGGGCAGACTAGCAGGTGCTGGGGATAAAGCTAGATCCTCTATTGTACCGGCTACTCTAGGTTTGGGCAGACTAGCAGGTGCTGGGGATAAAGCTAGATCCTCTATTGTACAGGCTAGGTTCGGGCAGACTAGCAGGTGCTGGGGATAAAGCTAGATCCTCTATTGTACAGGCTACTCTAGGTTCGGGCAGACTAGCGGGTGCTGGGGATAAAGCTAGATCCTCTATTGTACAGGCTACTCTAGGTTCGGGCAGACAAGCAGGTGCTGGGGATAAAGCTAGATCCTCTATTGTACAGGCTAGGTTCGGGCAGACTAGCAGGTGCTGGGGATAAAGCTAGATCCTCTATTGTACAGGCTACTCTAGGTTCGGGCAGACTAGCGGGTGCTGGGGATAAAGCTAGATCCTCTATTGTACAGGCTACTCTAGGTTCGGGCAGACTAGCAGGTGCTGGGGATAAAGCTAGATCCTCTATTGTACAGGCTACTCTAGGTTCGGGCAGACTAGCAGGGGCTGGGGATAAAGCTAGATCCTCTATTGTACCGGCTACTCTAGGTTCGGGCAGACTATAGCAGGGGCTGGGGATAAAGCTAGATCCTCTATTGTACCGGCTACTCTAGGTTCGGGCAGACTAGCAGGGGCTAGGGATAAAGCTAGATCCTCTATTGTACCGGCTACTCTAGGTTCGGGCAGACTAGCAGGTGCTGGGGATAAAGCTAGATCCTCTATTGTACCGGCTACTCTAGGTTCGGGCAGACTAGCAGGGGCTAGGGATAAAGCTAGATCCTCTATTGTACCGGCTACTCTAGGTTCGGGCAGACTAGCAGGGGCTAGGGATAAAGCTAGATCCTCTATTGTACCGGCTACTCTAGGTTCGGGCAGACTAGCAGGTGCTGGGGATAAAGCTAGATCTTCTATTGTACCGGCTACTCTAGGTTCGGGCAGACTAGCAGGGGCTGGGGATCCTGGATCTTTTGGAAGATGAGTTGGATGGCGATCATGATGATGTGTTATCAATCAGTAATAAATCACTTATAGTGGATTTACTATGAGGTGTACAAGTGAATGAGTGTCTTGAGGCAACTTGTTTGCAATGTGTGAGGATAAACACAGGAAGAGTTGATACAGGTTTCTCTAAGATACCCGTGTGAAGTTAACAACGATACCAACATTTAATCAAAACAAAAAAAGTGCTTTATTTGCATGAAACACTGGTTTGTTAACCGAATTACTAACATGATCTCATTTCAATAATCAAATTTTGGGCTCCCCTCGGCGTCGTGTCCTCGTAAAGGAAAAAACTCGGACATCTGTGCACGGGTCATTTGACCTGTAGGCAAAAAAATCGAGTCATTGTAAAGGTAATGTTGGTAACCTGCATGTGTGGCACTTGCAAGAGTTGTTGAAAGAGCTAGAACCCTCTTGGTTTTCTGAACGGTTTTCTCGATAAACCAACAGGTTAACGGAACTGTGTTAACCGAAAGGCAGCATGGGACAACCTGCACTATTACCAAGCTAGTTATATGAGTGAGTTATAGCTTAAATGAATGTTTTCACATCTCAACAGTTGCTACTTCTACCTCTCCGCACTTTCCTACCTTCCGTCTCAAACTGCTTTAGTATAGAGAGAAAATACATGAACAGGAAGGTGTATTGTGATTGCTTCGTACTTAGAGGAATGAGCTCCCCGAAGTCACCGGTTTCTCGCGCCTCCCCGACGAGGGAAAGCGTCTCGAGACGTTGGCTCGATGGCGGTTGCTTAAAGTAAGAGGATCGATCGCTGATCTTTTTGAACATTTCGTTCACGCGGGAGCGTCCGCTAAGAGGGATGGGTTGCATGTTTCCCTCGTCCCCCCCTGGATGCTCGGAGGACGTGCTCGAGGGGGATGCGAGCGGGAACTCCTGTAACGTGTTCGGTCGTGTTTAGCGGTTTGCTCTCGGCTTGGTAGCTGGTCCTAGATTGTCCTCTACGGTTTCTATACATTTAAAAAGCAATCAGTAGGCTTATTTTGCTGTCTGTCACTTTGTAATGTTTTTGTTTTAATTATTTGTGTTTAGGGAGAAGCTTTTAAAAAAAATCCTGTTAGTTATCTTTGATTTAATACTGGACTGGGTACCAATTCATTAATTTGTTAATTTAATTTAAGTTTTTTTTTTTTTATAAAACATGTAGTTTTGTAAAGTTAAAAAGTGGACTGAACTAAAGTCGGTACCTTGTCATTTGAGCCATTGCCGGGTATCGGTGGTAATGGCGGCTCTGACTCATTACTATCGCAAGCACTACTCCACTCTTGCTCGTCCGGGATAGTCCGATACTTGGCACAAGACAACGGCTTGCCGGCCCTGCAAGGAAGGTGAAGATACAGAGATAGTCCCAACATCTGAAACATTCAGAAGGCTGTGGAACGAGACAACGGCTTGTAGGCCCTGCAAGGAAGGTGAAGACAGAGATAGTCCCAAAATCTGAAACATTCAGAAGGCTGTGGAACGAGACAACGGCTTGCCAGCCCTGCAAGAAAGGTGAAGTCAGAGATAGTCCCAACATCTGAAACATTCAGAAGGCTGTGGAACGAGACAACGGCTTGTAGGCCCTGCAAGGAAGGTGAAGACAGAGATAGTCCCAACATCTGAAAAATTCAGAAGGCTGTGGAACGAGACAACGGCTTGCCGGCCCTGCAAGGAAGGTGAAGACAGAGATAGTCCCCTGTGGACGGAGACAACGGCTTGCCGCCCCCCCCCCCCCAAGGAAGGTGGAGACAGAGATAGTCCAAAAATCTGAAACACTCACAAGGCTGTGGAACGAGACAACGGCTTGCCGCCCCCCCCAAGGAAGGTGAAGACAGAGATAGTCCCAACTTCTGAAACATTCAGACGGCTGTGGAACAAGACAACGGCTTGCCGCCCCCCCAAGGAAGGTGGAGACAGAGATAGTCCCCAAATCTGAAACACTCACAAGGCTGTGGAACGAGACAACGGCTTGCCGCCCCCCCAAAGGAAGGTGTAGACAGAGATGGTCCCAACTTCTGAAACACTCACAAGGCTGTGGAACGAGACAACGGCTTGCCGCCCCCCCAAGGAAGGTGGAGACAGAGATAGTCCCAAAATCTGAAACACTCACAAGGCTGTGGAACGAGACAACGGCTTCCCGCCCCCCCAAGGAAGGTGGAGACAGAGATAGTCCCAAAATCTGAAACACTCACAAGGCTGTGGAACGAAACAACGGCTTGTCGCCCCCCCAAGGAAGGTGGAGACAGAGATAGTCCCAACATCTGAAACATTCAGAGGGCTGTGGAACGAGACAACGGCTTGCCGCCCCCCCAAGGAAGGTGAAGACAGAGATAGTCTCAACATCTGAAACATTCAGAGGGCTGTGGAACGAGACAACGGCTTGTCGCCCCCCCAAGGAAGGTGGAGACAGAGAAAGACCCAACATCTGAAACATTTAGAAGGCTGTGGAACGAGACAACGGCTTGCCGCCCCCCCAAGGAAGGTGGAGACAGAGATAGTCCCAACATCTGAAACATTCAGAAGGCTGTGGAACGAGACAACGGCTTGCCGCCCCCCCAAGGAAGGTGGAGACAGAGATAGTCCCAACATCTGAAACATTCAGAAGGCTGTGGAACGAGACAACGGCTTGCTGCCCCCCCCCCCCAAGGAAGGTGGAGACAGAGATAGTCCCAACATCAAAAACATTCAGAAGGCTGTGGAACGAGACAACAGCTTGCCGCCCCCCAAGGAAGGTGGAGACAGAGATAGTCCCAACATCTGAAACATTCAGAAGGCTGTGGAACGAGACAACGGCTTGCTGCCCCCCCCCCCCAAGGAAGGTGGAGACAGAGATAGTCCCAACATCTGAAACATTCAGAAGGCTGTGGAACGAGACAACGGCTTGCCGCCCCCCAAGGAAGGTGGAGACAGAGATAGTCCCAACATCTGAAACATTCAGAAGGCTGTGGAACGAAACAACGGCTTGCCGCCCCCCAAGGAAGGTGAAGACAGAGATAGTCTCAACATCTGAAACATTCAGAGGGCTGTGGAACGAGACAACGGCTTGCCGCCCCCCCAAGGAAGGTGGAGACAGAGATAGTCCCAACATCTGAAACATTCAGAAGGCTGTGGAACGAGACAACGGCTTGCCGACCCCCAAGGAAGGTGGAGACAGAGATAGACCCAACATCTGAAACATTCAGAAGGCTGTGGAACGAGACAACGGCTTGCCGCCCCCCCAAGGAAGGTGGAGACAGAGATAGACCCAACATCTGAAACATTCAGAAGGCTGTGGAACGAGACAACGGCTTGCCGCCCCCCCAAGGAAGGTGGAGACAGAGATAGACCCAACATCTGAAACATTCAGAAGTTTGTGGAACGAGACAACGGCTTGCCGCCCCCCCAAGGAAGGTGGAGACAGAGATAGTCCCAACATCTGAAACATTTAGAAGGCTGTGGAACGACACAACGGCTTGCCGCCCCCCAAGGAAGGTGGAGACAGAGATAGACCCAACATCTGAAACATTCAGAAGGCTGTGGAACGAGACAACGGCTTGCTGCCCCCCCCCCCAAGGAAGGTGGAGACAGAGATAGACCCAACATCTGAAACATTCAGAAGGCTGTGGAACGAGACAACGGCTTGCCGCCCCCCCAAGGAAGGTGGAGACAGAGATAGTCCCAACATCTGAAACATTCAGAGGGCTGTGGAACAAGACAACGGCTTGCCGCCCCCCCAAGGAAGGTGGAGACAGAGATAGTCCCAACATCTGAAACATTCAGAAGGCTGTGGAACGAGAGAACGGCTTGCCGCCCCCCCAAGGAAGGTGGAGACAGAGATAGACCCAACATCTGAAACATTCAGAAGGCTGTGGAACGAGACAACGGCTTGCAACCCCCCCAAGGAAGGTGGAGACAGATAGTACCAACATCTGAAACACTCACAAGGCTGTGGAACCTACCCACTAACTATGTCAATGTAATCTTACAAGTATGAAGCCAATGCCAAGTATACCAAGATGGCCGGTTCTTAACCAGGTCATATATTGATAGTTGTGGAATGACGGCACTTACGTGTTTTCATAGTGGCTCCACTTGCAACATTTGTGGATGAGGTAGAGGATAGCCAGCAGTAGTGCTAACAGCACAAGAATCATGATAGCTATGCCGATCATTTCAATTATATCTAAAACAAACAAAACAAAATGAAACAAAGTGAAATGACTAGAACACGTAACTTCTTGTAATGATTGGTGTTGTTCAACTTAGCTGTTATCTATAAGGGTTAACAATGATTGTGTAGGACTATAGGCTTACGGTTGCCCGTTTCATTTTAAGTACGCCTATGGTTGTCCCGTTTCAGTATGGGCATACTGTACGGTTGCCTGTGTTAGTATGAAGCTAATTTAGGTAAATATGCCAGCCATTTTGAACCTACCTTTGAACCCTCTTTTTAAACATGAAAATGTAATTTCAAACATTTCTAATTACACTTGACTGCCTGGAGCTTATTATATGAACTGATATACTAATATTACACGAGTTATACATGTCCTTCATAGACCATAGCATAATATGTTACTTTATACTGACCTAATCTGTCTAAACGTAGACCCGATCTTTAGATAAGAGAGTGGAAAATAGTTAAAACGACTCTATTTGACAAATGGGAAAGAAGTGTCTGGTTTTGTAGTTCTACCATATCCCGCTAGGTGATTGAGAGGACCTTGAACAAATGATAGACGCTTAAGCGATAGCGTCTATTACAGTATTTACAGTAACAAATACTGTAATAGACGCTAAAGCGATAGCGTCTATTACAGTATTTACAGTAACAAATACTGTAATAGACGCTTAAGCGATAGCGTCTATTACAGTATTTACAGTAACAAATACTGTTATAGACGCTTAAGCGATAGCGTCTATTACAGTATTTACAGTAACAAATACTGTAATAGACGCTTAAGCGATAGCGTCTATTACAGTATTTACAGTTACAAATACTGTAATAGACGCTTAAAGGGGTTCTCACCCGCTAGATTTACTTTTTACCATATGATCTACTGCACCACACCAATCGATAATGAACCATTACACATCGTAAGTTGAAACCTGTGAATTGTTATTAATTAATGAAATTTCTGGTTAACTGCCGCGGCGACTGTTGGTGTCAGTCGGCTTTTGGTGCGAGTGTACTCGAAGCGATATAAATCTAGACGGCCTTGGTGTACTCCATTCGACACCGCATACAGACCGCGTTCATTGTGCATGCGTTGACTATTTCCCCTCCCAATACTACTACTCTCTCTCTCACACTCTCTCTCTCTCTCGCTTGGCTTACTTGACACCAACTCGACAGTCGACACCCGCCGACTCGACGTGCACAGCAACGCACAGCAACGCTCAAAACGAAATGGAGCACCCGATTACACATCTTTAATTTGTACCTGAACGGAAGCTCCGATTACAAAACCAAAATATACGAAATACGCAGAAAAGAAAGACGCAGCGAAAAGTATTACATCATTTTTTTTTTGGAGCAGAATCCTCCAAGGTCCCAAGGCATACAGGTCGTCCCAATGCTATTTCTTATGGGAGATTTTCGCCGATGGGACCTAGCTCGAAAATCACTAACTTTGATATTTTTTCCCCGGGTTATGGTGAACCCGATTTCTTTTCATTTAGTCGCTAATTTCATAGCTAATCAGCCTTAGTTAAACATATTATTTTGGTGTAGCGGGTGAGAACCCCTTTAAGCGATAGCGTCTATAACAGTATTTACAGTAACAAATACTGTTAAAGACGCTTAAGCGATAGCGTCTATAACAGTATTTACAGTAACAAATACTGTAATAGACGCTTAAGCGATAGCGCCTAAATAGTATTTACAGTAACAAATACTGTTATAGACGCTTAAGCGATAGCGTCTATAACAGTATTTACAGTAACAAAATACTGTAATAGACGCTTAAGCGATAGCGTCTTTAACAGTATTTACAGTAACAAATACTGTTATAGACGCTTAAGCGATAGCGATAGCGATAGCTAGCCTGTCATTATTCAAATTTAGGCTAAAAAATATGTTAATCGATGAATCCTTTTATTCTGTACAAGAGTTCAAAGAAAAGTTCCTATAGTAGTAAGCTCTAACTAGGAAAACGCTCCGCGTTGCCAGATGAGCGATTTTTTTTGTTTTTGGTAAATCAAATAAATATTTTGCATATCATACACCGCTTAAAAAATATACTTTTATAACAAACATATAATTTTTTTACAAGATGGCGGTTTAAGTTACAATCTTAGAATTTGTGTATATTATTTCCCGATATGTTGCTAATAATTACACGAAATATTATTTAAATCCGTTAAAAAGCTTTCTTTAAATAAATTAAAACCTCCAAGTTGATTTTTCAATGGATTTCCGCATAATTTCATTCGACCGTGGTCTACTCAAAAGGCTCTAATTCATAAACCATTAAAGTTATCTGTGTATAGAAAAATCCACAATGTAGATACAGGCTAGATCTAAAATGTGATAGTGTTTTATTATACAATAACCGCATTTAGATCATAATAAAAGCTTTTTAATTTGTGTACAAAGTTCGTTGTTAACATTTGCATTTTTGCAATGAAAGTCATAAAACATAACACGCCATTGTTGCCATTCTATTAACGTTATCGAAATTCCAAAAGTAGTTTTAGAAAGGTCTCTTTGTACACGCCATTCGCCATGCATAGTTTGTGGCTATGTGCATCTAACTTCAATGGTCCTCAAATGAGAATCGTATAAGTGGAGCACTGTAAAGAAACCAATGTAAGTTCCCGTAAATAGAAAATAAATATTTTTTTACTAAATGGCGGTTGAAGTTTTAGTTCCAAAGCTTTTATCCAGTGTCGACATTGTTAGTATCAATATTAATTTAAAACATTATTTAAATCTGTTAATAAGTTTTAATAAAACAAAAATAAAACCGGATTTTTTTCACTAATTAATCTTTTGCAGGTTGGCATCTTGACGGATTTTGATGATTATGTTAACAGCATCTAGTTTAGTGGTCACGGGTGTTAACTTAAAATTTCAGCCAAATCCGAAAAGCCGTTTGACCTGTGCGCGACGAACAAAATTTAGCGCACATACAGACATACATACACACAGACAAAGCGCCGTTCGAGTTGTATGGAGAGATTCACTTCGCTTCGCTGCGCTCATCTAACTAGGAAAACGCTCCGCGTTGACGGATGAGCGACTATTTCAATGTATCAAATCAAATACATCATTTGCATAACATATTACTCTTAAAAAAAAAAAAAAAAACCTTTATAATAAACATATAATTTTTTTACAAGATGGCGGATCAAGTTACGACCTTATCACTTGAGTATATAATTTCTCGATATGTTGCTAATAATTGCACGAAATATTATGGAAATCCGTTAAGAAGTTATCTTTAAAGGAATTAAAACCTTCAATTTGATATATTTCCGCATAATTTCATTCGACCGGGGTCTACTCAATAGGCTCTAATTCATAAACTATTAAACCAATCAGTGTATAGAAAGTTCCATAATATAGATACAGACTATATATAAAATTAAATATTGTTTAATCATACAATACCTCGCTTTAAAATCATAATAAAAGCTTTTTAATTTGTCGACCAAGTTCGTTGTTAACATTTGCATTTTTGCCGTGAAAGTCATCAAACATAACACGTCATTGTAGCCATTCTATGATTGCTATCAAAATTCCAAATACATAGTGAGAAAGGTCTGACTCCCTACGCCATTCTCCTGCAGCATACTATGTGCATCTAACTTCAATGGTCCGCAAATGAGAATCATATCGGTGGAACACTGTAATAATGAAGAAAATGTCTGCCGTAAATAAAAAATATTTTTTTATAACATGGCCGTTAAAGCTAAAATTATGAAACTATTGTCGAGTGTAAGTATCATTAATGTGAACCTACGAACAAAAAATTATTTTTATCCGTGTGCAAATGGTTATTTAATTCAATAAATTAAGAAACATGTTATTCAGTGATTAATTTTTTGTAGGTTGGCATCTTACGTCATTGTACCCATTCTATGACAGCTATCAAGATTCCAAATAAAATGAACATGTATAATTACGTACGATATGTTTGGTGTAACATATGTACATCTAACTGCAATAGTCCCCAAAAGCGAATCATATCGGTGGAACACTGTAAAAATGAAGACATTATTGTAGTAAATAAACAATATTTTTTTATAACATGGCGGATAAACTTGCAATTTTGAAACTTTTGTCAAGTGTTGGTACTGTTGATGTTAGTCTACAAGTGAAACATTATTTAAATCCGTTTGTAAGTTTTCATTTAATTAATTAATAAATAAATAATTTTTGTTTTTCAGTAATTAATTTTTTGTAGGTTGGCATCTTGACGAATTTTGCTGTTTATGTTAACAGCATCGAGGTTAGTAGTCACAAATGTTGACAGAAAATTTCAGCCAAATACGTCAAGCCGTTTGACCTGTGCGCGACGAACAAAATTTAGCGCACATACATACAGACATACATACATACATACAGACAGACACACAGACAAAGCGCCGATCGAGTTGTATGGAGAGATTCACTCCGCTTCGCTACGCTCATCTAATCATTTGCATATCATATTACTCTTGAAAAAAAAAATACCTTTATAATAAACATATGATTTTTTTACAAGATGGCGGATCATTTCTTGATATGTTTCTAATAGATGCACGAAATATTATTCAAATCCGTTAAGAAGTTTTCTTTAAAGAAATTAAAACCTTCAAGTTGATGGATTTCCGCATAATTTCATTCGACCGTGGTCTACTCAATAGGCTCTAATTCATAAACACTTAAACCTATCAGTGTATGGAAAGTTCCATAATGTAGATACAGACTATATCTAAAATGTAATATTGTTTTAGAACTATTTTCAACCGCGGAATGAAATCTTCAGCAGTTTGTTGCTAAATTTGGCCACATATTTAGTGAGTGACAGGGTGATGGTGTCTGTGATACACATTTATCATATAAACGCGTTTGTTGGGAACATACAGCGACCATTTGTCAAAGCAAATAGGATTTTAAGCGGTTTTTGTTTAATTTTACAGTAGTAATATTAAGTAAACGGGTACTATGTAGGCAAGCATCCCTTTAGACATCATAATTACATGCAAAAACCACATCTGATAAACGTGAATATTAACTGCACAGATGAGAACAACGAAGTTAACGCTACTTGCTCATATAAAGCAGGTTCGAGGAAGTGTAAACATGACTATTTTCTATGTAAGTAAGGCAAAGAGGGCTCCCGTTCATATTTCGGATCACAATTCCTCCTTTATCTCTTCTTCAAATTTCTTTTCATTCATTCCGGCCCTCTTTTCTACCTAAACGCCCACCGAACTCCCACGCCCCCCCCCCCCCCCCAGTACCTCCCAAGCCCCCAAAACCAGAAATGAGTGTTCTCTACGACATAGGCCTATACTTGCTAAAGCTAAAGGTAATTGCAACGCAGCTGAATCTGATAGGCATATGCGAAGGCGCATGCTAAATGTTGGCTTCTAAAAATAGGTTTTAAGTTGATCATTTTGTATCAGTATAGCCTATTATGATTATTGATAACGGTAGTTGAGGTGTTTTATGTCTCCCACCCCCTTACACCCACATCCCACACCCACGCAATCTACACTTTCAGGTTAATTTTCCTGTATAATGCTGAATTTCAGTATTGGAGCACAGATAAGGGATTGTGACAAATACATCACAATTCTGTTGAACCATCAAGTAAACATAATCTACCGTACGCATATTTAGTATTTTTTAATGAAATATATAAATTTAAAAAAAAGCTCCAATATGTGAGCATGGACTTATAATAGTAACGATGTGAGTAGGCCTAAATGTCAATTTATGTTAAATTAGGACTACCTATGCACTTTTTTTTTACAGAATCTACGAAATATATTTTTAAAAATGATTTATTTAACGGCACAAAATAGAAAACATTGTGAATACCATACCAGCATGCATTTTGACACCTACGCAACTGCGTAAGCGCCAAACTCATTCGGATTTTAAAACACTTCGTATTGAGAGAATATTTGTTTCGCTCGCCGGTTGCTACATTGTGGCATAGATCAACAAGGTATTGATTGTCAATTTTAACATGTTTACTGCCCGACAACAATGTTGATCATGTAATTCACTCATACTCTCTATCGCCGTCTATATAACACACAGCGAACACCGGCCATCATTCCGTAACCTATTCCGGCTGTACTGGTTCTCGATTTGTCCGCCAGAGTTCAGCCACTTTGGATTTAAACGCGAATACTGCGTAGTGAGAACTCGAGTTTTCAAATGCACAGGTATTTGGAAAAAGTGCATCACGACTGAGCCGGCCAATGACAGCGGAGCCGGTGACAGATTTCAACCAATCAGATTGTATGTAATGGCGGATAATAATAATGGCGATCTGTCAATTTTTGTTGTGGGCAACACCGTTGAGGGAACACCATTCATTTTGACTGAAAATAAGGGCTTCTTTATGTTGTGAAGGTAGGCTAGCCTATAGGCCTAGTCTAGGCCCTAGCGTACGTAAGGCTAGGCCTAAGTCTAGTCCTAGCTTAGTTTAAGTAGAATTGAATTAACCAATACAAATACCATACAAATACTATAAACAAACAAACTTTATAGGCATGCAGCAAGGCCTAGCCTACTGGATTTACTCCTAGCGGAGTAATTGCGAAGCGCGCGCGCTACAAGCGATCTAGTGGACCTTGGGCATGCAGCAATGGTAGGCCTATATAGTTCGTCCAGCAGCATTTGACGTGTTTCGTTTCCCTCAAAGGGACAATGGACCTTGTTTGTTCACACTTTCAATGCACATAATCTTATTGTACTCCCAATACCGCCCAACCGCCTCGCACAATAATTGGCTTCAAGGTTGTCAATGCAAGAACTAGGCCTAGGAGATGAAGAAGAACTAGGCCTAGGACCCCAATGAGGCCTAGCCTACCGTGTATGTAGGCCTATGTCTTGAAGAATAGATATCTTATCTTCTATCAACATAACATGAATATGGACCGCAATCAAACCAAAACTGACTTTTAATCTAATAAAACATTTCAAAATTAAAAAATTGTGACAAAATATCAATGAATATATCAAGTCAAATATCGTCCGCGGGCTTGCGCGAAAAGTTCTCCCGTATATTTTCCCGTGTGAAAAGTTTTCACAACGGAACGAAACGAAAAGTCTAAAAATGGCGTTTTAGAATACCAAATCGAGTCTTCGTTTCGTTTCCCAGGGAGAAGTTCTCACTTTCTGTTACAGGATAAAGGCTCGTGTACATCCACTTTGCGTACGCGTGAAAATTATAGAAAATTATAGAAATTAGGTTAGCCGTTCCCATCGAATGTTGATAATTTTCTTGAGTAAACGTAAACCAATCAGAGCTCACGAATTTCCCACCAATAGGGAACTTGCAACTGACTTCACACACTTCACAGCCGAACTACAACAATGTAACAAATGAATCGAACTGATTGACAAACAACGAGCTGTCAAAATAATAAAATTGTAACATTATGAAGAAAACGCAAACTTGCAAGAAGCCTATATTTATTATTTTTTGAAGTACCTTTACCATTATTTGTATTAAAATCAATTCAATAATGGATGACAATGTTGAAGTTATGGGCTTATTAAAAGTGAGTCGTTCATTGCTGTTTTATTTCTCTATGATAGAAATGTTGTGATGTGGTTTGGTTTGACACTTCGATAAAGAAACAATGTAAGCTGTTCGTTTGTTTGCATGCGCCAATTAACCAAATTTTAGAAATTGGAAAAAGTTGGAGTTGAATCAACTTTTCGCGTCGTGAAACGTACGATAATTTTCATAATTTCAATGTGCATTGTTACATGTTAATTCAATATGGCCAACTCTCTCAGGCCCGTCTACATCCACTTAGCGTACGTAACTTCCAGAAATTACCGAGTTGGCCATATTGAATTTACATGTAACAATGCACATTGAAATTATGAAAATTATCGTACGTTTCACGACGCGAAAAGTTGATTCAACTCCAACTTTTTTCTAATTTCTAGAATTTGGTTAATTGGCGCATGCGCAATAGAGACCAAACATACCAACAGTTTACATTGTTTCTTTATCGAAGTGTCAAACCAAACCACATCACAACATTTCTATACATTTCTATTTTGAAAATAAATCTTCAAAACAAACAAGAAACATTCAAAACTCTCACAACTTGGTTGCCCATAATTAAAAGTTTTTACTGGTGCGCAGTTAAACTATCGCCATACCTCGTTTTCTTCATAATGTTACAATTTTATTATTTTGACAGCTCCTTGTTTGTTTATCAGTTTGATTCATTTGTTGGCTCTGAACTCAGTTGCAAGTTCCCTATTGGTGGGAAATTCGTGAGCTCTGATTGGTTTACGTTTACTTAAGAAAATTATCAACATTCGATGGGAACGGCTAACATAATTTCTATAATTTTCACACGTACGCAAAGTGGATGTACACGAGCCTTAAGGGTCCTGCACGTAACCACAAAACGGCGTCAAGATTATGCAAGCACAGAGGAAGTGAAGTGTGTGCAGTGTGTGTATAGAGGACTCAAAACTGACATAGATAGCACTGCTAAGCAACCTCCTTTCAGCGCCATTGATGAATAATAACAATAAAACAACAATGAAAATTGACAGCTACACCACTCCTAATAGAAGTTTATTTTCTTGCCACCAGAATGCGTCTAGTCTATTCAAAATAGACTAGACGCATTCTGGTGGCAAGAAAATAAACTTCTATTAGGAGTGGTGTAGCTGTCAATTTTCATTGTTGTTTTATTGTTATTATTCATCAATGGCGCTGAAAGGAGGTTGCTTAGCAGTGCTATCTATGTTTCGAACTATAATAATAATCTTTATTTGTCAGAATGAGCTTCCGCTCTTTACATTGACAGATTACGATTACACTAGACTAAACTAAACTAACCTAAACTAAACTAAACTAAACTAAAAAAACAAAAAAAGACAACAATAGGAAAAGTAATGTGAACAATGCAAAGTCAGGCTTACATTTTGTCTTGATTTTAGGTAATGACTATTGATTTTGACTGTCTAAAGTCATAAAAATAATGTTATAATAATATAAATAAAATTGAGTGACACAGATAATTATAACTCTCAAAACTAGGCCTAATTGTACAATTGAAGAATTTTGATATAATGTATGAACTTTACTATTATTTACTACTATAGTCGCGGTACCCAGAAAAGTCACATGCCGTTGATTGGTTCATTGAATCATTAGTAACAGTCCGCGCCTTCTCACGACGTGGTCGTGCGCGGACTACTTTTTTACGCCAATATGCGCCATATTGGAGGTGTCGCCACTCCTCGGCACGTGCTCACGGCCTACTAGACTTGACGATGTATTATCCCAAGGTCTACTTGATCTCCGCCTAGCGGAGGCTCGTTCGACGAGCCTCCGCTAGGCGGAGATCAAGTTGACTTTGTATTATGCGATGTCACATTTCACAAGCAGTGGTGCGCGGTAAATTGAAATCCTGTTATGCGCAATCGTAAACGGGGCATCGTTTACTGTCTACAACTACAATATACGCCCCCCCCCCCCCCCCTTAAAACGAATGTTTTTATGTAACCACTAACCACACATTTCCTATTCTTCAGTATAGTATCGTTTTCTCCACCACCTACAGTTTTTAATTATGAAGTAAACATTCAATTTTTCGCTAGGTACATCTATTAAACATTTGTGCAACACATACTGACAAAATAATAAAAAGGAAAACTATCTATTGGAATAAAGTAGGGTAAAAAGTGTATTAAATTTAATTAAAAAAGTAATGTGTTATTATTATGCAAGCCAATAAACAGACTGCAATTTTCATTTATTTCACATAAAATGAATTATATCTTACCACATTTGGAAAGAATGTATAATTATAACATACCATTTTGGACACAAGTATTAAGAAACTGAATTGTTAGCCAAGCCAGATGAGCGATTTTTTGTTTTTTAGTAAATTAAATAAATATTTTGCATATCATACACTGCTTAAAAAATATACTTTTATAACAAACATATGATTTTTTTACAAGATGGCGGTTTAAGTTACAATCTTAGAATTTGTGTATATTTTTTCCCGATATGTTGCTAATAATTACACGAAATATTATTTAAAGCCGTTAAAAAGTTTTCTTAAAATAAATTAAAACCTCAAAGTTGATTTTTCAATGGATTTCCGCATAATTTCATTCGACCGTGGTCTACTCAAAAGGCTCTTATTCATAAACTATTAAAGTTATCCGTGTATAGAAAAATCCACAATGTAGATACAGGCTAGATCTAAAATGTGATAGTGTTTTATTATACAATAACCGCATTTAAGTCATAATAAAAGCTTTTTAATTTGTCTACAAAGTTCGTTGTTAACATTTGCATTTTAGCCGTGAAAGTCATAAAACATAACACGCCATTGTTGCCATTCTATTAACGTTATCGAAATTCAGAAAAGTAGTTTTAGAAAGGTCTCTTTGTACACGCCATTCGCCATTCATAGTATGTGCATCTAACTTCAATGGTCCTCAAATGAGAATCGTATAAATGGAGCACTGTAAAGAAACCAATGTAAGTTCCCGTAAATAGAAACTAAATATTTTTTTAATAAATGACGGTTAAAGTAATAGTTCCAAAACTATTATCCAGTGTCGACATTGTTAGTGTTAATATTTATGTACAACCTTATTTAAATCTGTTTATAAGTTTTAATAAAACAAAAATAGAACTGGATTTTTTTCACTAATTAATTTTTTGCAGGTTGGCATCTTGACGAATTTTTCTGATTATGTTAACAGCATCTAGTTTAGTGGTCACAAATGTTGACCGAAAATTTCAGACAAATCCGTCAAACCGTTTGACCTGTGCGCGACGAACAAAATTTAGTGCACATGCAGACATACATACACACAGACAAAGCGCCGATAGAGTTGTATGGAGAGATTCACTCCGCTTCGCTGCGCTCATCTAACTAGGAAAACGCTCCGCGTTGACAGATGAGCGATTTTTTCAATGTATCAAATCAAATAAATCATTTGCATATCATATTACTCTTTTAAAGAAAAAATACCTTAATAATAAACATATGATTTTTTTACAAGATGGCGGATCAAGTTACAACCTTATAACTTAAGTATATTATGACTTGATATGTTGCTAATAAATGCACGAAATATTATTTAAATCCGTTAAGAAGTTTTCTTTTAAAGAAAATAAAACCTTCAAGTTGATGGATTTCCGCATAATTTCATTCGACCGTGGTCTACTCAATAGGCTTTTATTCATAAACTATTAAACCTATCAGTGTATGGAAAATTTCATAATGAAGATACAGACTATATCTCAAATGAAATATTGTTTAATCATACAATAACTCGCATTTAAAATATAATAATAGCTTTTTAAACTGTCGACCAAGTTTGTTGTTATTTTCTGCATGTTTGCCGTGAAAGTCATAAAACATAACACGTCATTGTAGCCATTCTATGATATGTATCAAAATTCCAAATACATAGTGAGAAAGGTCTGACTGCGTAAGCCATTTCGGCAGCATACTATGTGCATCTAACTTCAATGGTCCGCAAATGCGAATCATATCGGTGGAACACTGTAAAAATGAAGATAGATATAGCTGAAAATAAACAATATTTTTTTACAACATGGCGGTTTAAGCTGCATTTTTGAAACTGTTGTCGAGTGTTGGTACTATTAATGTGGACTTACATATAAAACATTATTTATATCGGTTTGTAAGTTTTAATTTAATTAAATAAATAACAAAACATGTGTTTTAGTTGTTAATTTTTTGTAGGTTGGCATCTTACGTCATTGTAGCCATTCTAGGACATTTATCGCAATTCCAAATACAAATTCATAGACATGGTTACGTACACTATGTTTGGTGTTTACAATGTGCATCTAACTGCAAAAGTCCGCAAATGCGAATCATATCGGCGGAACACTGTAAAAATGAAGAAAGTATTGTCGTAAATAAACATTATTTTTTTTATAACATGGCGGATAAACTCACAATTTTGAAACTGTTGTCAAGTGTTGGTACCGTTGATGTGAATCTACAAATGAAACAATATTTTAATCCGAAAGTAAGTTTTAATTTAATTAAATAAATAAACAAATTTAATTTTTCAGTAATTAATTTTTTGTAGGTTGGCATCTTGACGAATTTTGCTGGCTATGTTAACAGCATCGAGTTTAGTGGTCACTAACGTTGCCCGAAAATTTTAGCCCAATACGTCAAACCGTTTGACCTGTGCGCGACGAACAAAATTTAGCGCACATACATACGTACACACAGACAAAGCGCCGATCGAGTTGTATGGAAAGATTCACTCCGCTTCGCTACGCTCATCTAACTAGGAAAACGCTCCGCGTTGACAGATGAGCGATTTTTTCAATGTATCAAATCAAATAAATCATTTGCATATCATATTACTCATTTAAAAAAAAAATACCTTTATAATAAACATATGATTTTTTTACAAGATGGCGGATCAAGTTACAACCTTATAACTTAAGTTTATTATTTCTTGATATGTTGCTAATAAATGCCCGAAATATTATTTAAATCCGTTAAGAAGTTTTCTTTAAAGAAATTAAAACCTTCAAGTTGATGGATTTCCGCATCATTTCATTCGACCGTGGTCTACTCAATAGGCTCTAATTCATAAACACTTAAACCTATCAGTGTATGGAAAGTTCCATAATGTAGATACAGACTATATCTAAAATGTTATCTTGTTTCATGTTACAATAACTCGCATTTAAACTATAATAATAGCTTTTCAAATTGTCGACCAAGTTTGTTGTTATTTTCTGCATGTTTGCCGTGAAAGTCATAAAACATAACACGTCATTGTAGCCATTCTATGATAGCTATCAAAATTCCAAATACATAGCGAGAAAGGTCTGACTGCGTAAGCTATTTCGGCAGCATACTATGTGCATCTTACTTACATGGTCCGCAAATGCGAATCATATCGGTGGAACACTGTAAAAATGAAGACAGATATAGCTGAAAATAAACAATATTTTTTTACAACATGGCGATTAAAGCTGCAATTTTGAAACTGTTGTCGAGTGTTAGTACTATTGATGTGGACTTACATATAAAAAAGTATTTATGTCGGTGTGTAAGTTTTAATTTAATTAAATAAATAACAAAACATGTGTTTCAGTTGTTAATTTTTTGTAGGTTGGCATCTTACGTCATTGTAGCCATTCTATGACAGCTATCGAAATTCCAAATAATAGTGCATAGGTATTGTTACGTACGCTGTGTTTGGTGTATACTATGTGCATCTAACTGCAATAGTCCGCAAATGCGAATCATATCGGTGGAACACTGTAAAAATGAAGAAATTATTGTAGTAAATAAACAATATTTTTTTATAATATGGCGGATGAACTTACAATTTTGAAACTTTTGTCAAGTGTTGGTACTGTTGATCTTAATCTACAAGTGAAACATTATTTAAATCCATTGGTAAGTTTTCATTTAATTAAATAAATAAACAAATTTTATTTTTCAGTAATTATTTTTTTGTAGGTTGGCATCTTGACGAATTTTGCTGGTTATGTTAACAGCATCGAGTTTAGTGGTCACAAACGTTGCCCGAAAATTTCAGCCAAATACGTCAAGCCGTTTGATCTGTGCGCGACGAACAAAATTTAGCGCACATACATACATACATACACACATACACACAGACAAAGCGCCGATCGAGTTGTATGGAGAGATTCACTCCGCTTCGCTACGCTCATCTAATTACTTAAATGTTTTCATGCTGTTAAATGTATTTAAATGTGCTGTGGAACTATTATCTCCATGTACTTAATCTAGTGTTAATGACTATATGTACTAAAGGCTTTCTTTATTATGTACAAAAGTTCAAAACAAAGTCCTTATTAAAGGCTTATTACTTCAACTTTAAATGTTATTGTGTTAAATATATTCAATTGAGGATGCACAGAGGATGCATAATGCATCAAAGCAAAGTTTCTATTACAGGCTTATTATTTCAACTTTAAATATTGTTTGGTTTTGTGTTGTAATGGGAACACCCGTCATGTCTGTGCTGTATACACACGCAGACCACACTCTTCGCACATCTCGTCAGAGATTAAGACTTTGTATTACCATGTATGTATGTCTTGAAGAATTAATATCTTATCTTACCTTATCTTATCTTATCAGTATTTGCTTTTTGCCTTGAATTCAAAGAGAATGATTGTTGCTCGATACAAGAGTCGATAAAGATGTTTAAATTTGTTATCGACTCTGATGACAACTAAAATCGACGGCAAGTGGAAGGCATTAGGGGTTATTGACTTATTGTGGATTGTACTGTTACACTTTTTAAGAGCACCATAATGGATCTCATTCACAACATGAAGGTGTAATTATTAATTGTTGGTGTTATATATAATCATATAACACCATAAATGATTTACACCTTATTCAATTAATATTGATTAAATTGAATTAAATTAAATTAAATATTGATTAATATTGAAAGTAGATGCCCTTCCACCTGGCATGAGCTATGAGGAAAAAGAAGCCTGTCTCTACTGGTAAACTAGAAAATGCATGATGGCCCAGTAAGCCAAAAATGCAGGCATATGAAAAAAAGAAGAAGAATATTGACACAAATACATAGATCCATATTCTATGCTGGATTAAGAATGTTTGACCATTTGTCCAGACATAGGCTACAAAAAATATTAAAATAAAAATGTTTTAAGATTTAAACCAGAAGCTACAAAATATGTTTTTAAACATCAATTGTACAATTAGAAATAGTAATTGATTTAAAAATAATTTGTAAGTGTGCCTATATGTAGGCCTATATTTAATTGATAGTAATAACAAGAAAGTAGTGTAATTGTATGTATGTACGACAATAATATCTGGTGAGGCTAAATAAACAGTTTTATCTTACCTTTTAAACCTCATTTCCCGTGTATCTGTTCGAAATAAAAGTGAGTACAAAAATTGTAACAGCAAACTCCACAATTACCGACCCAGTGGGGGAGGTTTCTACTTTCTGGATTTCACAACGAATTTTTTTATTCAAATGTCACTTACCAACCAAAAACAGACTAGCGTCAGTATTCATCCTGAAAAAAAGAGAACAAGTTGATTGGTATTGAAGTTTGTTTCTGTTCATTATTAGATTATTATTATTTTTGCTATTTGATAGAGCTTACAAGAGTAGTTAACTTACCTAAAGAACTCGCGAAAGAACACCTTTTTGCAGTAGAAACTTTTGTACGTGTGGACGTTTAAGCCCGATTCACACAAAGTTATAAGAATGTCATAAGGTATAGGTATAGTCACAAGCCGTGTTGGGCTATAGGGATTACGTACAAGGGTTCACACAAATGTGTCATTGCAATAGCAATAGCAATTGGTATAAGACTGGTATAAGAGAGTTCAGATGTTTCAACTTTCTTATGACGGAACAATCATGCGTTGAAACCTCACTTATAACACGCCAATGAGATGCTAGCAACTTGAATCAATGTAACAGATGCTTTCATTGTAAATTATTAGTCAAAACAAAAACTCGCCGTATCTTGCATCCGGTGACTACGTGCAAAATATCTTCTCCCATCGGCGTCATTAATGATTTAACAACACAACAATAATGAATAATAATAATTATTGTTTTTCTTATTATTTTTAACTATTATTTTTAATTATTATCAATACATTCGATGCCGCTTTAAAACGTAAATAACAGCTGCGGGAAGTCAGCTGATTGACAGCCAGCTGTAGTTACTCAAACTGCCGCCAGAGCAAGTCAAAGAAGTCTACACAAAAATGTAGTATCTTTTCAGGAAAGTCTTTGGCGTCCTAAGCTTATACCTTATACCACTTTCTTATACCCTATTCTTATTGCTATTGCAATACCTTATAACGTTGTGTGAATCGGACTTAAAAGTTCAAGAGCTAAAGTGAATCTACTTGTCAATTCCATGGCAGCAAGCTGGGCTTCTGTTGGCCACTTTAATTGTTTCATAAAATTAGAAATAGGATTCTTGTATGATTGTTTGTATTCTATTATTATATTATAAGAGTATTTACTAAAAAAAACTTGTTTTACTTTGTGTTTTACTGGTTGTTATTTTCGTAAAGGTGCGTCTTATAGACCTACCTTGAATTCAGATGACGAATTTGAGAGCTGAAAGTTGACATTGACAAAAAACTTTATTAACTATTCAAATAGAAGACAATAGTGATTGCTTAAGCCTCACCACTACCAAATCTTCTCTTCAAATTCCACTATTATAGCATTAACTAATAAATAATGTGTCTTTACACTTGTAAATATTTTTGTTCAATTGTTTGTTTATTTATTTTGAAGATTGCCAACAGTTCGCCAACTAAATACCTTTAGTATCCAGTATTCTTAGGCTTTCGTATTCCGCCCAGCGGAGGCTCGTCGAACTCGCATAGGTCCGTCAATCCCCTAGCGGTAAACCTCAGACTTGGGAGTTCGACCATTGGGTTTAAAATATAGATTTTAAACCCAATGGTTCGACGAATCCCGCTAGGGGATTGATTTAAGCGAAGGTTAAAGTTTACCTTGATTAAATGATAGGAAATGCGATAAAATGAGGTCATAGGTCATATGACGCTGGCAATTTATTTCGTGGAAAGGGCAAAAAGTAGGAGAGTAGAACGAATGGTAATTCAGAACTGAAAAATACCTAAGTGGAATCATCATCATGGAAAAAAGGGTGAAACCTGTTTGATAATAATACGTCTACTGTTAAACTGTTATACATTGTCATACAATATGTTATACATCATGGATGACTCACTATTACTATGTGTATGAAATATGACCCAATACATTTGAAAGAAGTTGTTCTGAATCGGCCTTGTTGATTATGGCATCTGTCCGCAGGTGTTCGCACTGTCCAATCCTTAGAGCATGTATACCTATGTCCAATCACTGACTCATATGTTTCGTATTTGACATATCAATCTTTGATTGGTTATCGCTCACTCGTCGATGGTGTTCGGAGCCTACAGGGTTGGTTTAGTCGCTTTAAATTAAAGTCCTCCACTGAAAATAAGTTTCGTTACTGAGTGGGCAGACTCTAAATGTGAATTTATTTTATTTATTTATTTATTTATTTATGATGGATAAAAGCTGTTATATAAAAAAATAGGATGAGAAAGGTTGAGGTGGTATGGACATGTCAGAAGAATGGGAGAGAACAGAATCCCAACAGAGTTTGAAAGTGGAGACCAAGTTAAAAGAAGAGTTGGTAGACCGAGAGAGAGGTGGCAAGATCAAATAAGAAATGATGTAGAAGATAGAGGTGGAAGTTGGCAAGAAGTGCAAGCAAGAAGACTGTGGGAAGACAGAAGTGGATGGCGTGAGCTGGTGGGAAGAAAAGAGAGTGAATTTGAAGAGGACATGACAGGCCTGGCAAGCCGGTGTTAGGAGCTCTTGAAGTGCCCTAGAATCCTGGTGGCTATAGCCACCCCCTGACCTAACTTAAGTTGGAAACAGGAGCCAGAGATATATATATATTTATGATGGACGCTGACGTGGGTGTGTTGGGCGCAGGTTGTGTCCGTGGGAGACAAGTTCACGATGCACGACGCCAACCACGCGGCCGCGGGGACGCTGGAGGTGGTGGGGGTGGCCGCCCCCCAGGAGGAGGAGCAACAAGTGGTCGCGGGGGGCGGCGCCCTAGAGAAGACTGTCAGGATACGACTCTTGGCCAAGGTCGAGTGGTTCGAGGGGACACAGACGGCGACCGTACTACCGGTAAGTGTCTCACGGGGGGGGGGGCACTGTACTACCGGTAAGTGTCTCACGGGGGGGGGGGGGGCACTGTACTACCGGTAAGTGTCTCACGGGGGGGGGGGGGGCACTGTACTACCGGTAAGTGTCTCACGGGGGGGGGGGGGGCACTGTACTACCGGTAAGTGTCTCACGGGGGGGGGGCACCGTACTACCGGTAAGTGTCTCACGGGGGGGGGGGGGCACTGTACTACCGGTAAGTGTCTCACGGGGGGGGGGGGGGCACTGTACTACCGGTAAGTGTCTCACGGGGGGGAGGGGGGGGGGCACCGTACTACCGGTAAGTGTCTCACGGGGGGGGGGGGGGGGGGCACTGTACTACCGGTAAGTGTCTCACGGGGGGGGGGGGGCACTGTACTACCGGTAAGTGTCTCACGGGGGGGGGGGGGCACTGTACTACCGGTAAGTGTCTCACGGGGGGGGGGGGGCACTGTACTACCGGTAAGTGTCTCACGGAGAGGGCGGGGCACTGTACTACCGGTAAGTGTCTCACGGGGGGGGGGGGGCACTGTACTACCGGTAAGTGTCTCACGGGGGGGGGGCACCGTACTACCGGTAAGTGTCTCACGGGGGGGGGGGGGGGCACTGTACTACCGGTAAGTGTCTCACGGGGGGGGGGGGGGGCACTGTACTACCGGTAAGTGTCTCACGGGGGGGGGGGGCACTGTACTACCGGTAAGTGTCTCACGGGGGGGGGGGGCACTGTACTACCGGTAAGTGTCTCACGGGGGGGGGGGGGCACTGTACTACCGGTAAGTGTCTCACGGGGGGGGGGGGCACTGTACTACCGGTAAGTGTCTCACGGGGGGGGGGGGGGGGGAGGAGAGCACTGACCAGCTGGTAAGTGTCTCCCGGGGGGGACAAAACATACGTAGTAGTCTTGAGACTCTATATTACAATTTACTCAGAGATAACCAATCAAAGATCTACATTTCAAATACGAAACATATGAATCAGTGATTGGACAGTGCGAACACCCGCGGACAAATGTCCGAATCAACAAGGCCAAATCAGAACAACCTCGATTTTATTGAGTGCTTCGTTGCTAGGACGACTCCAAAGTCACCGTTTACTCATATCTAAGACAAGAAGTAATGGTACTGAATCCTTAATATAAGTTAAAAAACTTCTGCCTGAACCGGGATTTGAACCCAGGACCTTCTGCATTGGAAGCAGGGATGCTAACCACTGGACCAACCAGCCACCTAAAATGATTGTGTGTCCGCAGACGAAGGGCCCGAACGGAACCACGATCGTGAAACACATCCACGTGGACGTGACCTGTCACCTGACGCTGGCGTCGACCAATCAGAGCCGAGCACCGGAGGGCCAGGTAACCAGGGTGTCCGGGACGGCCGTGATCGCTCGCGAGCCGGGACGCAGCGTTGCCAGACTTCTACGTATCGAGAACGTCGGACTAGACTCGCAGCTCAATCTGCTGTTTGTCATTCGACAGGCCGAGCTCGTGTTTTATCCTCTGTGAGCTGGCAACCGTCTACTCTCATCGTGTAACTTATTGCAAACCATTATATTTTACTTATTTATTATAATAATTGTTCCTAAATATAAGTTGACCATTGAAACGGTCATATATGCATATATATATTACATTATGTTCCATTACATTATACTTAGTGAAACACATGTACATTCTTAACTTACACAATTGTATAATATAACAATTATCCCAGTTGTAACTTCTTCTCCTTCTTCTTTTCCCATGCCCGCAATCTTGGCTTACTGGCCATCATACATTTTCTGATTTTCTCGTAGAGTCAGGCTTCCTTTTCCTCATAGCTCATGCCAGGTGGAAGGGCATCTACTTCGTCTTTAAGACTTGGACATCTCATCAGATGCTCTCTGTTCTGTTCCTCCCTCCCACATAGACTGCACATACTGCTGTTGGTGATTCCTATTCGATGTAGGTGCTTTCCAAGCAGATCGTGTCCTGTTTGAAGTCTAAACTGTGCAGTAGCTGTTCGTCTATTTCCATACTTCTTGATATTTCCAGTAGTTATTTTTGCCATGCTTTACCTTTCCCTTTAACTAGAATTAATCGAAAATATACTTTCACTTCATGGCTTGAATTCTCCGTTTTTTTTTATAAATGGCACTTTTTTTAAAAGAACATTTTCAAAAAGTGAAAGAACTAAGAAGGAAGTTGAGTGCAGTATGAGATATCAAAATGCACTTGGGAAAGCACGTGATATTTTTTTAAAGAACATTTTCAAAAAAAGTGAAAGAACCTAAAGGAAATACCCCTACTGTGAAGGATGAAATAGGTACATACTGAGAAGTTAGCCTATTCACCTTACAGTAAACCAAACCTGAACCATTGTTTCTGAGGGCAAACATAGTTAGGCCTATACATAATTATACAAACAAACATAATTATATATTATGATGCCTTGTGGAATACAGTCCAGCCCAAAGATAGTAAGATATACCCTGGTCCAGCCCACTTATAACGAACTTGAAGGGAGCTGATTTTTAGTTTGTTAAAAACTTTGTAAAAACAGAACCAATTTACGTGTTTTTTTGTTTACGATGAATCAAAATTACTTTGTACAATCCAAAATTTGGTTAAAAGAGAGTTCTTTAAAAGTGGGCCCGACTGTATGTACTTACCTATGTAGACTAAGTAGGTGTGTTCACAAAGTTTGGTTCAGCCAAACTGTTTCTTGCAACTATGCAATCACCAAACTCTTATTCTATTTAACTTTAAGTTTTTCTAATTAAAAATATGCACAGTTTGGTTTCATAAAAACTCAGTACTACATGAACACCTTGTGTTAATTTTCAAGAAGATCTACCCAACGAGTTTCACTGGGGACTTTTACAAACCACGCAAGGTAGGTATTTGTACTTTATAGTTTATATGTCCTGAAATCAACAAAAAAAAATACGTAAATAATATAAATAATAATTGTTAAGTGTAACTATACTAACTACACATCTGGCGAACATCTCGGGTCGCTTATTGTCAGTAAAAAGTAAGTATTTGTACCAGAACGAAAGGAAATAGAGATACATCATACGAAACTAGGTATTTGTTGGAAATGGTGACTTGCGACCCCGAAGAATAGGAGAGTATACGCAAGATGGGTGGGCGGGGAGAAACAACGGCAAAGTGCCGGTAAAATAAAGAAAACACAACCGCGATCATTTTCATGTAATTTATTGACATGTAAATAAGTAATAATGTATGTACATTTGCCACAATATTTTGATCAAAATTAGCACAATGCAGGTAAAAAGCGTAAAGCAATAAGTTTGGTGTGAACATTTTGTCCGCTTTAAAAAATGGACGAATCGTTTAAGCACGTTTCTTGCAAGGCACACTTATTATTAACATTAACAGTCAAACAAGTTTTGAACAATTAAGGCAACAATATAATTATGTTTCTAAAAAAACACTAACATATATCCATTTTGTAAAATATTTATGGGTTAATAAAGTTATACAAATAGTGTCAAGATATATTTGCAAATACAAAAATGTGTCAAACATTTTAATCTAAACATATGTAATACTAAACATTAACACAATTTTTAGATAACGCTCAGTTATTTGCCACTTGAATGCTTTTCTCAGCTTATCACAGATTGAATTACAAATTATACTATGCTCGGGTTCCAGTAAATACATCTCCGCTTTTCAATTATCGTAACAATTTCCATCGTGTAAACTACAAACAACATTCACTTCTAATGCGAACCGAGTCGCTTTGGTGAAGTTACTAGTTATCGTTATTACAGCTGTTGTGTTGTGTTGGGAGAGTCGACAGGTTGCCTCGTTTGAATGACGTGTCGGATGTTTCGACAGTTAAAACAGCGCAAACATTCAGACCGGAAGTACAACGGCACAAAGCGTTTACAACAGGGACATCTGGATACCTGGAATGAGGTATGTGAGATGATGGGGCGAGAAAGTGCGGGGTAAAGGCTGCGACAGTGGCCAAATGTTTTTTTTAACTGATTCAGACACCATTTTTCTCTTTTAGAAAATTAAATGCATACTACAACTATATTCAAATACGCAATTTTTTGAAGAAAAAAAAATAAAAAAAAAAAGTGAAAAAAAACTTTTTTCTTTCAAAATTGAAAAAGAAATGATATAAGTCCCAAATTTCTAAAATTCTATTCATTTTTCGAATTTTATCGTGAAAGAATATTTGTATCACATTTTTTTGTAATTTATTTTTCATTGAATAGGCCTACTTTCAAAATTCTAGGTGTAAATAATTTATAAAGTAACAGGGACTTCTATTGATTTCTTCCGGATTTTGAATATTAAAAAAAAAAAAAAAAATAATAATAATAATAATAATAATTAAGAGACTTGTATTTTTTCTTAACTTCCAAAATAATTTTTGTCACTAAAAACATGTTAACCTGAATGGCCCATCATTTTTTGTACACCCCTCTAAAGTCTACCACGAACAGAACTCGTGAAAGTGTCTGGATAGTGGATGAGTTAAGATTTGGGTACCCAGGAGAGTGAGAGTACAACATTACGGAAATACACTGTTGCCAAGTTGATCCAATACTGCGGACAATGGCGAAGGACGAAGAACGTGAAATGGAAGCCGATACTATTGAGCTCGGCCATTTCACCAGCACGAGACTAGTCTTAAGTTGGGACAACTGTAGGATAAACCGTAGAAGCCTAGTGTAGCGAGTTAGCAGCTAGCTTTCATCGTAATGCATCTTTATAATTTGTTTCTGAACACCAACCAGTACATAGAAACGCATCGTTACATAAAAACATACCAGTCAATCATACTGAAACGTCAAACAACTCTTTCTTACTTGTCGAACATTCTGTAAACGTTATTCCCCAATGTAAAATCGTTCACGATTCAAGCTACTTTGGGCGAACACATTCGTGTACAGATAATAATACACGGTCTCTTTCCGTGGGCTAAGCAATAGTACGTGGCACTCAACACGATGCTCTATAAATAAACATCGCACTTTTGTAAAGAATTCTATAAAAGGCAAACACACACACTTAACAAACAAAAATGTAAACTTATAAAAAAATACCTTTTCAAGAATTGTGAAACACTTCTTTTTGTCCAGTAGTAATACATATTATTAGTTAGTATACAGACTACGCCATGCTTTTAAAATACATAATACTACAAGATAGCTTGTGTAACTTTCCATAGCAGGCAAACTTCGTATTAATTACCGCTCGCGTCGCGGAAATCTCCAGATCGCGCATTTCAACGTAACATATTTCCTTACCAACTGGAATGTAGATCATGCAATAATATTCACAACACTTTGTAAAATGCAATATAGGTACTACGTATTTTTTCTATTAAAACAAACATTTTAATCGACAGTTCAATGCACTTAAAGTGCAGCCGGCTTCTCTCAACAGCAAAATGCGAATATTTACAAACTTTTACAGCAAAGCATATTTCACATCTTTGCGTTACCGCAATAAACATGTCATGATGTGTGATCCTTTATATTATTAGTACACATTTTCTTGTCATGATAGCGTCGTATTGCAAACATGTCCCCCATTATCGTTAGTTGTGACCGCTAAATTAATAGCAATACACTACATTTAAATGGACCGTAATACTTTCTGCTATTACATAAAGCACGCACATGGCCCAAGTACACAATAAGGTACTTGGCTAGACCCCCCCCGCACGATTGTCCACTGCACTTCACAAATATGGGACGTTCAAAGCGTTACGAGCCGGCTTCGTATTACTCACCTCGCTACCACCTCACAAAGGTATTTACAAACCACGCACATTTAAAAAAAAAACTTAATTTATGTACGGTTTTCATTTGGCGTTGGAGTATTTTCATCCCGCGGAGGTGAAAAGAACGAAAGGATGACACGAGCCGAATCATGATGCGATCATAGCGAGTACAACAACTTTGGTAATGCTTTCGTCATCAATCAATGACGTGTTTACAGTCTCGGCCAACCCGAGCAGGTATTTGAATTAGCCACGGCCGCTGGTTGGCTGCCGCTCACCCACCCGTGACGAAAGAAGCATTACCGAAGTTGTTGTACGACTATTAAGCCGAACCTACCCGATACTAGAAGTGAGCGAACGGTGGTAACCGCAACTCCGTGTTACCCAAGCCTTGCTAAGACCATGACGTCCCATGTTACACCCATACACCGAACCAACATGGCCGTGCTACAAGTTGACACTGTTAATGAGCACATTAATTAGTAACTACAATTCCGTTAACAATGTAATTAAATCAGCGGGCCAATTTATTGGGGTCCGTAATACTACGTTACCTACTGAGCAATTTAATTCACGGACAAGATGCTAAACCAGCAGTACGTACGTAATGCCCATGTGTGAACACAATACCTCACAATGAGAGCAACAACACATTTTATTAAAATGCCAATTGAAAAAAAAAAACAAGAAAAAAAAGCCAATTATAAATCTGTAGAAATCCAACACTGTTATAACTTTAGTTCTGCCATCTTGTACTGTTTTTAATTTTTATGTCTCCTATGTTCTGCCCACACTCAAGGCTTGCCTTCTGTGGGCTCCTTACTAATCATAAAAATTTACTGTTTTCCACCAATTTACTGAAGAACTGAGGATAAAATGCTTTGACATTGAAATTGAATTAATTGAATTGACTACGCTTTCAGTTAAAAATTATTTAAAGCTTGGTAGCTTCCAGGAGAAATCCGAACCGATCGTGGACGTTTCGAGTTACTGCGTTAAGTACGGTTGAAGCCTTATCCACGTTGTTATTGTCGTCAGGTAGGTCTGTATGTAGTTGTCAATAGCAAACAGTCAACGGCGTAGCTTGCTGCGCATCGCACTACACACTCCGTAGTTTGCTGGCTGCAAGGACGTATCTAGGTGGCTCGCAATACACACATATGTACAGTTCAATCCTGCGACCAAACATACCCTCGAATAAAACGTTTCTCCTCTACGAAGGTCGTCGCATTTGCCGAGCCAATAAATGTCGCTCGCACAAGCCACGCGCTAACAACTACCCCTCTGTGAAGTTTCCCTCGTATGAAATTCCGTTAATTGTAAATGCACGCGAGGAAATGACGCCTGAATAACAGTTAAATTTACAAACACGATTTAAATCTCACGCAACCTACATTTCCGCTACGTCTTCGTATGGCTTGAGCAGTGCTACGTGCACTCATATTGTTTTATTTCTCCTGCGTTCTAATCAACTGCAATATACGTGGATTTCTTTGGCCAATTGAATAACATTCGATATCTCTTTATGGCTTGCGAAACGTTACAGTCTAGGCAGGTAAATCATGTACGAAAAAGGTTTCCCTCTGGTAAGGTTCACATTTACAGAACACTTGGAGAGCGTTCTACAGGCGTTCTAAAGGGGTTCTTCTGTAGCCGTGTCGAGCTACGCGTTCTACCCTTCCACTTTCTGTTGTAAACAGTTGAGATGGAACGAGACCGATACCAAAACGTGCTGTTTCTATTGTCAGTTCGGGTAGACATCTACCCAGGCCCCCCCCTTTTTTTTTAAATAACCTGCAGTGTTTTATCAGGATATTATTCATTAATCTTTATTAATGATTGTTCAACTATCGTAGGCCTACTTTCTTGGAGTTTTCACTGTTGGTCTATATAGTACTATGCAGTTTACAGGTCTAGGTCTACTTATTCAATTAAACTACATTAAGCCTACATTACTGTTCTCTGGGTATTATTTTCTACCCACATCACTTCAAATATTCATCCACAAATAACAAAAAATACCCAAACTTTTTTGTTGTTGTTGTTGGCATACCCGGTTATTAACCGGTTAATGAAACGGGTACCCGATTCTTAAAATGACTACCCGAACTGACTTCTAGCTGTTTCACATAGATGTACTGATAGAATAAAAACTTTAAAATTATTAAGTCGCCATCACTGCAATAAAATCAATGACCTCTATTTTCACTTACAAAACGTACCTACTCTTGCGTTAAAAAATCAATACAAAAATAGAATCGGTTAGTATTGGCCAATTGTTGTATCGGTCCATCTCTAGTAAACTAAACAGTATTACAATTCTACCTCTACCACGGTTGGTAGGATGGCTGGCTAGTTAGTTGGTCAGTCACTCCATTCACATAGCAGAAAAAATATCTGTTTTGTTTTCAAAATGTGGTACATCCACAAAGAATGGCCAACCTCATTTTGATTCCAATTGAGCTGTTAGAGTCGTATGTCCTTCACTGTAATACTTCGCAATCGTAAGAAGCAACTCAAAATATAGCACGATAAGGCATTACCTATATATAGGCAGATCTAACCTTTCCTACAATCGTTTGGCAAAACTAACTGAACCGGTGAGCAACAGTTGATAATAGAGATGTCGTAGGGTAGAATAATTTGGATCTGGTTCCAGACCTTCCAGAAATCAGGTTACCCGAATCCTGAAAGCCTAAATTATGTTATCTTATCCTGGTAACCCCCCCCCCCCCCCCACCCCCTACACCACTTCAAGGAAAGTAGTCGCAGAAATATCGCCACATAAAATTTGTTTTCTCTTTTTTTTTTAGAAATATTACTATCCAATTAAGATTCGAATCCCAAAAATGGATTCGGGTATTATCTCTATTCGGGTAATCCGAGTACCAGGGTACCCTATGACACCCCTAGTAGATATTTCGAGCGGAAACTTGCCGCAAATTACGATCCTATTAGCCCTTAAAAAGACGTCAACAACAGTTCAAATATATTATATTATATATTACGGCACTTAAGATGTCACAAGTATGTTGGCCTTTTGAAGCAGTCGGGCTCGGGACGCGACAGCGGTGCCCGAAACGTGCAACAAAATGTTAATATAGGCAATGAAACGTCGAGTATACGCTCGTATATCAAAACGTCGACCTTGTCACGGCAACGAAAAACGTCGCCGAAAATCGTAAAATCCTCGTAGAAAACCAGTCGGTCGACCGGAAATACAAAACTAGCAATCTTGCGTACACTCATACACAAACTAATTAGTACATACCCTAATTAGTAAAGTAGTAAACTAATTGGTACATGGAAGCTGTTGGCGTTTTCACACCCGAAAACACAATAGTGGTTAGTACAAGAATTAAGTACTACAATGACAATATTAACAATAAATACTTTGGTAGCTACGGCACTTATCTATCCACAATAGACTTGTCAACCCACAGCGGATACCGTAACTAGGCAGACAGCAAAGGCAGCAAGTTGCGACACGGAACGATTACGTAAGGCAACCAAACGCGGTTATACTTAACAAACACTTAATTAGTAATTATTCACTCGTCTATTGTCCACTTTCTGTCCAAGCACCGACAACTATTTTTAGCGTAATACCTTGTAAATACCTCACGCCTACGCGTCGCTCGCAATATTCTCGTTCCGATTCCGATTTATGCCAAACGGGCCCAGCAGATAGAAACATTTATAAAATTATAGATTATTCAGACAATTTGAAATATTTCCATAAAATAAGCCATTTAAAAATGTAGACAGTCAATTTATAATAAATAAAAAAATAATTTTAATATAGTACCTCTAGGGCTAGGCCGATTTGAAATAAATATCGGAACAGTAATAAATGTTGAATATTTTCGTCGTGCACGTTTACAATGTTTGGTTGTAAGTATTCTCTTTCATAAACTTAACACATATGTAGGGCTGTGCGAGTACTCGAAAAGTCGAGTTCGGTCGAGTAGTTACTACTCGACTCGAGGTGATCGAGTTTTTCATGAAAAACGAGTCGAGTTCGAGTAGTTTTGATCGACTGAGCCGCCGTATTCAACTGGTTTAAATTACCGCTAATAGGTAGCGCTAGTATCCAAAAATAGCTTAAGTATCGATTTTATAATCGACTTTGACCTATCGATCATTATCGAGCAGATCGATACACGCAGACCGCGCAGACGACGCTTATTAGGCCTATACTTCTGCAAATTCGCAAAAAGTGTCTGCGTTTTTTGTGAACTAAGTGTGGAAGATGTAGAAGTGGCAGCCAAACAAATGGAAGGGAATCTTCGAGAACCTAGGCCTACGAGATCGCTGACGCATAGGCCTAGGCCTACTATGTTCAAAGAGCCTAGGCCTAGCTAGCAAAGCCTAGGCCTAGGCATTGTGTATAAAATCCCAGACCCTGATCGTAGGCCTGGCCTAGGCCTAGACCTAAAAGTACCTAATCATCAAAGATATTATATTCCCTACTGATCATCATGTTTTTGGAATCATTTTAAAAACGTTCCATACAACTTAAGTTCAAAATGTAATCTTTGCATTATTAACCTCAAAATGGGGAAAATCTCGCCAACATGGTCTCACAAAAACAAAAGTGGCCATCTGACAACCCATCTGCAAAACAGATTACACTGTAGTTCTATTGTTTCTCTTAAAGTCTTTCTCCTGTGCCAGGTCCCCGTGTACAGTGTAGGCCTAGTCCTAGGCCTAGCATTTGGCCATGCTTCGAGCATAGCCCTAGGCCTAGCCTATCCCAAGACCTAGGCCAAGCCTTAGTACTTTCCTTGTCTAGATCACGTAGGCCTAGACCCAGTTGGCAGAATCTAGCATCGTTTGAGCCTTAGGCCTAAGGAGACAATAATATTGAACAAATTACAGTATATGTTTTTAGACCTGGCCCCAGGGACAGCTTTTAGGCCAAGGCCTAGCCTAGGTGAACTCGGCGGTAGCTTAGATGGGGTCCTAGGTCTAGTCTGCCTAGTCCTCTACCGGTAGTTATTCCTTTCCTGTATCTTTTTATTATATTCAGGCACTACTCGAAACTCGACTCGAAACTCGCGAGTTATTTACTACTCGAACTCGAACTCGACTCGATTTGGAAAAGTGCTACTCGCACACCCCTACACATATGTGTTTCTTCAAACATAAACATTCGATATAGGTACTCCATTAAATACAACGCACGATTGTCTGTCTACATGCATGCGAACCAGAGTCTTGAAGATCGTCTAAAAGGGGCGATCGACAATCGTCTTCAATCTCGGACAGTCCTACCCACATGAACAATTAACTATATAATATTAATTATATATACTATGTCTACTCGTCACTACTTTGGCATAAAAGTTCCTTATTCAAAATCTATTTTACTTGTGACCTGTGATTGATTTCAAGTAGGTATCTAAGTTCTTGGAATTTCCATCTGTTTAAAGATCACGCGACCGATCACGCGATCGCCACAGGTGCTCGTATAACTCGCCAGTTAGGTCGTCGCAACCCGTTCAACAAACGACCGCCATTCTGAGTCTGGAACCGAGCGATTCAAGGGAAATTCACAACGACATAACGTAACACTTGAAATTACGTTGTGGTGGTTGTAAATAACAATTACAAAAAGCCGATTTTATCCGGCGACGTATCGATAACCAATGTATTTGTGGGCATTACAGATCCAGAACTTCAGACCCAAAGTGGCTTCCTTGCGACAACCTTACTTAGGAGCTATACGGCTAGCCGCTAGGCGGCGATCAACTAGACCTCAAAGAGAACAAGATACTATTTTGTTTTCATTTGTGACAATTTTAAACATTTCCAAACAATTTAAGAGCGAAGGGTAGTCTCTACGCCAAAAACCGCAGAATAGTTTCATTATTTAATTATACCTCAAAATTCCAACAAGAAATCGAAAATCTAAATTAACAGCGCGCTGTGTTTTGGTAATCCCTAAAGACTGAATGAAACAACCATTTGCGTAGTTATTTTGATAATTAATTCGATAATTACTAATAAAATTAATTATATGTATATAAAAAAACATACTGCTTACAATGTAAGACACAACTTAGAGCATTCAGTATGTAGAGATTACAGTGCGCTGATGATTCAGATTTTCGATTTCGAAGTCCATTCTTGAGATATAATTTATAAACGAAAATTTTGTGCCGTTATGATGTAAAGGTATCCTTCCGTGTTAACCGGCAAAAAGAGGTGAAGCGGTACGCGCGTCACTTAGGTCACACGCAGTACGCTCACTCACGCCTTGACCCCGTTGCCAGCGGGGTGGGCCGCCATAGCGGGAGACACGTAGACTATCACATCCCCTTGCTTCTTGAACGCTGGCTGATGGATCTCTGCAGAGGACTCGATCTGTACGGACCGGCTCTTGTTACCCAGCATGCACTGGAAGCGGTTGCTCACTATCACGCTCAGCTCCAGGTTACGTAGCCTGGACAAACAAGAGAGAGGCAATGTTAGACTATCTGTACGGACCGGCTCTTGTTACCCAGCATGCACTGGAAGCGGTTGCTCACTATCACGCTCAGCTCCAGGTTACGTAGCCTGGACAAACAAGAGAGACGCAATGTTAGACTCTATCTGTACGGACCGGCTCTTGTTACCCAGCATGCACTGCAAGCGGTTGCTCACTATCACGCTCAGCTCCAGGTTACGTAGCCTGGACCAACAAGAGAGACACAATGTTAGACTCTATCTGTACGGACCGGCTCTTGTTACCCAGCATGCACTGCAAGCGGTTGCTCACTATCACGCTCAGCTCCAGGTTACGTAGCCTGGACCAACAAGAGAGACGCAATGTTAGACTCTATCTGTACGGACCGGCTCTTGTTACCCAGCATGCACTGGAAGCGGTTGCTCACTATCACGCTCAGCTCCAGGTTACGTAGCCTGGACCAACAAGAGAGACACAATGTTAGACTCTATCTGTACGGACCGGCTCTTGTTACCCAGCATGCACTGGAAGCGGTTGCTCACTATCACGCTCAGCTCCAGGTTACGTAGCCTGGACAAACAAGAGAGACACAATGTTAGACTCTATCTGTACGGACCGGCTCTTGTTACCCAGCATGCACTGCAAGCGGTTGCTCACTATCACGCTCAGCTCCAGGTTACGTAGCCTGGACCAACAAGAGAGACGCAATGTTAGACTCTATCTGTACGGACCGGCTCTTGTTACCCAGCATGCACTGCAAGCGGTTGCTCACTATCACGCTCAGCTCCAGGTTACGTAGCCTGGACAAACAAGATAACACACAACAGGTCCTTAGTCTTTTTTTGGTCCTAACTTTAACACCAGCCTAACTTTGAACCTCTTGTGAGTATCCAGGCCCGTGTCTGAATTATTGTAAAACATATTAATCGATTGTGGTTATTGCGTCTTTGTTCTGACCAGGAACTAGTAACTCCTTCATGGAATATGGGCCTGGATTCACAAGAGGTTCAAAGTTAGGCCGGTCTTAGAGTTACGACCAAACAAAGAGTGTGAATCCGGGACCAGGACTCCAAACAAACACCAAAGTAAAAAAATTTAAAAAAATACAATTTCCGATAAATTCCGTATGAAGAGCGGTTACCAGAAATACTAGTCGCTACTTAACGGTACAACAATACACGACTCACTGTTGGTATCTGTTGCAGAGCACCCCCACCAGTTCCCCCACCATATCCTCGTCGTTGGTCCGAGGTCCGAGGGACACGACAAGGTCGTTACCCTTGCTGGAGTGAATCACGAGCAGTTGGTCTCGGCCGGGACTCAGACTCAGTCCCGTCACCTGGGGACAGATATACACAGTCATTTACTGTCACTGTTACAATGAAGCTACAATAAGAAGTACAACTACGTACAATGCGGTACCTACGAGTAATAAATAATTAATCACGAATAAAAACAATTTATTTCTTTCTTTCTTTATTTAATGTCTATCCTATTCACTTATAAAAACTGATTTACAAAGGAGGACCTTAAATAAAACTAGGCTATGCAAACAACTAATAATAATAATGAAATCATAAATAACAATAACAACACAAACAAAACAAACTATTGTACTATATAGAATAAAAATCAAGAACAAGAAAAAATAATTGAGAAATGAAATAAAATAAAATAAAGTGGAACTTCAACATATTAAATAATAAAAATAAAAGTATGTCGGCCTAAATAAGAAAGAACATGAAGAAAAAAATGTGGCAAATCAATAATAATAATAATAATCAAAATCAACCATAGAGTGTGTACAAATTACACTAGTCTTACTTGTAAAGGCTGGTCCACACAGATTTTGAAGACATAATGCATAAGGTTTTAAGACGTTGTTTTAAAAACAACAATGAAAACAACGCCTTAAAACTAAAACTTTGTGTGAACGCCAGTACGGTACGTGTTTCCTATGATCCAACTTTACGACTAGGCCTACGCGTTAAACCTTAAATCGTATGTCTTAAAAATCTGTGTGGACCAGCCCTAATCTACTTAACTTATTTATTTACCACCAATATAGTGAAACCTCGTTTAATCAGTGAATTCAAACTCTGCTGGGAGTAATTATTACTAAATTACATTATTGATTATTTAATGTATAATTCAAAAGAAGTGCTGAAGTGTAAAGTTCCTGATAAAGGTTAAATCATTTAAAGCTTAATGTGAAATGTTCTTTAATTAAAATTAGTATTACAGTACAACCTTGATATAACGTCGCTGAAGGGACTATTGATTTTCGACGTTATGTCAAGCGCGACGTTGTACCAGATTATCACAAAATTATCTAAAAATAAAATTACACATTATCATTATGGGGGGGGGGGGAGGGGGGTAGACGTTTGTATGGCCCCCTATCTTAGGTATAGACCTACACACTTCTAATTTGGCCAGGGCTATTGTGAGTCGGCTGTCACCGCTGTTATCAATGAGGAGGTGTGGGTGTTTGTACGTGGCATGTTGCTGCCACAGGCTCACGCGAGCTTCCCCCCCCCCCCCCCTCCCAACCATTGACCGCCTGGCGAGTTACGGGCTAAGGGAATAATGGGCAATGTCAAAAATAAAACGACTGATAAACAAATAAAGATAAAATGTATTAAAGGTCTAAATAATGTACCATGATAATATGACGTGTCTTGAATTATCTAAGCTCTTAGCGCTTCAAGAAGTCTGTTATCTGTTATCTGTAACTGAACTTACTAGATTTTGTATACACATCGTACAGTGCCCCGTTTATATTTAGTAACTGCTTTTGGACCTCGTCACTTATTTCGTGCGCCACTAAATAACTACGAACGGTTTCGTATGCAGCCATAGCTTCTTGAAACTTCGGGGGGGGGGGGGGGGGGGGGCTCTGGGGCTTCTACAACGCTGTCTACGTCGCTGAGGTCGGCGCCATCAATGGTCTTATTTTCCTCGATTATATCATAAACTGACAGTACCGCGCTTGTCACTAAGTGGCTGTCAATTTCGAAAAATTCTTCCATTGTACAGGCTCCTCCCAACCTCTCCCAATCCCCCGGGGCGATCTCATTAGGCGGGCTCTCGTCATCGCTCTCGTCATAGGCCTCGTCATCGGCCTCGTCGTCAAACGCCGTCAAAACGTCGTGCTCTTTCACGAAACCAGCTTTGCGAAAGCATTTCGCTATTGTTTCTGGTTTGACAGTAGCCCAAGCCCAAGCAATGAATGACATCGCCTAACAAAGAAAGGGACAGAGTTGTTAAACCTACACAGCCACGCACAACAATCTACCGAAGGTCGCTGAAATAAAACGCCGGCGAGCGAGGCCGCAGCTGCCGGGAAGCGGAGTGCGTGGCGGGCGGGGGATGCGGGGGGGACTGGAATGTGGCAGCGGCGGGGAAGGGGAGGAGGGGAGGATAACGCGGGAACAATGCCGTCGAAGGGTGGACTCAACTTCAAGTTGGGAATTGCGAATTCCGTGATCGTGTTCGGCGGGAAAATCCATGTTAACAAGGAAGTTTGAATGAAACGACGTTTTAACGCTCGTTTGACTGCTGTACGGTCCGAAAATAGGCGTCGTAATGTCGGATACGACGTTATATCAAGGGACGTTGTATTAAGCTCTAGATAACATTATCTCTTATGGGAATTCGCCGGGACTTTGTCAAAACGACGTGATAATGCGAACGACGTTGTATCGTGCGACGTAATAACAAGGTTGTACTGTATTAGGATTGTCTACTATTTAAATGAAAGCGGGTTTACTATACTAATAATCAGCCATTTGGCTTAATGATTTACATTTTGGCATAGAAAGCAGAAATATTGTATTGTATTGTATTTATTTGCAGCCATAGATTACATAGTAATAACATGGGCATTGTCACGAACTTAAGATTAAACCCGTTTACATACAGTCTACATATAAAATTATAAATACACAATATACACCCCCTATACACTTCATAGATAAACCCACTACACCAACGAGCCATCGTTATTTTGAAACAGGGCAGTAATTACTACTGTGAGTCTCACCTCTTCGATAGGAAGTCCAATTCGTCTCTGCGTGTAACGAAAATAAGATGTACACGTTAAACATTGGTCACTACGGGCCTGTTATAGGGATTGTTCTCTTTTACGTCATCAATGCCGGTTCCGTTCCGTCCGCAACACATGGTACAAACACTGCAGGCTGACAGGTGAACAGCTGCTATTCTGATGTTTCAAGATTTCTAAGCCCCTAGCTAAAGTCTACTTGAGCTCCGCCTAGCGGAGGCTCGTCGAACTCCCAAGTTTCGTCGCAAGGGAACCAAAATCACCATTTTGTTGCCCACTATAAAAAAAGCTTTTATAAATAAATACACGCTGTAGATACAGTAATGTAAATCAATACGTAAAAATTAGTAAATGAAACATTTTGTTTTAATTCAATGACTTACAGTCTTGAAATAGTGTGATTACGTCTTTTAAGGCCATAACTTGTTTTGACAGATAACTTCATGTGTTATCTTGTTTGTTTCTCCCATTTGAATAACATGTGATTTTTAACATTGTTGCAACGGACTGCAACGGCCTAACTAGCGCTAGCGAGTTCGACGAGCCTCCGCTAGGCGGAGATAAAGCAGACTTTGCCCCTAAACATGGATCAAATTCATTCCCGTGACTACTAGATTATTTCTCCAAATGATATCAACAGTTAGGCCTAGCCATAATATAGGCCTACCTATCAACAAGCTGATAAAACTTTACTTTACTTTACTGGTCCCACACATAAATGGCTATAACCTAAGCATAAATATACGTAATGGCAATGAAATAGACATAACCAGTTACCCCCATGAACATCTTATAATATAATGCCTTGTTCATTTAAATAAAAACATCATTTTTTTATAAAAAATTAAAAAAAATTCACCCTGGTAGGTTATTTTGCAATGGCGGTGGAAAGGAAGAAAACCAAAAGCTTAACTTGTTGCTGACAACCTTCGGAGTTAATAGAAACACAAAAAACATAGAAAGGCAAGACAAAAACGTCGAAACTGTTTCAGTCTAGTCTTTCTACGTTTTTTACGTTTCTACCAACTCCGAAGGTCGTCAGCAACAAGGTAAGCTGTTGGTTTCCTTCCTATCCACCCTGATTGCTAAATATACAAAGCCGTTAGGCACTCTTTAACATATTCACACGACCCTGGTAGGTGTAAATAAAAAATAAATGTTTTCATATTTATAGAGTCTACCCACTCAGTAACAAGACTGATTTTCAATGGGAGTCTTTAATTTAAAGCGACTAAACCAACCCTGTAGGCTCCGAACACCATCGGCGAGTGAGCGATAACCAATCAAAGATCTATTTTTCAAATATGAAGCACATGAATCAGTGATTGGACAGTGCAAACACCTGCTGACAGATGCCAGAATCAACAAGGTCGATTCAGAACAACTTTGAATTTATTGAGTGCTTCTTTGCTAGGACGGCTCCAAAGTCACCGTTTACTTAAATTCCTAAGCCAAGAAGTGATGGAATTGAATCCATATTAGAAGTTAAGAAACTTTTGCCTGAAGCGGGATCTGAACCCGGGACCTTCTGCATCGGAAGCAGGGATGCTAACCACTGGACCAACGAGCCACTTACAGAATTCATCTCACAGATCGGGAGTTGGTTAGGATCTAGTGTTCACAATACACAGGAAACAAAAGTAAAACTTTAAAATTTAGACGTTTTGGTTGTATTAAATATTATGTGATCCATGGGCGGGACAACACTGAAATTCTGAATAAAATCTCGTTTTTTAGCATTTTTTTTTTTTTTTTTTAAATCAAATATTATGTTGTGTTCTAAACCTAAGATTTAACACACAATACTTGCGGCGTACCTCGTGTATGGGGGAGCCCTTGCTCATGACCTTGAACTTGGCAGCGTCCAGCTTATAGACCGACCCCTCGGTGACTACGATGGCTCTCTCCGCTGGCTTGTTGAACCGGTTTGTCTTGAGCACGAACGCCGAGAAGAGGATCCGCTCGTTCTGCTGGATGTTCCGAACGCCCGCGGAGAACGCTGCCGACTGTTGGTTGTCCTGGGGTCGAGCCAGGTAGTTGCCCTCCCAGCGGCGCGACTGGCCCCACGACGAGCGCTTGCCGCGCAGCATGGAAGCCGTCGTTATCTGCGCAGCACAGAAATTAAAAATTTGAACTTTGGTTAGACATTTTTTTCGATTTTTTTTCTTTTTAAATACTCTAAATTAAAAATTTGAACTTTAAAATTGTTTTGAGTTTTTTTTAAATACTCTGAATTGGTTGGACCCACCGTCTGCTTACCGAGGTCCCACCTGACCTCGACAGATGCTGTATTTAGATGGTCCGAATGTCAGGCACTGAGCGTTTATAACCAAGTAGTTAGGGGCAGGTAAATTTAGTTTAAACTATAGATGTGAAATGTGAGACAATTAGGTAGAAGTACGGTAGTATTTATTTCATCTATAATCAATTAATCAAATATTAAAATACTTGGCAGTGTATAAATAAATAGATAAATCAATAAATAGTATAAATAAATAAATAAATAAATATAAAAATAAAAAAATAAATAAATAAATAAAAATAAATGAATAAAAATAAATAAATAAATAAATAAATAAATAAATAAATAAATTAATTAAAAAAAAAAATATATAAATACATAAATAAATAAATAAATAAATAAATAGGTACAATATAATATGTTTGGTTGTTTTGCCCAAAATCTGACAGCAATTTCTATTTCCAGTCTCAGAAAAATAACCAGTCAACATTTAGGGCCTACATAGGCTTACAAAAATTAATGTTTTCACCAATTTATTTATACATGCTAATTTTAAGAACATTAATTGCTACAAAACAAACGATGTTATTGCTACGGGTCCCTACAAACTGAAGGCTTACTGTCATGAAGTGGGGCTTACCTTCAGTCTGAGGGGGCTAACCTTCAGTCTGAGTGGGGCTTACCTTCAGTCTGAGTGGGGCCTACCATCAGTCTGAGTGGGCTTACCTTCAGTCTGAGTGGGGCCTACCTTCAGTCTGATTGGAGCTTACCTTCAGTCTGAGTGGGGCTTACCTTCAGTCTGAGTGGGGCTTACCTTCAGTCCGAGTGGGGCTTACCTTCAGTCTGAGGGGGCTTACCTTCAGTTTAAGTAGGGCTTACCTTCAGTCTGAGTGGGGCTTACCTTCAGTCTGAGGGGGCTTACCTTCAGTCTGAGGGCGCTTACCTTCAGTCTGAGTGGGGCTTACCTTCAGTCTGAGGGGGCTTACCTTCAGTCTGAGGGCGCTTACTTTCAGTCTGAGTGGGGCTTACCTTCAGTCTGAGGGGGCTTACCTTCAGTCTGAGGGCGCTTACTTTCAGTCTGAGTGGGGCTTACCTTCAGTCTGAGTGGGGCTCACCTTCAGTCTGAGAGGGGCTAACCTTCAGTCTGAGTGGGGCCTACCATCAGTCTGAGTGGGCTTACCTTCAGTCTGAGTGGGGCCTACCTTCAGTCTGATTGGAGCTTACCTTCAGTCTGAGTGGGGCTTACCTTCAGTCTGAGTGGGGCTTACCTTCAGTCTGAGTGGGGCTTACCTTCAGAGTGAGTGGGGCCTACCTTCAGTCCGAGTGGGGCTTACCTTCAGTCTGAGGGGGCTTACCTTCAGTCTAAGTAGGGCTTACCTTCAGTCTGAGTGGGGCTTACCTTCAGTCTGAGGGGGCTTACCTTCAGTCTGAGGGCGCTTACCTTCAGTCTGAGTGGGGCTTACCTTCAGTCTGAGGGGGCTTACCTTCAGTCTGAGGGCGCTTACTTTCAGTCTGAGTGGGGCTTACCTTCAGTCTGAGGGGGCTTACCTTCAGTCTGAGGGCGCTTACTTTCAGTCTGAGTGGGGCTTACCTTCAGTCTGAGTGGGGCTCACCTTCAGTCTGAGAGGGGCTTACCTTCAGTCTGAGGGGGCTTACCTTCAGTCTGAGGGGGCTTACCTTCAGTCTTGAGGGCGCTTACTTTCAGTCTGAGTGGGGCTTACCTTCAGTCTGAGGGGGCTTACCTTCAGTCTGAGGGCGCTTACCTTCAGTCTGAGTGGGGCTTACCTTCAGTCTGAGTGGGGCTCACCTTCAGTCTGAGTGGGGCTTACCTTCAGTCTGAGGGAGCTTACCTTCAGTCTGAGTGGGGCTTACCTTCAGTCTGAGTTGAGGTCTCTCGTCTACGGGGATGGGTCGAAGTATCATCTGGGCTCTCCACCGGGCGTGGATTGCTTTCAGGTTGGCAACAGCCGGTCTAACAACGATGGGGGGCGTCGGCCAGGGGACCTTCTTGCCGTAGTCCTTGGTAGTCTTCACGTCCCTACAACAAACACAACACAGGTTGGCAACAGCCGGTCTAACAACGATGGGGGGCGTCGGCCAGGGGACCTTCTTGCCGTAGTCCTTGGTAGTCTTCACGTCCCTACAACAAACACAACACAGGTTGGCAACAGCCGGTCTAACAACGATGGGGGGCGTCGGCCAGGGGACCTTCTTGCCGTAGTCCTTGGTAGTCTTCACGTCCCTACAACAAACACAACACAGGTTGGCAACAGCCGGTCTAACAACGATGGGGGGCGTTGTTCTTGCCGTAGTCCTTGGTAGTCTTCACATCTCTACAACAAACACAACACAGGTTGGCAACAGCCGGTCTAACAACGATGGGGGGCGTCGGCCAGGGGACCTTCTTGCCGTAGTCCTTGGTAGTCTTCACGTCCCTACAACAAACACAACACAGGTTGGCAACAGCCGGTCTAACAACGATGGGGGGCGTCGGCCAGGGGACATTCTTGCCGTAGTCCTTGGTAGTCTTCACGTCCCTACAACAAACACAACACAGGTTGGCAACAGCCGGTCTAACAACGATGGGGGGCGTCGGCCAGGGGACCTTCTTGCCGTAGTCCTTGGTAGTCTTCACGTCCCTACAACAAACACAACACAGGTTGGCAACAGCCGGTCTAACAACGATGGGGGGCGTCGGCCAGGGGACGTTCTTGCCGTAGTCCTTGGTAGTCTTCACGTCCCTACAACAAACACAACACAGGTTGGCATTTAATATAATTTCATATGTTTGTTTGTTGTTGGTTTCTATTAGCCTCCAATCAATCTTATAGTACATACATACAAGATATAGGCTTAGTCAAGAGTTCATAAATATTATGAAGGATATGTAATATAATGACAAGTAGGTAACAAGTAATAACTAACAATATACCGTACAAGGTCTCCGTGGAATACCTGAGAAAATAAGTTAACAGTCTAAATTATAGAGAACATAGTTTAATAAGATTTTACCAAATTGCTGCATTCTTAATTATAATAGGCCTACTATGTACAACCTTTAGTAAAGAGCTAATGTTTGCGTTTTTATCCTACATGTACTTATTGACATAGTTCTATACAATTACATATAGAAATAGTTTCTACAGAGTTCATCTACATTACAATAGTAGGCCCTACTATGTAGGCCTACAAAATTAAAATAGAGGGTTTAAAAAGAGCTCATGATTGCGTTTTCCTCCTACATGCATGAAACATATTAGCTTTAACAAATTCGACTGCATTATAAAACACCGCATTTACTAAATATGTTCACTGCTATATTTATTTTTTAATTACTTTTAGTACGGGTTGGCAGTCATTCTTTGTGTTTGGAGCTGTGCTCTTTTCTGCCGAAGCCCTTTGAACTTTGACTCATAATTTTGTAAATGAATAGAAATAATTAATTAATAAATCTTTGTAATATACCACATGGATAGGTAGGCCTACTATTACACTTTTGCTGTTGAAAATTTGTGCTTATGTTTCCTTCTACAAAAAAAAAAAAAAACTATGATAATTTTTTGAGTAGGTACAATTTTATTTATCTGCCGGTAGAGAACGGGTTTTGTGCCGGCAGACGAAAGAATTCATTTACAAATATGATCATAGTTTTGGATTTTTCAGACTAGGCAGGTAGTAACATGAGGAAACATTTGTACAAATTTTCAACAACAAAAATGTAATAGGCCTGATGATGATGCGCTTGATCACAAGAAATTGATAAAACAAGTGAAATTTTTGGTGATATTGAGGGAATTAAAATATGTGAAAAAAAAAAAATATGTGTGCTATTGACTTATTGAAACGTCGTAGGCCTACTTTCATTAAGCCAACTTTCTGAATATCGGACAGATCAGACCAGGGAAGAACTTGCGAACACCTTATTCTGTACAATTAGCATTTTGTAGAGTTTTCCTAAATACGTTCACCGATTTAGCGTCTAAAACCTAAACCGCTAAACCCGCTCGTCTCACCTGAACGTAACCTGCAGCTGTCTCACGTAGGCCCTCTGCTTGTAACGCCGGTAGTGTCTCAGGATGCAGAGCGCTGCCTTGAGTCTCCTGTACCTCATCCTACACATGGTGCCTCGCCACTGTTACTGCAGCAGCGTATCTCTACTATTAACACGTGTGTCTCACCTGAACGTAACCTGCAGCTGTCTCACGTAGGCCCTCTGCTTGTATCGCCGGTAGTGTCTCAGGATGCAGAGCGCTGCCTTGAGTCTCCTGTACCTCATCCTACACATGGTGCCTCGCCACTGTTACTGCAGCAGCGTATCTCTACTATTAACACGTGTGTCTCACCTGAACGTAACCTGCAGCTGTCTCACGTAGGCCCTCTGCTTGTAACGCCGGTAGTGTCTCAGGATGCAGAGCGCTGCCTTGAGTCTCCTGTACCTCATCCTACACATGGTGCCTCGCCACTGTTTCTGCAGCAGTACCACAATGCCCGGTATCATCTGGTTGCGAGCCTGCTCCAACGCGAACAACGTGTTGGGCGAACGTATGAATATCTTCGTCTTGCCGTACTGGACGTCCTGCGAGAAGCCCTTCTGGTTGACGAGCACTTTGGTTCCCTCTTTGTCGTCGCCGCCGCGGAAGTTGGGCCACGTGTAGTGCGAGATCATCTTGTACCTGAGAAAAGAAATATTTTATTCTTTATTTATTTACTAGCAAACAAAATAAAATAAATAAATAAATAAATAAATAAATTCACATTTAGAGTCTACCCACTCAGTAACTAAACTGATTTGCAGTTGGGGACTTTAATTTAAAGCGACTAAACCAACCCTGTAGGCTTCGAACACCATCGACGAGTGAGCGATAACCAATCAAAGATCGATATTTCAAATACGAAACATATGAATCAGTGATTGGACAGTGCGAACACCTGCGGACAGATGCCAGAATCAACAAGGCCGATTCAGAACAACTTTGAATTTATCGAGTGCTTCGTTGCTAGGACGGCTCCAAAGTTACCGTTTACTTATTCCTAAGCCAAGAGAACCCGGCATGCGTTGCAATGCCACTGAAAGAAATAAAGTGTTTATGTTTTAATTCTGTTTATTGAAGTGCTTTTTGACACACAATATATTTTTCCTTCTGGTGCTACACAAAAGGGGAGGGGGGGGGGGGGGGGGGGGGGGGGGTTGTACTCATTCAGAAATTTTCGCGGGCGTGCGCACAATAAATCACCAAAGTTTTATTGCTATCAGATGAATAATAATAGAACGCATTATTGCATGTTGGTGGCTCAGTGGTGGTGGGGGTTGAGGTAAGTTGGGGGGGGGGGTTGTAATTATTCAGAAACCTTAGCAGGCGTGCATACACTAACTCACCAAAATGTTATTGCAGTCGGATGAATGGTATAGGAATGGTTTAGAAAAGCATTATTGCATGTTGGTGGCTCAGTGTTGATGGGGGGGGGGGGTGAGGTGGGTTGGGGGGGGGTTGTTACCATACAGAAACATTAGCGGGCGTGCATACACTAACTCGACAAAATGTTATCGCAGTCGGATGAATGGTATAGGAATGGTTTAGAAAAGCATTATGGCATGTTGGTGTCTCATTGGGGGAGGGGGGGGGTGAGTGGGTGATATATGGAGATGAAAAGTTCCGAATGTCCAAATCAGATCCATTACACCTAGTGGAGGTCATCATAGGGTCGTACAGCAAAGGAGGGCAGGGCCAAGTGGGAGGAGAATCTTAAGTAGGACACTGGGGGAAAGGGACAGGTTGGTGGGTGCTTGGATCGCGAAGAGGGCCGGCAAGAATAAAGAAGAGTTAAGAGACATAAAATTAACAAAAAAAAAAAAATATATATATATACAGTAATCCCTCTTTAATTCAAATTTCAAGGGACCCTAAAAACTCCCAATTAGAATTACAAAATTTTGAATTAAAAGAACATTAACACTAAGCACCATAATAAATCTTCTGCTTGGACTCCATCAACAGTTTGAATTATACATATTTTTGAATTAAACGAGTTTGAATTAACGAGGGACTACTATGTATAGTAAAAAAGTATCTGGTTTTAAAAAAGGACCTGGGTACCCGAACTGACTACAAGTAAGGTGCAAGGAGCAAGCTTGACTCACTCACCGTTTAAGAAACTTGTCGTATCACTGCCTGTCAAGGTAAGCTGTTGGGTTCTGCCTACCTGGGAATTACAGGACTATTGTTTCAAAATGTGAATGTGTTAGAGTGCCTTTAACAGCTTTGGATATGTAGCAATAGGGGTGGGTAGGAAGGAAACTAACAGCTTACCATGTTGTTGACGACCTTCGGAGTTGGTCGACACACAAAAAACAAAGTAAGACTTAACAATAACGTCGAAACTGTTTCGGCCTAACGTGGCCTGGTTCACCCGACAAAGGTGGCGAGGAGACTGAGTCGGAAGTTGTGTGCAAGGGGTATAAGCAGAGGCAGGAGTTTATGGTATTAACGATAAACGCGGTTTTCTAAGAAAATGTTTTATAACTACAGATGTGGACCTTTTAGGTACTTGTGGTGCTGGAAATGACATTTTTTTTCGCGAGAATTTCCGCGATTTTTAAGTACATATAGCCGCGATTTGAGCGATTCTACCCATTATTCACGAATAACGTTGGAATAAAATAAATTAATGACAAATTTGCGATTTACCGTCCAATTTTTACGTTTTTGTGTCAACAGTCACGTCACGGCCGAACGGCGTCCTCGGCAACGCACTGCAATTAGGAGACATAGATTAAGGAAACTAGTGTGAGTAGGCCTACAATAAGTGTTCACTGTTTTACATAGGCATACTCAGTGATTCATTGATTAATTAATGTGTTTATAGTTGTGCTACATACCTAATAAATGTAGGTTGATACATATTTCTGTTATAATATTTAGCCTATGCATTTTCCACGGCCCCAAAGTAGCCAAAAATAGAAAAAAATTAACACCACTATAAAAACGATTTTTTCCAAAATATTCAACACCAATTGACCACATTTTTAAATCTTAAAAACGAAATATTAAAAAAAATGTCACCATAAACTCCTGCCTCTGGGTAAGTGCGCAAGACTCACCGCTTGAGAAACTTGTCGTATCTCTGCCTGTGAGCGAAGCCGGCGCGTCGCACCCGAACGTTCTCTATCAGGCCGAGGTAGCAGACCTGATGTCTCACGCGTTCGTCGTCGAAGACGCTCGCCGACTTTATGTCGTTGGGCTTGATGCATCTCACGTAGAACGGTTCCTTGCTCTTCAGGTTGTCCACGAGAGCCACCATGGACTTGTGGAACAGAGTCCCGGCAGTCTGCGGCCGCTTGGTGGTCTAAACACACAGTAGACATTAGTAGGCTGCTTGATGCATCGCACGTACAACGGCTCCTTGCTCTTCAGGTTGTCCACGAGAGCCACCATGGACTTGTGGAACAGAGTCCCGGCAGTCTGCGGCCGCTTGGTGGTCTAAACACACAGTAGACATTAGTAGGCTGCTTGATGCATCGCACGTACAACGGCTCCTTGCTCTTCAGGTTGTCCACGAGAGCCACCATGGACTTGTGGAACAGAGTCCCGGCCGTCTGGGGCCGCTTGGTGGTGTAAACACATAGTAGACATTAGTAGGCTGCTTGATGCATCGCACGTACAACGGCTCCTTGCTCTTCAGGTTGTCCACGAGAGCCACCATGGACTTGTGGAACAGAGTCCCGGCAGTCTGGGGCCGCTTGGTGGTCTAAACACACAGTAGACATTAGTAGGCTGCTTGATGCATCGCACGTACAACGGCTCCTTGCTCTTCAGGTTGTCCACGAGAGCCACCATGGACTTGTGGAACAGAGTCCCGGCAGTCTGGGGCCGCTTGGTGGTCTAAACACACAGTAGACATTAGTAGGCTGCTTGATGCATCGCACGTACAACGGCTCCTTGCTCTTCAGGTTGTCCACGAGAGCCACCATGGACTTGTGGAACAGAGTCCCGGCCGTCTGGGGTCGCTTGGTGGTCTAAACACATAGTAGACATTAGTTAAAGTTCGTCTCTATCCAAGATCCACGCCGGTAAAAAGGATTCCTCAAAGGGAGACTTATTTCCCGCTCACTGTGCAAGGTTGTAAACGTCAAGCTTGTCACCAGGAAGGATGGACAATTTAAAAAAAAGTGACCACCAATGATTTCAATTTAAATAACAAAGACCACCCACTTGACATTAGCAAAGACGGGGGCTCAGGATTTGGTTCCTTTTCAAAGGATCGGCCAAAATTATCTGTTGCTCAAGAAAAATCACCATCACTTAATGAAACTGCTATTTTACTAGTTTTTTTTACAAACCCATTAAGAGAACGGCTAATAGTGAATATTTATGGTCGAAGGTCCATGTGGTTTGGAGCTGTCTTTACTATGTTAGAAGGTAAAAGCTTTGCCAAATAAAGGGGATGATTGACATCATTAGTCTCCAACAATAAGAAATAGTTTCTTTTAGTTTAGATTTTGCCGGCATGCATTTTAAATTGGGATAAAGAGTAGTAATGAGGGCGTGTTCCAACTTGAGTTGACTAGCTTCCCTAGCAGACTAACGCAACAATTAGTAACAATCAACTACAACAATTCCTAATTGTTCTGTTAGTCTGTGAAGTAGGCCAAAAGAGAGAAGTTGGAACAGGCCCTGACTAGCGATGGGAAAAAGCGTTAAAAATCCTGAACGTTTAACCTCGTTTTAAAACGACGTTCAAACATTTAAACATAAGTACAGTACTGTTGGAGTGTGGGTTCATTAATTTTTTTGAAAGTCGATTCTCGAGATATAATTTAAAAATGAAAATTTTGTGCGGTCCTTCCCTATTAAACGATTAAACCAGTTCGGGCTAAGGCCTACTTGCTTTAACCCTGGTGGAAGGTTAATGACTTAGGGCCGGTATTTCAATGTCCAGTTAAAGTGCCAAGTAAATTTAACTGTCAGGTAAGCCAAGTTTGGTGTATTTTTATTGGCCGTTGTCATGGTGAAAACAATTTAACTGAAAAGTAAATTTTAACTGGACATTGAAATACTGGCCCTAGGGAAATAAATAAATAATACACAAATAAATAGATAAATAAATAAATAAATAAATAAATAAATAAATAAATAGCTAAATAAATAAATAAATAAATAAATAAATAAATAAATAAATAAATAAATAATAAACAAATAAATAGATAAATAAATAAATAAATAAATAAATAAATAAATAAATAGCTAAATAAATAAATAAATAAATAAATAAATACATTAATAAATAAATAAATAAATAAATAAATAAATAAATAAATAAATAAATAAATAAATAAATAAATAAATGAATAAATAAATAAATAAATACATAAATGAATAAATAAATAAATAAATAAATTGATTAATTAATTAATAATAATAATAATAATAGTAATAATAATTATTATTATTATTAGAAAAAGGGTGGGTACCTTGGTAATGTCCTCGGCTCCCTCCGGCCACATGCTGCTGATTATCTTACTCTTGGAGTTGAAGAGCAGTCGCTTGAAGTCTTGGAATAACGTGTCGCGGTTCTTGTCCAGGAAACCTGCAGCAAACAAACAAAAATTAAAAATAATTTTTTTTGTTTTTTTTTTGTAGAAAGTAGTCAATGTCCTTTATTCGTATTATTACTTATAATTATTAGTGATTTCATCGGTTCCTCTACTTCGGAGCCAGTTTTTATGGCATACTTTTTGCTAAATCTATAGTCATTAACAACATACATCAGCAGGTCAAAAATGTACCTGGGAAACATTCTTTGAACAATGTCTCGCAAATCTTCAAAATGGGCTCTATGTATAAGGCATAGGCCTGATAATAGATAATTGTGTAAACAGAATGGATGAACTTAGGCCTTACATGTACTAAGAGTCAGCTAGCTAGCTAGCTTTACTCGAGTGCTCTTTGAAAGCACTTCCGATACGGAATATATATATATCCTACACAGTTCCGATACGGAACTGTGTCTTGTCTGTCGGCCGACTAGAGTAGTGTCTGAGTTCGGCCGCGATATCAACCATCTAACCTCGTGTCAGCGGCCTGTCCCTACTCTACACTGTTGACTAGTGATAACATCGATTAACCGAAAACCGGTTTCGAACCGGTTTTGATTTTTAGATTCGGTTCTACTTTTTTGCGCGGCGTGTACTTCACCCTCGCTAAGAGCCACGCCAGGGCTTAATTTCTAATTGAAAAGGAACCGGAACGCATAGTTTGTTCGCCTTCCATAATTTTGAACCACCAACTTTGCCAACCACCTTTATACAGTGCTTGTAGTAGAATGCACACACACACGCATATAAATATATATTCTACCACAAGACAAGCACTTTATATGAGTGGACGAAGGAAGTTCCGAAGATTATTTCCTTTGTATTGGGTCTAACTACCTGGGGGACACTCATCAGTGAAAAACTCGCGTTCATACAAGTGAATGAATATTTTGCAATTTTCTAAGACAAGTTCCGTTCCCCGTGTACATAATGGGAATTCACGAATGTTTAAATCATGAGGAGAACAGTGTGTGAGATTTAAAATAATACCGGAACGCACGTTCCGGTTTCAGAAAAGGAAACGGAACTGCGTTCCGGCTCAAATTAAGCCCTGAGCCACGCCTCTGACGGGCGGTCGGGCTGTGGATCGGCTAACGACGTGTCCCGTAGCAACAAGGAACCACCTGTCGACTTCTCAGATTTAGTCCTCTTTTCTGCCGATTTCCTTGTTTGTGTGGACTAATTAGCAGCTGTATTACAGTATACGTATTTCAGTAAGAGTGCCCCCACCCCCCCACCCCACCCCCCTCCGCACAACCCACCTTTACAATATTACCTGAGTTGGCAGACAGCCAAAGTCTCAAGGTCGTCCCCTTTCACCATCCCGATCCTTTGTCCTCATATGCAGAAAAAGCAGGCCGAACGGACTGGCTTTTTGCTCACCTCCCTCGGTGATACAACCTTACGTAAATATGTTTATTTTTGGAGAGCGTTTTTTTTTTGAAAACCGGTTTCGAATTCGGTTACCCGGTTAGTAATTGTACTAACTGTTGTCATCACTACTGTTAACCGCATCACTCACCGTTGATATTGTAGACCACGTCCCCGGCGTAGTGGAGGATACGGAACTGTGTCTTGTGCTTCAGTTCCTTGTCCATCGGCTTGAGCTGCCGACTAGAGTAGTGTTTGTGGTTTGCCAGCTTGCTGTCCATTTCCTCCAAGAGAAGCTGCAAGCAACACAAGGTTGTTGATTTAATAAAAAATAAATAAATAAATTCACATTTAGAGACTACCCACTCAGTAATTAAACTGATTTGCAGTGGGGGACTTTAATTTAAAGTGACTAAACCAACCCTGTAGGCTTCGAACACCATCGACGAGTGAGCGATAACCAATCAAAGATCGATATTTCAAATACGAAACAGATGAATCAGTGATCGGACAGTGCGAATACCTGCGGACAGATGCCAGAATCAACAAGGCCGATTCAGAACAACTTTGAATTTACTGAGTGCTTCGTTGCTAGGACGGCTCCAAAGTCACCGTTTACTTATTTCTAAGCCAAGAAGTAATGGAATTGAATCCACTTTAGAAGTTAAAAAACTTCTGCCTGAAGCGGGATTTGAACCCGGGACCATTGGAAGCATTGGAGGCAGGGATGCTAACCACTGGGCCAACGAGCCACCGCTCGCAACACTTCACTGTATGTAGTTTATTGTAGTTGTTCTGAATCGGCCTTGTTGATTCTGTCATCTGTCCGCAGGTGTTCGCACTGTCCAATCACTGATTCATATGATTCGTATTTAAAATATCGATCTTTGATTGGTTATCGCTCACTTGTCGAAGGTGTTTTGAGCCTACAGGGCTGGTTTAGTCGCTTTAAATGAAAGTCCCCCACTGAAAATCAGTTTTGTTACTGAGTGGGTACACTCTAAATGTGAATTTATTTTAATTTTATTTATTTATGAAGACTAGGGCCATGTTAAAACTCGCGCATCAACAGCAGACTAATTAATAATCAACAGAAATGTGCTTTAACAGAAGTCCTATCTCTACTGGCTAACTAGAAACCACACGATGGCATGAGTAGTGTCAATTGCGGGCACAGAAGAAGCATATAAACTAGAGTATTGTACGAGCACTTGTCCCCCGGCTTACCTCGTCGCCTATCTTGCGCACGTTGAGGCACGCCTCGTCCAATATCGCCAACACGCCCTTGTGCGGCTGTTCGACCAGGTCGCAGATGATCTGGTTGTTGAAGTAGTCGATGTGTTGCCAGGCGATGCCCTCGCGGTCGTATTCCTCCTGCTCTTGTTTCAGCACCAGCTCTGCAGACCACAACAACATTTATCATATGCAGTAATCCCCCTTTAATTCAAATTTCAATGGACCCTACATACTTCTACTAGAATTACAAAATTTTGAATTAAAAGAACTTTAATTTATTTATTAATATATTTTTTTTTTTTTTTACTTTTCACCATCTTCTGCTGGGACTGCATCAATAGTTTGAATTATACATAAATTTGAATTAACTGAGTTTGAATTAACGAGGGACTACCGTAGGAACGTGCAGTAAGAATTATTGCTGGCATACCTAGTCCCATCTCATTAACTTACGCGTTCTCACTCTAACGTCGACGTTAATAATATGACGGCCGTTTCTTTTGTGATCACTCTAACTAGGGCTGGGACTGGGAGAAAACATTTATGGTTATGAACGTTTATTTTTACGATTTTTTCGCGTTTAAACGTAACACCCCTCCTGTCCAGAAAATGATAGTAAAAAAGTTAGTTGTAACGTTGGCGAAAAGAAATTTTCAACGAAATAACACGTGTGATTTATTATTATTCATTGTTGATTATATTCTCCAACTTTTTGTGTCCAACTGTTCACAGTTATTTTGACCCCACACACTAAGCAATACCTGTGTGGGGGGGAGGGGGGGGGGGGAGGGGGGAGTATTAATCGGCGAGGTATGGAATCGCGGTTAAACATGTATGAATATTTGTACAGGTATACACTATTTTTGCACAGGCGTTTACACGTTTAAAAGTTTACACGACTCAGGCCTAGCTCTAACCCTGACTTCTTCCTAGTAAACTGAACTGAACTGAACAATGCCAACCACTCTCATTTTACCAGATCTAGCTCTAACATTTTCATCACCATATCCAACCACACACATTTCAACCCCAGTCCAACCCAATTAAGACGTAAGATTCACAACAAACTTCCCCATCCTCTAATTCTCTTCCACTCCTTAAATATAGACTGAAAACCTTCCACTTAGCAAAAGCATTCTACACCTTAGATCTGGGGTCGGATTCACAAGAGGTCTTAAACTTAGGACAGGTCCAGTCTAGTGTACCGTATGCGCCACTATAAATCCATGGTAGGCCTACTACACAGCCCAATTGATGGCTTATTTCGTGGAAATCACAATGAACTTGAAGTATTGCAAAGCAGTAGGGCTGGGATAATTAAACGTTTAAACGTTTAAACGCCCATGGCTAATTACATGTTTAAGGATTTTGTTAAGAAATTAAACGCCAAATGGTCGTATTGTTAATTTCCCGCTCTAAGTTTGTTGTATCAGCACGAAAACTCGAAAAAATTATTTTGGGTAGGCGCTGCATCCCCCCCCCCTTCTCCCGCCCGCCGTACTCGTATTTCGTATTAGCGCCTGAAGGCCACGATCTAGCCACCTACCCGAAGCCTTCGTGTGTCCGTCCCGACAAGTTCCCGACCTCGCCCGGGAACATAAGATACCTGCCACTCGCTGGTTCAGTTGTCGCCGTCATTACTTCGCGAGGTGCGTAAGTCGTTAGTTCGTTCAAGCAGCAATAAAACATTATTCTACCCTATTTTTTATGCCGCGACCGCGAGAGACATTTCCCAACTAAAACTTTTTTTTTTTTTGCTTATTTACAATTCTGGCGATTACACGTTTAAATGCAATTAATTTAACAGTTTAACCGTTTAGGCCATTACACGATTTATCCCACCCCTACAAGGCAGTGTTTTAAAGTGTTGTGTTGTGTTTCCTAGTACCTCCACACTTTTAGAATAGACAATTGCGTATGTCAATTGCGTGTGTAAATGATATTTATTTATGTTCACACTTTAAACTCATGCGAATTGACACCATCTTTAAAAAAAGATAAGACCAAGTCAAGCAGGGCCTAAATTTTGGTCTCAAGTGTTTGTTATTTATTTACTAGGGTTTCTTAGCGACGTTGAGTCGAGGGTATGTGCAGGTCCCTATCAACCAATGGCACGCCATAATCTAGTGTCCTACAGTTAGGCCTAAGTTAAGACTTTTTGTGAATCCGGCCCCTGGTTAACATTACTGACATTACGGGAGTAGGTGAAATTAGGTTGGTATTATTTCTGTGTGTGAACGCAGAACGCTAGAAAGTTGCTACTCTGGTACGAAATCTAACTCGGGTATAACCACCCGAGTTAGGTTATTAGATTGGATGGACACAACTTCTCTCCACGAATTCCTTTCGGCCCAACACAATGTGATTTAGATGGTTAATCACATTCATCGATTTATAATATGTATCTCCAATGTCTCTATTTAATCTGCTCATAATATGTATATTAAGTTTATGTATATTAAGTATGTATATATTATAAGATTGACGATGCCTATATTTGTACCGTGTATTAATCGACAGGCAAATAAATAAAGAAATAAACTCACCGATGAACAACTGCTGCAGCTTCTCGTTGCAGTAGTTGATGCAGAACTGCTCGAAGCTGTTCGCGTCGAATATCTCAAAGCCGTAGATGTCCAGGACCCCAATGACGGTCCCCTTGGGGGCCCTCTTAGGGGGGCCGTCAGCCACCACCAGCGCCTCATTTATCTTGCCCACTATCCACGTGAACAGTCTGTCATAGATCGCCTGCAACATGGTGTCATGTCATGGTCGTGGTACTCCACGTAGTCTGGCACAGGCTCGTCCAAACCCATTAACAGTAGGGATGGGACGTTTAAACGTTTATAAATTTTAATGCGCAGTTAAACGTTCTTGATACAGTGTGCCCCTGGCTGGAAGAAGTCGAGCGCGCTGATTATTGTCGCAGGGGGTAGGGGGGTGTTCTCACCGTTTGATGTCACTTCTTTTGTGTGGCAGTCTTGTGCCTTATCTAATTGAATTAGTTTTACCCTACCCTAAGTTTCGGAACATTTTGGTGATATTTACTGCATTGGTCATTCTTCCCGCCTTCTTTGGGGGGGGGGAGGGGGGGGGGGGCGCAAATGTTTAAACGTGAATTTAAAAAAAGGTTAAACGTTTAGGTTACTAAACGTGTTTGCTCGTCCCTAATTACAGCGACGGGCAGATCACGATATTAAACCGCACAACGCAAAATTATGTCGATATCGTGAGAAGGCTTCATATCAGCATATTATCTGTCAGCACGCAATTGCGTTATTGTCAATTGTGAGTGATATGAGCTACTGTTTTTTCCTTCACAACCTTTATGTTACCTTTACGTATCACCAATTTATGTTGGGAAAGTTAAGAGTTGTTATTCTGTCTGTATTGAAGTCAATTGTAACAATAATATGATTTATCTAAATGTTCAATAAAGTATTATTATTATTAATGAGCAAATGAAATAAATAGAAGTTACGTCGCAAGTGAAACTGAGGCCGAAAGTGGGTTCAAAGTTTATGTTACAAGTACCCAAGGTCCACTAGATTGCCAGTAGCGTGCGCGAAGTAAGATCATTGAATGAGATCCAAAATCGCCATTTTGGATCCAACTACAAAAATCGCATATTATTACTTAAATAATCCTCGCCAATAATGTGAACTTACGCATAAAGTATTTCCTTTAGAAATATATATAGAATGTGAAGACAAAATCTCATTACAGATTGTTATGTTGCCTGTTTGGCCCATCATTTGTTTTGACAGATCAATTCATTTGTTTTTCTGAATGATTACCCCATTTGAATAACATGTGATTTTTAACTTTGTAGAAATGGGTTCTAGATGACCGTGTTTTGGAGTTCGACGACACCCCGCCAGGGGATTTAGTGGACCTTGACAAGTACCTACAAGCAGTAGCTACACAATGCCATACCTGCCAACTTATCAAAACTGAAAATAGGGAGATTTATAAAAAAGAAACATAGCCTTTATGGTATTGGCGGGCCTATTGCGAAAACGCAATTCATCAAAGACAAAAAGAAGAAAGACAAAAAATAGTTATAAACAGTGAAAAATAGCAATAACAGTGCATGTACCAGGACTGGTTTTGGAGAAAAATTACGTGAGTGGGCAGAGTTTGAACTCACTGCACACTGGGCATCAAGATATTGGCGGTCAAGCTTCGAAAAAAATTCCAACTTTTAGGTCTGAAAATACGAAAATTGATCTATTTACAGTAAAATACTTGAAAATTCGTGAAAATCGTACAAATTCTGTGCCAAATCGGGAAATCGGAAAATAAGGTTAAAAATCGGGCATTTCCCGACTAAATCAGGAAAGTTGGCAGGTATGCAATGCTCTTCAGATCACCACCGAGTCAAACACTAACCTTGGCCAGCGCGTCACGGCCGTACTCTGCCTCGGCCAGTGTGTGAGTCTTCTGCATCACCTCCCCCCGTGCCGCTATCACCCTCTCTATCAGCGCCTCCTCCAGAGCCGCGGGCGAGACGTGGAGATTATCCGCAACCTGTCTCACGTCCTGTTGACCCCCGGCCAGACGCGCTCGGTCCTCGTCCACATTGAACTTCACGTTGCCCTGGAACAAACATTAAAATAAATAAAATAAATACATTCACATTTAGACCGGAGTGCATAGTTCACACTCAATATAATATAATAATAATTGTATATAATGGTTGTTTATTGTAAATAGATCCCTGAGCAAAATCAGTCATGTGGGATATTTTACATATAGTCAAAACTTAAAATTAACCAACAGTCAGTTATTATAACATTAAGATACAATAAAAGATTACCAATGAAGAATACAATAAATAGATAGAAACGACGGTACTATACAATACAAAAGGGGATACCAGCATTAAGCTAAAAAACAGAATTCTTGAATGGAGTAAAAACAGCTTTTGACAAGGAAGGCCTTCAGTCTATTCTTAAAACAGCTATCACTTCCAATAGATTTGAGTTCCTGAGGTAGATGATTATAGAGACGCAGGCCACGGTTCTCCAGGCTCCTTAGTCTCAGCGCTAGTTGTTCTGGCTGATGTTCGGTGGAAATCATCCCGATGTCTGGTAGCATACCCGTGGAAGTCCAAATTCTTTTTCAGTCAAGCCCTCCTCAGCCTCACCTAGCCACCAATCACAGAGCCGTCCGCATGGCAATGATGTTCCGTGATTGGTGGTTGGGGGAGACTGAGGAGAGGCAAAGTTGAGGAGGGCTGAGTCTGGACTATGCATACGGATCTTAGAGTCCACCCCCTCAGTAACAAGACTGATTTTCAGTGTGGGAATTTAATTTAAAGCGACTAAGCCAACCCTGTAGACTCCGAACACCATCGACGAGTGAGCGATAACCAATCAAAGATCGATATTTCGAATATGAATCAGTGATTGGACAGTGCGAACACCTGCGGACAGATGCCAGAATCAACTAGGCCGATTCAGAACAACTTTGAATTTATTGAGTGCTTCGTTGCTAGGACGACTCCAAAGTCACCGTTTACTTATTCCTAAGACAAGAAGTGATGAAAATGAATCCATATTAGAAGTTAAAAAAACTTCTGCCTGAAGCGGGATTTGAACCCAGGACCTTCTGCATTGGAAGCAGGGATGCTAACCACTGGACCAATGCGAAC